>OY740791.1:3767204-4197204 GCA_963514005.1 Raja brachyura
CCACCGTGACCAGGTGTCGGAGGTTATGGGGAGAAGGCGGGAGAATGGGGTTGGGAGGGAGAGATAGATAAATCGATCAACCATGATTGAATGGCGGAGTAGACTAGATGGGCCGAATGGACTCATTCTACTCCCTTATGAAGGAACTCCTCCCGATAGCTTTTCACTGTATTTCACTGTACCTCGGTGCACGTGACAACAATAAACCTGAACCTAATACGGAGCAAATGTTTAACTTAACTCTGATTTAGTCTCCGATTCCCAATGTTGGTCGATTCCCATCCAAAAGCCAAGTGCCTCCCCCAGGGAAAGGAGAACAGAGTTAGTTCTTTCATGCATGATTTTGTTATTTTATTGCAGAATGGTATTGGTATAACAGCCTCAGAATAACATTCTCTTGTCGTGGATGGAAGTAAGATGGGAAAACAAACAGCGAGAAGATGTGATGTATTTACTTGTCCCGCACTGTCGGTAATGTAATATTTTTGCAGAGCAGAAGTGAGATTGCAACATCACTCCGTTAATTCCAGTTCTGGAATGCCAAGGGCAATTGCTGTTCTTAAAAATAAAAAAGAATCTGTCAAATGTATTATTTTGGGTGGCTGAGTAATAAGTCCTGTATGAGAGATCGCTAAATATAAGTGTAACATTCATCACACAACACAAACTGTTTGGTAAAAAAAACCCAACACATTTTGTTTTCCTGGGACATTTCGTTACTAAATTAGCACGCACCTTTTTAAATTAATGCCCAGGGGTGATCTATGTACTGGTTCTACTCCAGGAGAAAGTAGAATTGATTGCATGCAATTCCAAATATACGGCAGTGGCTCCTTGTGTGGGATTTCTGTCGACTTAAGAATTTAGAGACACAGCGTGGAAACAGGCCCGTCAGCCCATCGAGTCCGCGCCGACCAGCGATCCCTTCCACACCCTAGGGACAATTTACCTTTTTTTTACCGAAGCCAGTTAACCTACAAACCCGAAGGTAGACAAAAATGCTGGGGAAACTCAGTGGGTGCGGAGCGAAGGAAATATTTCCATCGCTCCATAGATGCTGCCTCACCCGCTGAGTTTCCTTCGATTTTCCTTCAATTTTCCAGCATCTGCAGTTCCTTCTTGAACATTTTAATCTACAAACCCGCACGTCCTTGGAGTGTGGGGGGAGACCGGAGCACCTGGAGAAAACCCACGCAGGTCACGGGGAGAACATGCAAACCCTACGTAGGCAGGATTGAATCCGGGTCCCTGGCGCTGTGATGGGGCTGTCCCACTTACGCGACTTTTTCTGCGACTGCCGGCTCCCGTCATTGGTCGCCAAAATGTTTCAACATGTTGAAAATCCAGCGGCGACCAGAAAGACGCTACGACTCTTTGGGCGACTGAGGAGACGACTCACGACCATACAGGCGACATGTCGCGGGGTGAAGCCTGTATGGTCGTGAGTAGTCGCCCAAAGAGTCGTACCTTGTACTGGTCGCCGCTGGATCTTCAACATGTTGAACATTTTCGGCGACCTGCTGCGACTTTGACGGGTACCGGCAGTCTCCGAAAAAGTTGCGTAAGTGGGACAGGCCCGTAAGGCAGGTGCTCTACCGCTGCTCCACCGTGCCGCCCTTTTAGGAGATAGAACAAACAACAGTACAGCGTTGAGCAAAGGAACTGCAGGCGCTGGTTTATAAAAAAAGACACAAAGTGCTGAGTGAGCACGCTGCACCACCGATCTGCCCCTAACACCAGTTAAACACTTTTGTGTTTTTCATTTTTCTCAATATCTGGACTACTTGCTGATGCCTCGATTATTTCTTGTCTTCCATGGGGAAGTTAAAGAGCTGAAGATCATCTTTGCCTGAAGCTATTGCGTGTTAGATCTGTTCTACACGAGCAGCACGTTGATAGTCTTTCAAGGGACCTACATTCTCCTTGCCTGTGGTCAACGAGTGAATCCTGGGCCTTTGGCCCAGCCTTACAACACTGTCAGATGTGTGATCCTAGCAGAGTTAAGGGGCTGTCCCACTTTCACGACCTAATCCATGACCTCTGCAGAGTTTGCCCTTGACTCATACTCGCAGCATGGTCGTCACGAGGTCGTAGGAGGCCGTAGGTAGGTCGTAGCAGGTCGTGATGCTAGTCGTAGGTACTCGTGGCATCAAGTAGGTCGGGGCGTTTTTTCAACATGATGAAAAATGTCCGCGAGTAAAAAAGGTTGTGAATTAGGTCGTGGAAGTGGGACGGGCCCTTAAGAGTCATAGAGTGTTACAGTGTGGAAACTGGTCCTTCGGCCCAACTTGCCCACACCGACCAACATGTCCCAGCTACACTAGTCCCACCTGCCAGCATTTGGTCCATATCCCTCCAAACCTGTTCTAGATATTTATTCGCCACCTAATCTCCTTTGTGGAAGGAGATCGTGCAGCAGCCGTTTTCATGGGAAAATGGTAAATGAAACCATGTTTGCTTGGAATAATGGTCAGAAAATGAAGCAAAATGCTGGAATCTCAGCGAATTTCAGAAAGTTTCAGTCTGAAGAGATGTTCCGACCTGAAACGTCACCTATCCATGTTCTCCACAGATGCTGCCTGACCCGCTGAGTTACTCCTGCACTCTGTGAAACGTCACCTATCCATGTTCCCCACAGATGCTGCCTGACCCGCTGAGTTACTCCAGCACTCTGTGAAACGTCACCTATCCATGTTCTCCACAGATGCTGCCTGACCCGCTGAGTTACTCCAGCACTCTGTGTCTACATTCAGCGTAAACCAGCATCTGCAGTTCTTTCCTACTCAGGAAGGTTCAGTGAGTCGTTCTGCTTTTTAAAAAAAATCAGTAAAGTGTATTATTTTGGGTGACTGAGTAATAAGTCCTGTATGAGAGATCGCTAAATATAAGTGTAACATTTGTTATTTTGTAATAAGTGCAGCCCAGTGTTAGTTTCTGTTTGTGTCTTCCTCTGGGGAGCTGTATCATGCCCGCACTTGACTTCCTTCTGAATAAATTGCTGTGCTAAAGACGGATGGGAAAGGTGTGAAGAGTTTAGCATGGGTTGAGCGCAGCGAGTGTCGAACGAACTCTGAGACAAGCAAGTAGAAGGAGATGAAGGAGCTCAGTGTAGGGAAGAACTGCAGACGCTGGTTGACATCGAAGATAGACACAAAATGCCGGAGTAACTCAGTGGCACAGGCAGCATCTCTGGAGAGAAGGGATGGGTGACGTTTCGGGTCGAGTCCCTTCTTCAGTCACCCACTCCTTCTCTCCAGAGATGCTGCCTGCCCTACTGAGTTACTCCGGCATTTTGTGTCTACATATGGTATGAAATATTAATCCTGTTTATTCACTTTAGTATCGTTTTAGCTTTAACAGGCCCGTCGGCCCAACAAGTCCGCTCTGAACAGCCATTCCCACACACTAACACTATCCTACTATCCACACACTAGGGACAATTTAACATTTTATACCAAGCCAATTAACCTGCAGACCTGTATGTCTTTGGAATGTGGGAGGAAACTGGAGCGCCCGGGGAAAACCCACGCAGCAACTCTGGAGAGAAGGAATGGGTGACGTTTTGGGAAGAGACCCTTCTTCAGTGACTGTTCAAGGAAAGCAACAGATGTACCATGGAAAGGGGAGATTTCAACTCTTGGAGTCAAAGACGCAGACATGCTGGTACAACTGGTTCACAGCACCAGAGACCCGACTTCAATCCGAACTTTGTGTGCTGTCTGTGTGTGGAGTTGAGTTACTCCAGCTCTTTGTGCCTTTTTGTAACCCAGCATCGCCTGCAGTTCCTTTTATTTTACAAGGATCTGAAGGACAGATTGACCCCAATACTTGTGAGTTTCTCTCACAATTGTAACAATCATATGTCACATAACATTGAACCAGGAATACCGTCAGTGAATTCATATTCAATTCACAGAGCCTGGCTCGACTTAAACTAGGCTGGGATTTTAAACAAGACATGTTCCAAAATAGAGATCAATAATTCAGTCGCATGTGACAAGATCATGATCATCAAATTAATCTCACATAATCAACTCCATATGTTGCAACAATCATGTCATTTTGCACTAAAATTGTTTTTCAACTTCCTCTTTTATTTTCCATAAATACTGTGACTGCATTTTTTAAACAAAATATTGACGGGCCGCAGCGGTAGAGTTGCTGCCTTACAGCGCCAGACCCTGACTACGGGTGCTGTCTGTACGGAGTTTGTACGTTCTCCCCGTGACCTGCGTGGGTTTTCTCCGAGATCTTCAGTTTCCTCCCACACTCCAAAGACGTACAGGTTTGTAGGTTATTTGGCTTGGTGTAAATGTAAATCAATGTTAAAAAATGTGTGTGTGGGGTAGTGTTAATGTGTGGGAATTGCTGGTCGGTGCGGACTCAATGGACCTCTTCTTCCTGTCGAACGCACACACAAGATTAGAAGTTTTTAAGAGGGAACTGCAGATGCTGGAAAATGGAAGGTAGACAAAAATGTTGGAGAAACATCAGCAGGTGAGGCAACATCTATGGAGCGAAGGAAATAGCCAATGTTTCGGGTCAGCCAGAGCTGAACACATCTTTCGGCATCTGCAGACAATGGTGTCTGTCTTGTCGCTTCTTGTGCTTTTTGCGCGCGGTGGAGACAGGGCCGCGATCGACGTGAACGTAAAAGTAAAGTAAACTACCATTAGTTTCAGGGCACCACAGTGGTGTCGTTTATCTAACTGCAAGCCCACAGAACATCCCTGTCAATCACTTCTGCACCCTTTCCAACTCGATGACATTCCTGCTATCCAGAGATCCTGAAGGATTAGCATAGGAACACGCATCAGGTTTATCACCTCATTCCACCTATGAGAAACTATGTCCATCTCACATTCTGTAAGGTATCAGGGTGCACTGCAGGTTAGTTCTGTTTAGTTTAGTTGCTTGTCACGTGTACCGAGGTACAGTGAAAAGCTTTTGTTGCGCTGTTTCCACTCTGTAACACTCTACGACTTTATAACGCAGGCACATACGCATACAGAGCAGTTAGTCACACAGTAGGATTCTTAACATGGACATGCTGAATGTCACACAAGCCTCAAGGTGCAGAAACCAGGCAGCAAAGGAATAAAGCTGAGCATGTTCACTTGCCAGACCGTGTCCTGGGACCCTGGTCAGTCCAGTCCACTAGGACCATTATCTCTGTTCTGTATACAGTGAGACCATGGCTGACAGGGGGGGACACGGTGGCGCAGCGATAGAGTTGCTGCCTCACAGCGTCAGAGACCCGGGTTCCATCCTGATACGGGTGCTGTCTGTACGGAGTTTGCATGCTCCCCCAGTGAGAGCGTGGGTTTTCTCCGGCTGCTCTGTTTTCTTCCCGCACTCCAGACGTACAGGATTGTAGGTTAATTATCTTTGGTAAAAACATTGTAAATGGTCCCTAGTGTGTCGGACAGTGTTATTGGATGGGTTGATCGCTGGTTGGCGCGGACTCGGTAGGCCGAAGCGCCTGTTCCCGCGCCATATCGCTAAAGTCTAAAGTACGTTTCATAAACATTCAGGGGTCTGCAGATGCTGGTTACACAACCAGAAAGCAGCACTGGTGAATGTGTGGAATTCTTTCCCACAGAAGGCTGTGGAGGCCAAGTCGATGGATATTAGTGAGGCAGAGACAGATAGATTCCCGATTTGTATGGGCGTCAGGGGTTATGGGGAGAAGGCAGGAGAATGGAGTTGGCAGGGAGCGATAGATCAGCCACGATTGAATGGTGAAGTGGACTTGATGGGCCGAATGGCCTAATTCTGCTGCAAGAATATTTGACCTGATGAATTGGATATTGGGTGAGGTGCCTGGATAAGGAGACAGGTTTTGGGGGGAAGATGTAGTTGCCCCACAACCCCTTTGCAAATGTCCAGCCCAGATCTTGGGTGGTGATCCTACCAAACTCCCCTGAACGTTATTCCCTTATCCATGCATCTACATCCTGTAAATGTCTCGATTGTAAAGGGTCTGTCCCACTTACACGACCTTTACAGGTGACTGCTGGCAGCCGTGATAGGTTGTGAGAGGTCATGAGAGGTCTCCTATGGTCATGAGAGGTCTCCTATGGTCATGAGAGGTCTCCAAAGAAAGAGTCGTAGCGTCTTTCTGGACGCCGTTGAATTGTCAACGTTGAAAATTTCAGCGACCTATCCCGGGTCCCGGCAGTCGCCTGTAAAGGTCACGTAAGTGGGACAGGCCCTCAAGGATGCAGTCCCTTTCCGCTGACTGGACAGCGCGCAACAAAGGCTTTTCACTGTAGCTCGGTACAGGTGACGATGAACTAAACTGAAACCGAAACCGCTCTGGACCGGATGCAGTGGTTCACAGTGGGGGACTAGTTGGTCACCCACGCACTAAATGGGCCACACACTGTGAACAGACTCGGCCTCCCATCACAGTAAACCACGCCGTCACCAGCCATTTAATTGCCCATTAAATCTTTAACGGGAAAAAAAAATTATTCGGCAGAATCCGTGTGATCTTGCCCTCCAATTAGAGGACAGTGGACATGAAGAGGAAGACTTGGAACTTAAAAGCTTTCATCTCAGTCTGCATTTCAAGCTAAAGGTAGACACAAAACGCTGGAGTAACTCAGCGGGACAGGAGAGTAACTCAGCGGGACAGGAGAGTAACTCAGCGGGACAGGAGAGTAACTCAGCATCTCTGGAGAGAAGGAATGGGCACAAAGCTAATTGAATCCAGCAACAAAGTTTGGACAGCAGCAGCGGTAGAGTTGCTGCCTCACAGCGCTAGAGACCCCGGTTCGATCCTGACCTCGGGTGTTGTCTGTATGGAGTTTATACGTTCTCCCCGTGACCTGCGTGGGTTTTCTCCGGGTGCACCGGTTTCCTCCCACACTCCAAAGACGTGCAGGTTTGTAGGTTCATTGGCTTCTTTAAAATGTCCCTAGTGTGTGGGATAGAACTAGCGTACATGTGATCGGTAATCTGCATGGACTCAGTGGGCCGAATGGCCTGTTTCCACACAGTGTCACCAAACTAAACTAAGATGCTGAGAAAATGTTTCATTCGTGGCTGGAATCTAGAACTAGGGTGCAAAGTGGAAAGAGGCACAGAGTGCTGGAGTAACTCAGCGGGTCAGGCAGCATCTCTGGAGAAGATGGATAGGTGACGTTTCACAGAGTGCTGGAGTAACTCAGCGGGTCAGGCAGCATCTGTGGAGAACATGGATAGGTGACAGAGTGCTGGAGTAACTCAGCGGGTCAGGCAGCATCTCTGGAGAAGATGGATGGGTGATGTTTCAAGGAAGAACCAGGCTCTTCATGCCTAGCGGTAGAGTCTAGGGAGGTGGTTGCCCTTGCAGGTTTATATGAAGTGAATTACTTCTTCCAAAGGGGTTGTAAATCTTTAAATGTCTCTGGTCCAGAGAGATGAACGTTGCAGCCTTCAGCAACATGATAAACAGATTGCCACACTTAGAGAACAAGATGAGATCTTGAGAAAGAATTTACTCCAGATTCTCCAAGTGCGGAGATTTCTTTGTTGAATTCGGCATAGCTGCGGTAGACAATCAGATCATATTTCCCAGCATGGAAATATCTGATAGTAGAGGGTAGAGCTTAAAGGCGAGAGAGGCAGAGTTTTGGAGAGATGTACAGGGCAAGTTTTTTATACACAGAGGGTGATGGTGGAGGCAGATACAAGAGACATCTGGATAGGCACATGGATATGCAGGGAATGGAGGGATATGGATTATTGTGCAGGCAGATATGAGATGGTCTTGGCATCAAATTCGGCACAGACATTGTGGGCCAAAGGGCCTGTTTCTGTGCTCCTTCTACAATCTATAATCAATCTATGTACAATCCATATACAATCTAATGGTTCGCATTAACCAACCTGATCTCCCGGTGGCTCAGCACTTCAACTCCCCCCTCCCATTCCGAATCGGACCTTTCTGTCCTGGGCCTCATCCATGTCAGGGTGAGTCCCACTGCAAATTGGAGGAGCAGCACCTCATATTTAGCTTGGGCAGTTTACACCCCAGCGGTACGAACATTGACTTCTCCAATTTCAGGTAGTCCTTGCTTTCTCCTCCCCTTCCCAGCTCTCCCACAGCCCACTGTCTCCGCCTCTTCCTTTCTTCTTCCCGACTCCCCCTCATCCTCACATCAGTCTGAAGAAGGGTCTCAACCCGAAACGTCACCTATTCCTTCGCTCCGTAGATGCTTCCTCACCCACTGAGTTTCTCCAGCATTTTTGTCTATCTACAGTGTATATGTTCTATGAACAGGAATACAGTACCGGCCACGCCCTCTGCACCAAAAGAACATTTAATAAAGAACTGCAGATGCTGGTTTAAATCAAAGGTAGGCCCAAAATGCCAGAGTAACTCGGCGGTTGAGGCAGCTTCTCTCCAGAGATGCTGCCTCACCCGCTGAGTTACTCCAGCTTTTAGTGTCCACCAAAAGAACGTCTGTGCTTCACCAAACGGTGAATGAAATGATCTCCACAGCAGGAAAAATACCTTTCTAGTCATTAAAGGTTTATAAAATCGCCCGTTCAACTTAAAAAAAAAAATTCTAAGGGAGGAAAATTCTTGTTCCGTTTGGGACCGATGTGCTAATTAGATCAAATTGAACTGTGAGAATGGGGTTGATTAGAAAGTGGACTTTCTCTTGCAACTCTGAAGCTACCTATCTCCTATCTGGCCGGCGCAGAGAATATAATGTTTTGTGCTACTGGAGAAAGCGATTAATGATTTATGTTAGACGGGAAAATTCTGCATAAATGTCAGTTATGGAAGGCAAAATACCCAGGAATCTTGCTAATTGCGTTGATCCATTTTCCTCCCTGGTTGCAGAAGGCCAGTGAGGTCTATTTCCTGACGCTAAAGCCTGGGGCCTGTTTCCGTGTTCTATCTCTAAACCGTAAACTCTGGAAACATGGAAGCAGGCCAGTCATTTGACACATCAAACTCCACTCTGGGGTAAAATTGGAGTCAATAAACAATAGACAATAGGTGCAGGAGTAGGCCATTTGGCCCTTTGAGCCAGCACTGCCATTCAATGTGATCATGGCTGATCATTCCCAATCCTGATCCTGCCTTCTCCCCATATCCCCTGACTCCGCTACCTTTAAGAGCCCTATCTAACTCTCTCTTGAAAGCATCCAGAGAACCGGCCTCCACCGCCCTCTGAGGCAGAGAATTCCACAGACTCACAACTCTCTGTGAGGAAAAGCGTTTCCTCATCTCTGCTTACACCTTATCCTTAAACTGTGGCCCCTGATTCTGGACTCCCCCAACATCGGGAACATGTTTCCTGCCTCTAGCGTGTCCAAACCCTTAACAATCTTATATGATTCAATAAAACTGCCTCTCATCCTTCTACACTCCAGAGTTGCCTGATAACAGCTGGGAAGAAACTGTCCCTGAATCTGGAGGTGTGCGTTTTCACACTTCTTTACCTCTTGCCTGACGGGAGAGGGGAGAAGAGGGAGTGACCGGGGGTGAGACTGGTCCTTGATTCTGCTGCTGGCCTTGCCGAGGCAGCGTGAGGCGTAGATGGAGGCGATGGATTGCATTGCCCTCTTTAGCTTTGCACTATACCTGGTATGGTTATCAGGTATAACTGATAGCTGCTTTATTGCGTTATTGATCATTGCGAATTTATACGTCGTGATGCTGTTAAGGGTTCTGTCAATCTGCAGCAAGGAAGAATTTAAATATACTATTCCCGGTACATATGACAATGCAATACTCTTGACGCAAGACTCAAGAGTCAAATCGAGAGTGTTTTATTGCCCCAATAATGGAAAATTGAAATTCTTACTTGCAGCCGCACAACAGCAAATCACATAAGAACAAAAATAATTCACTGTGTATATATGTATTATGTATATTTGCAAATATATATATATATATATAAATATCGTACAAAGTCAGAAATAATGTCCCCAAGTCTATATAATTTGGAACCTATTGTGTATACAAAAATAGTGCTCCCTTCTAAGTAGTCAGAGCTTATTTGGAGGTTGCAAAGTTTAATTGCTTGTCGACACAAAATGCTGGAGTAACTCAGCAGGACAGGCAGCATCTCTGGAAAGAAGGAATGGGTCACGTTTCGGGTCGAGACCCTTCTTCAGACTATGCATTTCTCCGTCTGATGGAGACCCTTCTTCAGACTATGTGTTTTCACAGCGTGATGGCTGTCGGGAAGAAGCTGCTCCTGAACCTGGACGTTACCGTTTTCAGGCTCCGGGACCTTCTTCCCGATGGCCAGGGCGGAAATGAGAGCGTGGCCTTATTCAATGTTGCCAAAGACATCCTAAAGTGGAGTGTGTGTGCGTGCAGTAATGACTGAGGCTGAGCAGGATTCAGTAAGGATTCTGGTCTGGACCGAGATGGTGAGGGGCAGCCAACCTCTGCCCTACCCCTCCCTCAGGCAGCCACGGTGGCTCAGTGGCAGAGTTGCTGCTTTACAGCTCTGAAGCGCCAGAGACGCGGGTTCGATCCCGACTGCGGGTGCTGTCTGTACGGAGTTTGTACGTTCTCCCCGTGACCTGCGTGGGTTTTTTTTCCTCCGAGATCTTCGGTTTCCTCCCACACTCCAATGATGTGCAGGTTTGTAGGTTAATTGGCTTGGTGTAAATGTAAAATTGTCCCTAGTGGGTGTAGGATAATGTTAAGGGCCTGTCCCACTTGGCGATTTTTTGGGCGTCTGCCGGCGTCGTATCAGTGTCGCCAAAAGATTTTGAACATTTAAAAATCCAGTGGTGACAAAAAAAATGGTGCGGCTCTTGAAAAAACACCGCGCGTCAATACGTCGTCAGGCCGCAAATTTTTCGGTGACTTAATAAGTCGGTCAATGATGCCGGTAGTTGCCGAAAAAAATCGCCAAGTGGGACTGGCCCTTTAGTGTGCGCGGATTGCTGGTCGGTGCGGACTCGCTGGGCCGAAGGGCCTGTTTCTACGCATATCTCTAAACGAGAAAACACAGCCACAGCCCGGTGTGGCATTATTTGTTTAGTTGGTGCCTGCACAGATCACATTAAAGGCCGTGCGTGTAATATATGATAATGTGGCCGCAGAATATTCAATGCTGGCTCTCCCTTGAGATAAGAACAATATTCATGCCGGTACACAATATCTTTGTTCAAAAGAAAGATTAAAAACTCACATCTTTGAAGCAAATGCCAGCCAGTAGTAACGTTCTGGCAAATTACAGTCAGTACAAAGATAAATTAAAAAATATATGTATATTATCATTAAATACCATAGGTAATTGACCGAATTTCTATCCATCTGACAGTGCTGACTGCGAGAATATACTGTAAAAGCTATTATTTAAATCACCCAAGGTTCGTCTTTTGATCGTTGATGAAATCTCTTTCTCTGCACTGTAGGGCTTGTTCTCATTAGTTGAAAGCCTTTTGGAGTAATTACTTGCCCTTAGCTCAGTTTGCCCATCCACAGAGTTTCATAGAGTGTGGAAACAGGCCCTTCAACCCAACTTGACCACGCCGGCCAACATGTCCCATCCACACCAGTCCCACCTGCCTGCATTTGGACCATATCCCTCCTAACCTGTCCTATCCACGCACCTGTCCAACTGTCTTTGGTTGGCTTTTCCCCTCCGCCCTCAGTGTCACCATTGGTGAATCACGTTGCAGTGTGTTTCATGTGTTAGATGATGCGCACAGCAAATTGTCAGGAATTCTTTCCCAATTCCTTGTAATCCCACCGTAGATTGCAAGTCTATTCTTTAGTCAGAAGGCTGTGAAAGCCAAGTCAGTGGGTATTTTTTAAGGCAGAGATAGATAGATAGATGTTCTTGATGAGTAGGGGTGTCAATAGGCAATAGACAATAGACAATAGGTGCAGGAGTAGGCCATTCGGCCCTTCGAGCCTACACCGCCATTCAATGTGATCATGGCTGATCATCCCCAATCAGTATCCCGTTCCTGCCTTCTCCCCACATCCCCTGACTCCACTGGGAGGACCTGCTTCCCACTATCTTGGTTTCCTTCCACAACTTTTGGAGAAAATTATTAATTTTTATAATTGGACGTTTGCCAGGTTTGGCCTTGACAATCTCTCTTTGGTTATTTACCGTTGATGAGCTGTCGTTTTATTTGGCTAATGGGTTTCTTTTTATAGTTTACAGATGACTGTTGGCGTTGCAAGTGTGGACTTGCTCAACACTCCAATGACATTCATCTGTGATTTTAATGGCAATGTTAAATCATTTATTTCAAATGGGTTAACACTTCATATAAAGCCATAAAAATCTGTTAAATCATTGTCCACTAATATTAATTGCAGTAATTTCGGGGCCCTAAAGTTTCTCCTTCATTATCCTTCAATGCTTTCATCGCAGAATGCCTTCGAACAACTTCGGCTTGCGTCACTCTCTCATTGCCTGTCGCAGCGGTAGAGTTGCTGCCTCACAGCGCCAGGGACCCGGGTTCGATCTCGACGACGGGCGCTGTCCGTACGGAGTTTGCACGTTCTCCCCGTGACCTGCGTGGACTTTCTCCGTGATCTTCGGTATCCCCCCACACTCCAAAGACGTCCTGGTTTGTAGGCTAATTGGCTCGGTTTAAAAAAACATCTCATTTGTCCCCAGTGTGTGTAGGATAGTGTTAATGTGCGGAGATCTCTGGTCGCTGCAGACTGAAGGGCCTGTTTCTGTGCTGTACGTCTAAACTAAAAAAAAAACGAAACTAAGCAGCATACAAGCTGGACTTGGTGCCCCATCTACACTAGTCCCACCTGTCGACGTTCGGCCCATAGCTCTCTAAACGTCTAAATCCACCTAATGACTAAGTTCCACTCTAAACCTCTAAACTTCACCCAATGACTAACTATCTGACCCGACCTGAATCATCATCTACCCATTCCCTCCACAGACGCTGCCTGACCCATGGAGTTCCTCCAGCACTTTGTGTTTTGCTCACGGTACTGCAGTTCTTCCGTGTCTCAATCTCTCTAACTTTTAATGTGCCGTTGCATCAAGGGCACTGTTTTGCTGGTTTACACATCAAGTACACCATCTTTGCCTGACCTATGCTTCTCCATCCCCACCCCACACAACAGTACAGCACAGGGACAGGCCCTTCGGCCCGCATTGTCCATGACAAGTATGACACCTGCACCTCCTCCAACCTCATCTATTGCATCCACTGCTCTAGATGTCAGCTGCTCTACATCGGTGAGACCAAGCGAAGGCTTGGCGATCGCTTCGCCCAACTCCTCCGCTCGGTTCGCACTAACCAACCTGATCTCCCGGTGGCTCAGAACTTCAACCCCCCCCCCCCATTCTGTATCGGACTTTTCTGTCCTGGGCCTCCTCCATGGCCAGAGTGAGGCCCACTGCAAATTGGAGGAGCAGCACCTCATATTTCGCTTGGGTAGTTTACACCCCAGCGGTATGAACATTGACTTCTCCAATTTCAGGCAGTCCCTACTTTTTCCTCCTTCCCCTCCCCTTCCCAGCTCTCCCACAGCCCACTGTCTCCGCCTCTTCCTTTCTTATTCCCGCCGCCCCCCCACCCCCACATCAGTCTGAGGAAGGGCCACGAACCGAAAAGTCACCTATTCCTTCGCTCCATAGATGCTGCCTCACCTGCTGAGTTTCTCCAGCATTTTTGCCTACCTCCGTCCGAGATGAACTAATCTCCTTTGCTTGTACATGATCCATATTTCTCCATTCTCTGCACATCCACGTGTCAGTCCAAAAGCCTCTGACACATGGATGGAAATATCTGAGACCAGAGGTCATACCTTTACACACTTCCACAAACACATTTGTTTCCCTCAGTCACCTCATTCAAGTAGATTTATTCCCACCCACCAGTTTTTAATGTTTCCGAATTTATTGGACTGTTTTCCTGTTTTCTTTCGCAAAACTGTAAAACGTGCCAATCTGCCCGTAAGAAAAAAAAATGCACTTCTTAATATCCTGTCATCATCCCTCAGAAATATCTCCAAATATTTCAGTACGTTAAAAATCACAAACTGGATGGTAAAATAGCCAAATTAAGCACAGCAGAGTCCCACAACCAACACTCGGATAAGTGACTGGAAATATTGAGTATCAAGAAGGGTCTCGACCCAAAACGTCACCTATTCCTTCGCACTGTAGATGCTGCCTCACCCGCTGAGTTTCTCCAGCGTTTTTGTCTGCCTTCGATTTTCCCAGCATCTGCTGTTCTTTCTTAAACAATGGAAACCTATTATTGGTCCCCAACCAACAATGGACCATTGTGGCCTCCATCTGTCCTGAGTCATCGATGCAGGCTCTGCTTTGTTCTGTAACTAACTATACCTCTAGTGTCCCTGACCTTCATCCTGATGAACGGTTTAGACCTGAAACGTCACCTATTCCCTTTCTCCAGTGTCTTTGTGGCAATCTTCAGTGTGAACCAGCATCTGCGGCCCCTTCTTACACATCTTTTACTGGTGACTGAGAATTGGGAGGAATTTTGCCCGTGGGTTGTTTCTTGGTTCTTGAAGGCGTTTCTGAGAGATGGCATCTTGCATTCCATTGGTGACGTTTTTTTGATTGGAACATGATCTGGTGGTGCAGCGGTTGAGTCGCTGCCTCACAGCGCCAGAGACCCGGGTTTGATCCTGACTATGGGTGCTGTCTGCACGGAGTTTGCACGTTCTCCCCGTGACCGCATGGGTTTTCTCCGGGTGCACCGGTTTCCACCCACAATGGAAACTCCTCCTGCAGGTCTGTAGATTAATTGGCTTCAGTAAATTGTAAATTGTCCCGAGTGCGTGGGTTAGTGCTGGTGTATCGCTGGTCGGTGCGGGCCCAATGGGCCGAAGGGCCTGTTTCCACACTGTGTCTCTAAAGTCTAAAGTAAACTTTCACTGTAGTGGCAGCGGCCAACTGACAGTTCTAAGCATGTTTTTGTTTCAGGGATTGCTATCAAGCCCTGTGATTGACCGAGTTCCACATGGCATTTGCGATGTTGGGGGAGTCCAGAACCAGGGGCCACAGTTTAGGAATAAGGGATAAGCCATTTAGAATGGAGACGAGGAAACGCTTTTTCACAAAGAGAGTGGTGAGTCTGTGGAATTCTCTGCTTCAGAGTGCGGTGGAGACCGGTTCTCTGGATGCTTTCAAGAGAGAGCTAGATAGGGCTCTTAAAGATAGCGGAGTCAGGGAATATGGGGAGAAGGCAGGAACGGGGAACTGATTGGGGATGATCAGCCATGATCACATTGAATGGCGGTGCTGGCTCAAAGGGCCGAATGGCCTACTCCTGCCACTATTGTCTATTGTCCATTTCAGAAGTAGTATTTTGCAAAATTACTATCGAATCAACAAGAGTATTTTATTCTTAGTCGGATCTTTGTGGAAATACATTAATTTCTGTTTTCAAGAAATCACTTTTTCTTGCGACTCCAAAGGGTAATGCATCGAGTGGGAGTTTAAAATCTATTATCAGTGGCATATCATAATATCACGGCTCTCATTGTGAATTAATAATTAATCTGCAGACTGTGATTCGTAATCTCAGATTAGTATCTGTGTGTGGTGTATTGCCCAGCCGACAAACACAAGTCCCGTTCACTCTTAATCCTACTAAAGATGCTCCAAGCTACCTGCTTGATTGCAGCAACAATTATAGCCTTTTATTATTTAAGAAGGAACTGCAGATGCTGGAAAAATCATTGGTAGACAAAAATGCTGGAGAAACTCAGCAGGTGAGGCAGCATTTATGGAGGGAAGGAATCGTGGACGTTTCCACGTCACCTATTCCTTCGCTCCATAGATGCTGCCTCATCCGCTGTGTTCCTCCAGCATTAAAGTCTATCTTAAGGGGCTGTCCCACTGCAGCGATCTAATTGGCGAGTTTAGAAGAGTTTGAAAAAGTGTCATGTTGAAGGCCTCCTTCGACTATATTGAAGATTGTTAAGGGCTTGGACACGCTAGAAGCAGGAAACATGTTCCCGATGTTGGGGGAGTCCAGAACCAGGGGCCACAGTTTAAGAATAAGGGTAAGCCATTTATATAACCATATAACCATATAACAATTACAGCACGGAAACAGGCCATCTCGGCCCTTCAAGTCCGTGCCGAACAACTTTTTTCCCTTAGTCCCACCTGCCTGCACTCATTACCATAACCCTCCATACCCTTCTCATCCATATGCCTATCCAATTTATTTTTAAATGATACCAGTGAACCTGCCGCCACCACTTCCACTGGAAGCTCATTCCACACCGCTACCACTCTCTGAGCAAAGAAGTTCCCCCTCATGTTACCCCTAAACCTCTGTCCCTTAATTCTAAAGTCATGTCCTCTTGTTTGAATCTTCCCTATTCTCAAAGGGAAAAGCTTGTCCACATTAACTCTGTCTATCCCTCTCATCATTTTAAAGACCTCTATCAAGTCCCCCCTTAACCTTCTGCGCTCCAGAGAATAAAGACCTAACTTATTCAACCTATCTCTGTAACTTAGCTGTTGAAACCCAGGCAACATTCTAGTAAATCTCCTCTGTACCCTCTCTATTTTGTTGACATCCTTCCTATAATTGGGCGACCAAAATTGTACACCATACTCCAGATTTGGTCTCACCAACGCCTTGTACAATTTTAACATTACATCCCAGCTTCTATACTCAATGCTCTGATTTATAAAGGCTAGCATACCAAAAGCTTTCTTTACCACCCTATCTATATGAGATTCTACCTTCAAGGAACTATGCACGGTTATTCCCAGATCCCTCTGTTCAACTGTATTCTTCAATTCCCTACCGTTTACCATGTACGTCCTATTTTGATTTGTCCTGCCAAGGTGTAGCACCTCACATTTATCAGCATTAAACTCCATCTGCCATCTTTCAGCCCATTTTTCCAACTGGCCTAAATCACTCTGTAGACTTTGGAAATCCTCTTCATTATCCACAACACCCCCTATCTTGGTATCATCTGCATACTTACTAATCCAATTTACCACCCCTTCATCCAGATCATTGATGTACATGACAAACAACAAAGGACCCAACACAGATCCCTGAGGCACCCCACTAGTCACCTGCCTCCAACCCGACAAACAGCCATCCACCATTACCCTCTGGCTTCTCCCATTCAGCCACTGTTGAATCCATCTTGCTATTCCTGCATTTATACCCAACAGTTCAACCTTCTCCGTCTCCGTTCTGAATTTAGAACGGAGACGAGGAAACACTTTTTCTCACAGAGAGTTGTGAGTCTGTGAAATTCTCTGCCTCAGAGGGCGGGGGAGGCCGGTTCTCTGGATGCTTTCAAGAGAGAGCTGGATAGGGCTCTTAAAAATAGCGGAGTCAGGGGATATGGGGCGAAGGCAGAAACAGGGTACTGATTGTGGATGATCAGCCCTGATCACATTGAATGGCGGTGCTGGCTCGAAGGGCTGAATGGCCTACTCCTGCACCTATTGTCTATTATTGGAGACCCTCAGACTATCTTTGATTGGACTTTACTGGTTTTATCTTGCACTAAATATTATTCACGTTATTCACTTCATAAAGTGTCTGTACACTGTGGACGGCTCGATTGTCTTTCTGCTGGCAGGTTAGCATGAAACAAAAGCTCGGTACATGTGACAATAAACTCAACTCCTCCCATACTCCAAAGACGTGCAGGTTTGTAGGTTGACACAAAAAGCTGGAGTAACTCCGCGGGACAGGCAGCATCCCTGGGGAGAAGGAATGGGTGATTTCTTTAGATGAAGGGTCTCGATCCGAAACGTCCTGATGCTGCGTCCCACTGAATTTCTCCAGCTTTTTGTGTCTATCATCGGTTTAAACCAGCGTCTGCAGTTCTTTCCTGCAGGTCTTTAGGTTAATTGGCTTTGGTAAAAAATAGTAAATTGTCCCTAGTGTACGTAGGATGGTGCAAGTGTACGGGGTGATCGCTGGTCGGCGTGGACTCAGTTGGCCGAAGGGCCTGTTTCCGCGCTGCATCTCTAAAGCCTATCGTGTGAACAGCTGGCTGCTGGCATTGAAGCCTGAGCACCGATCTGCTTTCTCACTGAACCCAGCATGATCCACATTAAGATTAACGTGTCTGCAGGCAGTACATGCACAATCTCAATACCACCCTTGAGACTAGAACCGATAACATTACAGCCACCCATTTGTACCTTCTGCAGGATAAGATCATGGTGATCAACTATGCTGTCTCTGATAACTTTTGTGTTGCTTCAAACATTCTTACATAGAAACATAGACAATAGGTGCACGAGTAGGCCAATCGGCCCTTCGAGCCAGCACTGCCATTCAATATGATCACGGTTGATCATCCACAATCAGTACCCCGTTCCTGCCTTCTCCCCATATCCCTTGATTCCGTTAGCCGTGAGAGCTAAATCTAACTCTCTCTTGGCTGAACTGGGTTTAGTTCAGAGATACAGCGCGGAAACAGGCCCTTCTTCCCACCGAGTCCGCACCGACCAGCGATCCCCGCACGCGAGCACCATCCCACACGCACGAGGAACAATTTTACTGCGGGGATCGCTTCTGCTTGCGTGTGGTGTGCACAGCCTAAAGTTGTAGGACAACTGGTTCTATTTGATCTTATTTGTTTGTGCACGCCGGGTTGGTTGCATTCGTCGAAACAGGGCGGACCACGTGAAGGTTGCAATCTCCCACCCCTGCGGGGATCGCTGGTCAGTGCGGACTCGGTGGGCCAAAGGGCCTGTTTCTGCGCTGTGTCCCTAAACTAAACTATACTAAACCCGAGAAAGGAACAAGCGCATGGAGAAACAAAGAACTGCAGACACTGATTCACAAAGCAATCTGTACACTGTGGACGGCTCAACTGCAATCACGTATAGTCTTTCCGCTGACTGGATAGCCTGTAACAAAATAAGCTTTTCACAGTACCTCGGTACACGTGACAATAAACTGATCAACAACAGACTAAACTATAACGGTCTACAGAAGGCTCTAGAGCTGAAACGTCACCCATTCCTTCTCTCCAGAGATGCTGCCTGTCCCACTGAGTTACTCCAGCACATTGTGTCGTATCGACAACAGACAAGATTCCCTCTGGGAGGGAAATGGTTAACCTGGACAATTTGGATTGTGTTCCAACTGAGCGGCAAACATGCTCACGTGGCTGTGCGAAGACTTGGTGAAGGCTGAGGCATTTGCTTAAAAATCTGTTTGAAGTGAGTCTCAGAGCGTTGGTACGTTTGTCTCTGACTGTTCTCTGGCTGTGTCAGCCAAGGCGGCTGTTCTGGGGACGAACATCAAAGGCTGACATTTTATACGCTTCCCATTGGAGCTTATGTATCCTTTTGCTCATTTTCTCATTCCCTTGGGAATTGGGCTAATTCATTTCATGCATTTACTTCTGCAGGGGTGGTGGCCGGGGGGGGGGGGGGGGGGAGAGATTCAGAAATCATCTGAAGATTCTGAGCAAACCTGATTCATTCGATATGATTATTTCTTTTCCCATTTCCAAAATCTTTAAAGTCCAGGGTTTGAACATCAAATTGATATTCCAAACTGATTTGGGGTTGTTTTTTTTAAAATTATAACAGGTGTAGTGGTTTGTGTGTTGTATTCATGCAGGGTAAAAGCTCCCAATCTACGCTACACAGAACCCTCTTTGAACAGAAAGATGTCATTTTGGAGACGGTTTTGTCCTTGGTCACAGCAATCACGCAGGTTAAATATATCTTTAATCGACTGTGAATTATCGTATAATTCTCTCTCAAATCATTTCAGCATTCTTCTCCAGCTATTGATTTATAGTCTGTTTACATCACGGGCATTAGCTATTTAATCGCACCTTGATTGGTCAGTTAAACTGTGATCCATCAAAGACTTGCAGGATTTGAGCATTGGGAACCTGCCCATTATTTATACCAAACGATTTCTTTTCATTTGCCCTCGCATTAGTTCAGACCCACTTCCATCCAACAAGTAGCAATAGGCAATAGACAATACACAATAGACAATAGGTGCAGGAGTAGGCCATTCGGCCCTTCGAGCCAGCACCGCAATTCAATGTGGTCATGGCTGATCATCCACAATCAGTACCCCGTTCCTGCCTTCCCTCCATTTCCCCTGACTCCGTTATCGTTCAGAGCCCTATCTAGCTCTCTCTTGTAAGCATCCAGAGAACCGGCCTCTGTCGCCCTCTGAGGCAGAGAATTCCACAGACTCACTACTCTCTGTGAGAAAACGTGTTTCCTCATCTCCGTTCTAAATGGCTTACCCCTTATTCTTAAACTGTGGACCCTGGTTCTGGACTCCCCCAACATCGGGAGCAGCATTCACTTTTCCAGCCAACGTTCTTTTTTTGGGAGGGCGGACTTTTGCTAAAAGGCAATAGATCTTTACGAATAAGGGCCGGGCCATTTAGAACGGAGATGAGGAAACACTTTTTCACACAGTTGTGAGTCTGTGGACTCATAACTGTGCCTACCTTGGAGGGTTGGTTCAATGGATGCTTTCAAGAGAGAGCTGGATAGGGCTCTTAAAAATAGCAGAGTCAGGGGATATGGGGAGAAGGCAGGAACGGGGTACTGATTGGGGATGATCAGCCATGATCACATTGAATGGCGGTGCATGCTCAAAGGGCCGAATGGCCTACTCCTGCACTTACTGCCTATTATCTGTTGTCTTCCTACACATAGAGTCATACATTGTGGAAACAGGCCCTTCGGCCCAACTTGCCCACACCGACCAACATGTCCCATCTACACTCGTTGTAGATAGGGATGATCAGCCATGATCACTGTGAATGGCGGTGCTGGCTCAAAGGGCCGAATGGCCTCCTCCTGCACCTATTGTCTATTGTCTATCTTAAAATTATGGCGACCGTTATCATCCAAACCGTCACATTTTTGTGATAGGGTTTCAATTGCAAATTCCTTCTCTTCAAGAGTGTTCGCTATCTTTTTTTGCAGTGTAAACAATGCATAACATTGTACGGAGTCACACAGCGTGGAAACAGGCCCTTCAGCCCAACTTTCCCATGCCGACCAACATGGGACCAACATCTCCATCCACACTAGTCCCACCTGCCCGTTTCATTCACAACCTCTCTGATCCATGTACCTGTCTAAATTTTTCTTCCATGTGGTGATAACACCTATGAAGTGCGGCACGCCGGCGCGGCGGTAGAGTTGCCGCCTTTCAGCAGCTACAGAGCCAGAGACCCGGGTTCGATTCCGACTACGGGTGCTGTCTGTACGGAGTTTGTATGTTCTCCCCGTGACCTGCGTGGGTTTCCTCCGGATGCTCCGGTTTCTTCCCACACTCCAAAGTCGCACAGGTTTGTAAGTTAAATGGCTTGGTATAAATGTAAGTTGTCCCTAGTTTGTGTCGGGTAGTGTTAATGAGGGGGGACCTCATTGAAACATACAATATAGTGAAAGGCCTGGATAGAGTGGATGTGGAGAGGATGTTTCCACTAGTGGGAGAGTCTAGGACTCATAGCCACATAATTAAAGGACATACCTTTAGAAAGGAGATGAGGAGAAATTTATTTAGCCAGACGGTGGTGAATCTGTGGAATTCTTTGCCACAGAAGGCTGTGGAGGCCAAGTCAATGGATATTTTAAGGCAGAGATAAATAGATTTTTGATTAGTACGGGTGTCATGGGTTATGGAGAGAAGGCAGGAGAATGGGGTTTGGAAGGAGAGATAGATCAGCCATGTTTGAATGGACAGAGTAGACTTGGTAGGCCGAATGGCCTAATTCTACTCCTATCTCTTATGACTTTATGACCTTCAGTTCTGACTCCACCTCGAAGGAGACAAAGGCTGGTGGGAATCTTGGAAAAACCAACAGCACAATATTTGACGATAGTGTTCATGGGAGGTTTACCGCATGCACACGAAACTTGAACTGTTTTCAAAGAACTGAAAGTTTGGTACCTGGATGCGGAAACGTTTTTTCATAGCAGTGACAGTTGTGTAGGAGTTCTTTGTTTCTGTACGGAGACAGTTATAAATTTATTATAAAGGGAGAGCCTAATTATATTCTTTCAGTTGTCCTGACAGCTAGCTTTGTAAATAAAATGCAAGGAGCAAGTCTGACCAGAATCTAGATCTCTTGATGAATAGGAGGGGACGTTGCAGTTGTATAAGACGTTGGTGAGACCGCATTTAGAATATTGTGTTCAGTTCTGGGCACCAGAGGAATAGATTGGGTAGATGCACAGAGTCTTTTACCCAGAGTAGGGGAATCGAGGACCATAGGTTCAAGGTGAAGGGGAAAATATTCAATAGGAATCCGAGGGGTAACTTTTTCCACACAGAGGGTGGCAGATGTATGGGACGTGCTGCCAGAGGAGGTAGTTGCGGCTGGGTCTATCCCATCGTTTAAGAAACAGTTGGACAGGTACATGGATAGCACATTGAGGGAGTGCAGCATAGGTTTACAAGGTTAATTCCCGGGATGACGGGACTGTCATATGCTGAGAGAATGGAGCAGCTGGGCTTGTATTCTCTGGAGTTTAGAAGGATGAGAGGGGATCTCATTGAAACGTATAAGATTGTTAAGGGCTTGGACACGCTAGGGGCAGGAAACATGTTCCCGATGTTTGGGGAGTCCAGAACCAGGGGCCACAGTTTAAGAATAAGGAGTAAGCCATTTAGAACGGAGACGAGGAAACACTTTTTCTCACAGAGAGTTGTGAGTCTGTGGAATTCTCTGCCTCAGAGGGCGGTGGAGGCCGGTTCTCTGGATGGTTTCAAGAGAGAGCTAGATAGGGCTCTTAAAGATAGCGGAGACAGGGGATATGGGGAGAAGGCAGGAACGGGGTACTGATTGGGGATGATCAGCCATGATCACATTGAATGGCGGTGCTGGCTCGAAGGGCCGAATGGCCTACTCCTGCACCTATTGTCTATTGCCTTTAGGAAACTGTCTCGTAAAGAGTTAAGAAAGAATAAAGATTCACAGTGGCTCTGCGATTCTGCTTTGTGCCTCCCCTTCAAAGATTAGAATTGAAAGATGATTTTTAATGCTATCTGAGTTATTTAATAACCCTCAGATTATTTGTAAATGGGAATTAAATTTACATTTCTGGAAACTAGGACATGAAGGGGGCCACATTTCAAGGAAAGTTGGAATTTCTGCGAATATTTCAGCTAAATATATTCACGATTTCAAGAGTTTGCGTCTTCCATATGTTGTGCCGAGCTTTGAACTGAAGTGTGCAGCCAGTGGAAGTCAGAGGGGCTGAACAATGGCACCTTGGAAACGCTACCAGCCTTCAACATTATTGCATTTCCAATTAAAATATTGTGGTCCAGCTGCTGAGATGTTGACTAGATTCCAACCTATAATTAATGAGGGAGTCGGACATCTGCAAACACGTCTGATGTTTAGACTGTGGCTTGAGCGAGTGCAAGAGTCCTTAATGACGTTCGATCATTCTGCTCGCGGTTCAGCAACAGAATTCCACTCTGCGAGCGAGAAAGGAAGTGGCAAATCTGCTCTCGGCTAAATTTGTCGCTAGATAGTTTGGCACTGAGACTCAATAAGCGCTTTAAAAGACTGGAGGGTAGTTTGTTTAAAGTGTATAATAAAGGAATTAACTTGTAGGCACCCTTTTCTCCCCCCTGCCTTGGGCAGACACCAAGCTTTTCACAGCAGGCGAAAGTTAGTCATGAAGTCACCATGTTATCCCAGAGAAACGGCCAGTTGCCAGCTCCAGGAAATGGCGGCAAAGAAAAATGATCCATTAAACTACCTCAGGTAGTTTTTTTACACTTTTAAGGATGCAATCTATTTATCTAATTATAAATTATTAACCGTTAATTATTGTGCCCTACACATCACTACTATCCTCGAGCTTCTCTTTTTTATTTTTTTATTTTCTATCCAAAAATAAATTTAAAAAGAAGTAGTACATGAAATGTATTATGTTATATACCATGATTATTATCTATGTACATTGCATCTAATAATTTTTTTAAAAAACTACCTCAGGTAGACAAAATTGCTGGAGAAACTGAGCGGGTGAGGCAGCATCTATAGGCGACGTTTCGGGTCGAGACCCTTCTTCAGACTGATGTGGGGGTGGGGAGACGGGAAAAAGAAAGGATGAGGCGGAGACAGTGGGCTGTGGGAGAGATGGGAAGGGGAGGGGAAAGAGGGAGAAAGCAGGGACTACCTGAAATTGGAGAAGTCAATGTTCATACTGCTGGGGGTGTAAACTGCCCAAGCGAAATATGAGGTGCTGCTCCTCTAATTTGTGGCGGGACTCACTCTGGCCATGGAGGAGGCCCAGGACAGAAAGGTCGGATTCGGATTGGGAGGGGGAGTTGAAGTGCAGGAGGGAACTGCAGATGCTGGTTCACAACGAAGATGGACACAGAATGCTGGAGGAACTCAGCGGGACAGGAAGAAGGGTCTCGACCAGAAACGTCACCCTTTCCTTCTCTCCAGAGATGCTGCCTGACTCCCCCTCCCGATCTAATCCAGCATTTTGTGTCTGTCTTTGAATTAAACTATCTTGATTGAAATGGTAAAAATTGCTTGGACAAGTGGACCTGTGGAGTTGTACAGTGCAGAAACAGGCCCTTCGGTCCAACACGTCTATGCCAACCTATGCCAGTCCCATTTACCTATGCATGGCATTCATTCCCAAGAACATCTCCTGTTCATGTTCTGGCCCAAGGGTCTTTTAAATGTTGTCACAGAATGGAAACAGTCCCTTCGGCCCATCCTGCTCACACCGGCCAATATGTCCCATCTACACCAGTAGATGCCTGTGTTTGCCTGCCTGAGTTTGGCCCATATCCCGCTAAACCTGTCCTATCTATTCACCTGTCCAATTGCTTCTTAAACGTCGAGCGTTTGGCATCATATTCATTGGCACAGACATTGTGGGCCGAAGGGCCTGTTCTTGTGCTGTGCTGTTCTACCTTCAATAAGTTCATAAGTGATAGGAGCAGAATTAGGCCATTCGGCCCATCACGCCTACTCTGCCATTCAGTCATGGCCGATCTATCTCTCCCTCCTAACCCCATTCTCTTGCCTTCCTCCCCGTGACTCCTGATGTCCATGCACACGTTCGTCCGTCACTCATTTCCTTGTGGGCTTCCTCCTGAGCTGTTTGCTCTGTGCAATGTCAGGTCCGGCAGAAGCAAGTTGTTATCTTGCCAGACGGGGAGGTTTTTGACGAGTTTGAGACTGGGCAGTCGGTGCAGTAAATCAACAAGATGCCGGAGAGAGGGCAGGGAGCATCAGTCTGACCCTGTCATTTACATCACATCAATAACACCACCATCCCTGGAGATCAAACGCTGACGTGCCCACATCGATTTCCTCCCCCATCCATCTCCAGACGTATGAATCTCGCTGTGATGTCTTCGCTGACATGGTTAAAAATGGATTTATTGAAATATCACTGCTTTTCTGAAGTCTTCATGATCCATTTTCTCAGCAGTTTCAGCTCAAGGTTTATTGTTGTCTGAGGGAATGTAATTAAATGGCGGCACGGTGGCGTAGCGGTAGAGTGGCTGCCTCACAGCGCCAGGCACCAAGATTCGATCCTGACTGCGGGTGCTGTCTGTGTGGAGTTTGCACGTTCCTCCTGTGACCACATGGGTTTTCTCCGGGTATTCTGCTTGTAAATTGTCCCCAGTGTGTGTAGGATGGCGCTGGTGTACGGGTGATCACTGGCCAGCGTGGACGCGGTGGGCTGAAGGGCCTGTTCTTCCTGTGACCACGTGGGTTTTCTCCAGGTGCTCCAGTTTCCTCCCGCACTCCAAAGACATACAGGTTTCTCGGTTAATTGGCTTCGGTAAAATTGTAAGCTGTCCCACGTGTTTGTAGGATAGTGCCAGTGTACGGGGTGATCGCTGGTTGGCGAAGACTCGGTGGGCCAAAGGGCCTGTTTCTGCGCTGTATTTCTAAAGCTAAAACTAACATCATCTTCAAGAGCTCTGTGAGGAAGCTAGGATTTCGAGCAGACATTATCATGAGCTCAGCCAAAGCTGCTGAGCCATCTGTAAGGATCAGAGTCATTTACATACAAGATTGGAAGAGCAGTGATACAATATTATTACCAACAGGAACTGGGCATTTGGCAAATGACCAATACACTTTAGAGATGCAGCGCAGAAACAGGCCCTTCGGCCCGCCGAGAGCATGCTGACCAGCGATCCCCGCACATTAAAAGCCCTGTCCCACTGTGCGAGTTCATTCAAGAGTTCTCCCGAGTTTCCCCTGATTCGACCTCGGACATTTACGGTAATGGCCGCTCGTAGGTACTCAGGGCTCTCGTGGACATTTTTCAACATGTTGAAAAATCTTCACGGGTCTTCCCGAGCTTACCGCGTTTCCCGAGTACCTGCCGTTAGCATTTCCCGAGTACCTGCCAAGATGTCCCCGAGCTCCAACATACCCGCTACGTTCATTCTACGTGCTTACCACGAGTTTTTTAAACTCGGGAGAGCTCTTGAATTAGCTCGTACAGTGGGACAGGGCTATAACATTATCCAATACACACACCAGGGACAATTTACGGAAGCCAATTAACCTGCAAACATGTATGTTTATGAAATGTGGGAGGAAACCAGAGATCCCAGAGAGGTCACGGGGAGAACGTAAAACTCCGCACAGACAGCACCCGTAGTCAGGATCGATCCCGGGTCTCTGGCGCTGTGAGGCAGCAACTCTACCGCTGCGCCAGTGTGTCACCCTATTGGGATGACCAGAACAGCATGCAACATTCAAGTCTTATGGAGCTGCATCATGACTTTTTGACTCTTGTTTTTGGATTTACTCTTCATTTGCAATTTTTTTTTTTACATGACGGTAGCTATGTTACATTTCTGAGCTACCGTGAATATAATGTAGACACAAAATGCAGGAGTAACCCAGGGGGGACAGGCAGCATCTCTGGAGAGAAGGAATGGGTAACATTTCGGTTTTACTGTCATCCTGTTGAGTTCCACTGTCTGTATTAAATTGTTATCATCTATCCCGCAACCAACAATGGACCATTGTGGGCTCCACGTTTCCTTGGTTATCGTTGCTTTCTGCATACCTACCATTTATTTGTCCTAAGTACTGCCCATACCCCTCCTTTTAAGGATAAGGGGGAAATTTTAAGTATAAGGGGGACATTTAAGGATAAGGGGGACATTTAAGGATAAGGGGGACATTTAAGGATAAGGGGGACATTTAAGGATAAGGGGGACATTTAAAGATATGGGGGGAATTTTACAGATAAGTGGGCAATCTTTTAGGACCGAGATGAGAAGATCATTTTTCACACAGAGAGTGGTGAGTCTCTGGAATTCTCTGCCACAGAAGGTAGTTGAGGCCAGTTCATTGGCTATATTTAAGAGGGAGTTAGATGAGGCCCTTGTGGCTAAAGGGATCAGGGGGTATGGAGAGAAGGCAGGTACAGGATACTGAGTTGGATGATCAGCCATGATCATAGTAAATGGCGGTGCAGGCTCGAAGGGCTGAATGGCCTACTCCTGCACCTATTTTCTATGTTTCTATGTTTCCTCTCTCCCCTGACTCTCCCCGACCCAAAACATCACCCATTCCTTCTCTCCAGAGATGCTGCCCGTCCCGCTGAGTTACTCCAGCATTGTGTGTCTATCTTTGGTGTAAACCACCATCCACAGTTCCTTCCTGCACTTGGATATAATATACTTGAGTTGGAAGAGTTCAGAGTTTAGTTGAGTTTAGTTTAGAGATACAGAGCAGAAACAGGCCCTTCGGCCCACCGGGTCCATGCCGACCAGCGATCCCCCCACATTAACATTATCCTACCCCCACTAGGGACAGTTTTTGCACTGCATCAAGCCAATTAACCTACATACCCAGTACGTCTTTGGGATGTGGGAGGAAACCGAAGATCATGGAGAAAACGTCACGGGGAGAACGTACAAACTCCGTACAGACAGCGCCCGTAGTCAGGATCGAACCCGGGTCTGTGGCGCTGCAAGCGCTGTAAGGTAGCAACTCTACCGCTGATGCCCTGTTTGCTCTGAGTTTGTTCTGAGTGATTTGTAAATAATGCAGGAGCATGGTTTGTTTATTCTGCTCAGCGCCTACATTTGCTCGTTCATTCAGTCGGGTGGAGTGACGTGCGTGCGGCGGCAGCAGCAGCGGCAGAGGGCTCTCCGAGTCGTCATGCTCGCACTGAGCCTCTTGTGAATCTTGGATGCCAGCTTTGACAATCTCTATCTGGCAGCAGCTCAGGAGCTGAGTGCTTTCAAACTATTATCTCATCCAGTGTCAGAGGAAGATTTCCTTGGCTGTTTTCCCTCGGTCACGAACCCAGGCAGATATGATTCAGAGAGAGATGGGTCCAGATGTGGGCAGGTGGGACTGGTGTAGATGGGACATGTTGGCCGGTGTGGGCAAGTTGGGCCGATAGGCCTGCTTCCACACTGTATCACTCTATGACTCTTAAGACCATGACACAGCAAAATCTGATGCCTGTGATGAGTCGACACCCACTGATCTCACTCTGCCTATCGGTGGCACGGTGGCGCAGTGGTAAAGTTGCTGCCTCACAGCGCCAGAGACCCGGGTTCGATCCTGACTACGGGTGCTGTCTGTACGGAGTTTGTACGTTCTCCCCGTGACCTGTGTGGGTTTTCTCTGGGTGCTCCGGTCTCCTCCCGCACTCCAAAGACGTGCAGTTTAATAGGTTAATTGGCTTCAGCTATAAGTGTAAATCGTCCCTGGAATGTGTGTAGGATAGCGTTAGTGTGCGGGGATCGGCGGTCGGCGAGGACTCGGTGGGCCGAAGGGCCTGTTTCCGCCCTGTATCTCTAAACTAAACTAAACTAAACCAAAGGTCCACCTTGTCAAGTGTTTTAAAATGGGTTCAATCACAATCGCTATTAATATTGGCTCTTCTTTTGAATTGGGGATTGGGCTGAGAGGCAATCATACTGATTGATGCAGACTCACACAAAGGGTTGGCTTCAGCCGCTCAGGCAGCATCTGTGGAGGGAACTGACGGACTATGTATCGTGCCAGGCCCCTTTGTCACTCTTTCCCTCTCCCCCCATCCTCTTCCACCCATCTCTCCCCCCCCCCCCCAGAGTTTATATTTCACTCCTCCTCTCCTTATTGAAAGCCCTTTTGCCCTGTTTTAATCTCCAGCCTTTGTCACTTTACACCAACCCCTTGCACCCCCCCCCCCACTCCTACCTGAATTTGTGGAATTCCCTGCCACAGAGGGCAGTGGAGGCCAAATCACTGGATGGATTTAAGAGAGAGATAGATAGAGCTCTAGGGGCTAGTGGAATCAAGGGATATGGGGAGAAGGCAGGCACGGGTTATTGATTGGGGACGATCAGCCACGATCACAATGAATGGCGGTGCAGGCTCGAAGGGCTGAATGGCCTCCACCTGCACCTATTTTCTATGAATGATCTGTGAATAAAGCCAGATGATCTCCTGTTGTTGGACATCCCTGACTTTAGAGATGCAACGCGGAAACAGGCCCGTCGGCCCTCCAAGTTCGTTCCGACCAGCGATCTCCGCACACTAACTCTACCCTACACACACCGGGGACAAGTTACAGAAGCCAACTTACCTACAAAACCATCACGTCTTTTGGATTGTGGGAGGAAACCGGAGCACCCACGTGAGTCGCGGGGACAGATGGCACCCGTAGTCAAAATCGAACCCGGGTCTCTGGCGCCGTGAGGCAGCAACTCTACCACTGCGCCACTGTGCTGCAATTCATTTTTTAAAATGAACGTTATAAATGACACAGGCAATCGTCCAGTCATTGTCGCAGATGGCCGTGACAGATTAATACGTAGTGATGTTTTTATTATAACATTTAAAACAAAATGAAAAATATATGTTTTTCCGAAGGGAGTGGGGTGCTTGTGAGGAAGGATGAAGCGTGTGAGTCAGCTGCTGGTCGCTTGGCTTTGCTCCAAGCCGGCCCGCATTCTCTCGCCGGGCCAATCTCCCGAATCTCTCCGTGGAGGAAGTCCGGCCCAGCGTCTCTGTTGCTGCTTTTTGCAAATTTCATATCATAATAAAAAATTTACAATCCCCAAGACGCTTCTGGATGATGTACTCCAGAAGGTGGTGCGGTAATGAGAGCCGTGAAGGCTTTCTTGCTCGCAACTGGTTGGTAGCGTGCGTTGGCTGATCTGATTGTCCCAATCTGCTGTGGGGAACGCAGGTACAATTTGGTGCAGGGCTCAAGCAATTAAATGCGAGCTGGACATTGGATGCGATGGGTGAGCTCGGCAACATTGCAGCACAGTCAACATCTGCCTGTTGATCAACATCTGCATGAGGGGATATAGGCCCTCATTGGTAATGTAGTTACATGCAGAGGTACCTGGAGACTTGCAGCCAGAGGGTTGGGACTGAGATCCTTGTCATCATCGTATCGCGTCAAGCTATTAAAATTGTGATGTGCAGCTGAAAATATCTCACAGAGGTGGGTGCATTTCTTTCCGTTGGTTTGAGGGATGCAGCGTGGAAGCAGGCCCTTCGGCCCGCCGAGTACGTGCCGACCGGCGATCAACAACCCCGTACACTAGACACCAGGGAAAAATTTACAGAAGCCAATTCAGCTTGCAAACCTGTAAATCCTTGGGATGTGGGGAAACCGGAGATCCCGGAGAAAACCCACGTGGTCACGGGGAGAACGTACAAACTCCATACAGGCAACACCCGTAGTCGGGATCGAACCCGGGTGTCAGTCACTCTAGGGCAGCAACTCTAGCGTTGTATTTAGTCGTGGAAGTTTTGCTAACCGTGAATCAGTGCCTCAATTGTGTTTTGTACTCAACGGTCCCTATATGGAGTTGGCCATCCATTCTTTGTCTGTAGAACTGGCAACCTTTCAACTGTGTATCACGATACAGTCCATGCAAGAATGGGAATCATTTGCATTCTGATGGGGTTATAAATAGTTCATCTATTCTAGGTGCAGAATTAGGCCATTTGGTCCATCAAGCCTACTCTGCCATTCAATCATGGCTGGTCTATCTTTCACTCTCAACCCCATTCTCCTGCCCTCTCCCCATAACCCCTGGCACTCCTATTAATCAGGAATCTGTCAATCCCTGCCCACAGATGGCTTCCACAGCCTTCTGTGGCAATGAATTCCACAGATTCACCACCCTCTGATTGAAATAATTCCTCCCAACTTTCTAAAGGAACGTCTGTTACTTCTGAACGTCTGTTATGGCCTCTAGTCCTAGACTCTCCCACTAGTGGAAACATCCTCTCCACATCCACTCGATACAGGCCTTCCACTATTTTGTAAGTTTCAATGAAGTTCACCCTCATCCTTCTATACTCCAGCGAGTACAGGCCCAGTGCCGACAAACGCTCATCATGAGTTAACCCACTCATTCCTGGGATCTTTCTTGTAAGCATTTCCATTTTAACTTGGGGATGGGCATACAATTCCTATCTGCGGACCATAGAGTGATACAGCACAGAAACAGGATCTACGGCCCAACATGTCCAGGGCGACCAAGCACAAAGTGTGTTTTTCTCTGCCTTCCATTAATGCTCATCGAGGGACCAGTTTGAGAAGATGCATTTCTTAAGAGCAAGCAACATAAAACTGAGGTTGAATGAATTTCCTTGAAAGAGTAGTAATGAGAAACTGCAGATGCTGGTTTACAAAAATGGCACAACATGCTGGAGTAACTCGGCAGGTCGGGCATGGACAGGCAACGTTTCTGGTTGGGACACCTCCTCAATCTGAAGAAGGGTCCTGACCCGAAACGTCACCTATCCATGTTCTCCAGAGATGCTGCCTGACTCGCTGAGTTACTCCAGCACTCTGTGAAACGTCACCTATCCATGTTCTCCACAGATGCTGCCTGACCCGCTGAGTTACTCCAGCACTCTGTGAAACGTCACCTATCCATGTTCTCCACAGATGCTGCCTGACCCGCTGAGTTACTCCAGCACTCTGTGAAACGTCACCTATCCATGTTCTCCACAGATGCTGCCTGACCCGCTGAGTTACTCCAGCACTCTGTGAAACGTCACCTATCCATGTTCTCCACAGATGCTGCCTGACCCGCTGAGTTACTCCAGCACGGTATCTTTATTTTCTCCATGGAAACATACCTCTTGGGCCCACCGAGTCCACGCCGACCATCGATCACCCGTTCACACTAGTTCTATGTTATGCAACTTTCTCATCCACTCCCTGCACATTAGGGAGCAATTTACAGAGGGCCAATTAACCTACAACTCTGCACGCCTTTGGGTCTTGGGTGGAAACCGGAGCACCCGGAGAAAACCCACGCGGTCCCAGGAAGAACGTGCAAACTCCACACAGACAACAGTCGCAGTCAGGATCGAAGCCGGGTTTCCCGTGGTTTGAGGCAGCGCCTCTACCCGCTGCGCCACCGTGCTGCCCAAAGTGTTCCCACTGGTGACTCTGCTTTATACATTAATTATTTTTTCTAATCCCCACTGCTGCATTAATTTCCTCGTTCACCCGTTCATACGCTGACAAGAGTGTAATTGTTCACTGGTATGTGATTCTTTGTTATTATATCAATTTGCTGATATGCCGAGTGTCCTATCGGTTTCCCAGTATACTTACGCTCGTGCCTTCACCCCTTACCACTGTTGTATCAATTTACCGCTGCAGAATGCCAGCAGATTTATAGTTTCAACCATGGTCATTGCTTTGTTAATTTATTAATGTTCCAGTGTCTGCTTACTTGTGATACATTCATTAGTAGCCGTTTCCTTTTGTAGAGTGATCAGCCATCTTATCTCGTTAATTTTGTCATAATTTATCATCTCCATTTTAGTCCATTAATTTTTGATATCCTCGGCTTGTCGTCCTCTGCCCTCACCGAGGCTATCGTGTTATTCTTTCGGGACCTTATGATAAAACCTGTCAGAACGATACAGATCCTGGATCCATAGAAACACGGACAATAGGTGCAGGAGCAGGCCATTCGGCCCTTCGAGCCTGCACCGCCATTCATTGCGATCATGGCTGATCATCCACAATCAGTAACCCGTGCCTGCCTTCTCCCCATATCCCTTGATTCCGCTAGCCCCTAGAGATCTATCTAAAGGGCCTGTCCCACGTAGCGATTTTTTTGGCGACTGCCGGCGTCGTATCAGTGTGGCCAAAAGATTTTAAACATTTTAACATCCAGCGGTGACAAAAAAAATGTTGCGACACTTGAAAAAACGCCGCGCGTCAAACGTCGTCACGAACGTGTGAAATGCGTCATCACACCGCATATTTTTCGGCGACCTGCTACGTCAGTCAATGACGCCAGCAGTCGCCAAAAAAAATCACCCAGTGAGACAGGCCCTTTACTCTCTTTTAAATGAATCCAGTGATTTGGCCTCCACTGCACTCTGTGGCAGAGAATCCCACAAATTCACAACTCTCTGGGTGAAAACTTTTTTCTCATCTCGGATTTAATTGGCCTCCCCTTCATTCTTAGACTGTGGCCCCTGGTTCTGGACTCCCCCAACATTTTTTCTGCACGTCGTTTGTCCAGTCCCTTTTAATAATTTTATAAAAATTCCCACTTGTGATTGCCAGGGGAGATTGACTGGCATATATTTACAACCTGCCGACCACCATCTCAATTGTCCCATCAATCTCCCCCTTTTGTGGCACTTGTGAAGGTCAATAATTCACACAGTTGTTTCTTCAGATTCGTACACAATGTTACGAAGGAATTAAAAAAAGGTCTCTGAAATAAAAAACTGCTCTTCCCGAGAAAGCAATCCAAGCCTGTGCAACCTCTCCCTGTAGTTGAAACTCTCTAATCCAGGCAGCTTTCTGGTAAACCTTCTCCCCACACTCTCCAAAGGGAGAAGATTATGTTTAGTTTAGTTTAGTTTAGATATACAGCGCGGAAACAGGCCCCTCGGCCCACCCAGTCCACACCGACCAGCGATCCCCGCACACTAACACTATCCCACCCCACACACACACTAGGGACAATTTATCCGTTTTACCCAGCCAATTAACTTACAAACCAGCACGTCTTTGGAATGCGGGAGGAAACCGGAGCACCCAGGGAAAGCCCAAGCGGTCACAGGGAGAATGCACAAACCCCGTAGAGAGGATCGAACCCGGGCCTCTGGCGCTGTGAGGCCGCAACTCTACCGCTGCGCCACCGTTGTAGATATCAGTTGGAAAGGTCCAAAAAGCAGTGAGAAGACAAACATGAGATAATGCAGGAAAAATGTTCCCCATGTTGGGGGAGTCCAGAAACAGGGGGTTACAGTTCAAGAATAAGGGGTCGGACTGAGATGAGGAAAAACTACTTCGCCCAGAGTGTTGTGAATCTGTGGAATTCTCTGCCACATTGGGCAGTGGAGGCCAATTCACTGGATGTATTCAAGAGAGGGTTAGATTTAGCTCTTGGGCTAAAGGAGTCAGGGGATATGGGGAGAAGGCAGGAACGGGGTACTGATTTTGGATGGTCAGCCATGATCATATTGAATGGCGGTGCTGGCTCGAAGGGCCGAATGGCCTACTCCTGCACCTATTTTTCTATGTTTTCTATTTTTCTGCGTTACCATGAAGGGCCCCGACCCAAAACGTCACCCCTATCCACGTCCCGCAGAGATGCTGCCTGACCTGGTATTTACTCCAGCAGTTTGTGTCTTTTCTTTGTAAACAAGTTACAGTTACAGTGTAGTTTGTGGCCACGTGCCCCGAGGTACAGTGAAAAGCTTTGTGTGCCTGCTAACCAGTCAGCAGAAAGCCAACACGTGATTACAATCGAGCCATTTACAGTGTACAGATACGTGATAAGGGAATAACATTAGCATCTGCACTGTTATGCAACATAGAACGGAACAGCACAGGAACAGGCCCTTCAGCCCACAATGTCCATGCTGAACTTGATGCTAAGTTAATCTGATCTCTTCTGCCTGTCTAAATGCCTCTTAAAAGCCACTATCGTGTCTGCCTCCAGCCAATCGGACCTTTCTGTCCTGGGCCTCCTCCATTGCCAGAGTGAGGCCCAGCGTAAATTGGAGGAACAGCGCCTCATATTTCGCTTGGGTAGTTTACACCCCAGCGGTATGAACATTGACTTCTCCATTTCAGGTAGCCCTTGCTGTCTCCCTCCTTCCCCTCCCCCTTCCCAGTTCTCCCGCTAGTTCTACTGTCTCCGCTTGCTTTCTATCTTTGTACCCCCACCCCCCCCCCCCACTCCGACATCAGTCTAAAGAAGGGTCTCGACCCAAAACGTTACCCATTCCCGGGATGGCGGGACTGTCATATGCTGAGAGAATGGAGCGGCTAGGCTTGTATATTCTGGAGTTTAGAAGGATGAGAGGGGATCATATTGAAACATGTAAGATTATTAAGGGTTTGGACACGCTAGAGGCTGGAAACACGTTCCCGATGTTGGGGGAGTCCAGAACCAGGGGCCACAGTTTAAGAATAAGGGGTAAGCCATTTAGAACGGAGATGAGGAAACACTTTTTCACACAGAGAGTTGTGAGTCTGTGGAATTCTCTGCCTCAGAGGGCGGTGGAGGCCGGTTCTCTGGATACTCTCAAGAGAGAGCTAGATAGGGCTCTTAAAGATAGCGGAGGTAGACAAAAGTGCTGGAGAAACTCAGCGGGTGCAGCAGCATCTATGGAGCGAAGGAGATAGGCAATGTTTCGGGCCGAAACCCTTCTTCAGATAGTCAGCGGATATGGGGAGAAGGCAGGAACGGGGTACTGATTGGGGATGATCAGCCATGATCACATTGAATGGCGGTGCTGGCTTGTAGGGCCGAATGGCCTACTCCTGCACCTATTGTCTATTGTCATTCTTTTTCTCCAGAGATGCTGCCTGTCCCACTGGGTTACTTTAGCATTTTGTGTCCACCCAAGATTAAAGTCATCCAGGATAACTGCTGATCTCAGTTCCCTGAACATTTGGGTCCGTCTCCTCCTGATTATTTGGTGTCTTTTAAGACATTTTCAGCAGATTTTGTTTCTCCTTTTATTTATGTGCAAAAACAGACTGCCTTCCTTCCAGCTGCAGACCGTACATTTATAAACACAGCAAATCACCACTCTATATGCCTGCTCTTCAAAGACATGTTTACTGATTGGAAAGGTTCGTCACATTGGAGAAGGGGTGAGAAGCTGCTTGAAAAAAAAGCCAAAATGAATGTAAAGAAGCTAAATAAACGTTGAAGAATGTACAGAAGGAAGCTAAAATTATTCCCAGTGTCATCGAGTCAGACAGACCCTGTTGCAGTGAGCAAGGCAGTCCATCAGTAATAGAAATCTGATGCAAACCTCCAGCTTTCAAAGTGAGGATTGAAGCGGTCTCCACATCACCCGTTCGTGCCAACTCCTGTAATTGAGAGATTTCAGTTTTCCTCGTGTTGACTGAAGTCCTTCCAAAGGGATCGGGGCAAGGACGTACCTTTACAATGGAGACGAGGAAGAATATCCTTAGCCAGAGGGTGGAATTCATTCCACAGAACTCATCGCCACAGACCGACTGTGGAGGCCAGGACATTAGGTATTAATGTTATGCATGCAGGCAGTGACTAGTGGGGTACCGCAAGGCTCGGTGCTGGGACCGCAGCTATTTACATTATACATCAATGATTTGAATAAAGGGATGGAAAATAACATCAGCAAATTTGCAGACAACACAAAGCTGGGTGGCAGTGTGAACTGTGAGGAAGATGCTATGAGAATGTAGGGTAACTTGGACAGGTTAGGGGAGTGGGCAGATGCATGGCAGATTAAGTTTAATGCGGTTAAATCTGAGGTTATCCATTTTGGTAGCAAAAACAGGAAGGCAGATTACTATCTAAATGTCGTCAAGTTGGGAAAAGGGGAAGTACAACGGGATCTGGGGGTCCTGTACAACAGTCTATGAAAGTAAGCATGCAGGTACAGCAGGCAGTGAAGAAAGCAAATGGCATGTTGGCGTTTATAACAAGAGGAGTCGAATGTAGGAGCAAAGAGGTCCTTCTGCAGTTATACAGAGACCTAGTGAGACCATACCTGGAGTATTGTGTGCAGTTTTGGTCCCCTAATTTGAGGAAGGACATTCTTGCTATTGAGGGAGTGCAGCGTAGGTTTACAAGGTTTATTCCTGGGATGGCGGGGCTGTCATATGCTGAGAGAATGGAGCGGTTGGGCTTTTACATTCTGGAGTTTAGAAGGATGAGAGGGGATCTCATTGAAACAGATAAGATTGTTAAGGGCTTGGACACGCTAGAGGAAGGAAACATGTTCCCGATGTTGGGGGTGTCCAGAACCAGGGGCCACAGTTTAAGAATAAGGAGTAAGCCATTTAGAACTGATTGGGGATGATCAGCCATGATTACATTGAATGGCCGTGCTGGCTCGAAGGGCCAAATGGCCTACTCCTGCACCTATTGTCCATTGTCTATTGTCTACCAAGCAGAGATTGACTGGTTCTCAATTAGTAATGGGTGTCAAAGGTTATGGGGGGAATGCAGGAGAATGGGGTTAAGAGGGTAGAAAGATCAGCCATGATTGAATGGCGGAGTAGACTAGATGGGCCGAAAGGCCTCATTCTGCTCCTTTGTCTCATGGACATCTATTCAGATTAGCCTGGAGAGTAAATACAGTATATTTTTACAACCCGCGTAGGTGGAATGGACTTTTTTTTGCCGTCTGTGTGGAGTTTGTACGTTCTGCCTGGGACCACGTGGGTTTCCTCCGGGTGCACCGGCTTCCTCCTGCATCCCAAAGACGTTCCGGCTTGTAGGTTAATCGGCAAGCTCTGTAAATTACTCTCTGTGTGTAGGGAGTGGATGAGAAAGTGGGATGACATGGCACTAGTGTGAACGGGTGATCGCTGGTCAGTATTGACTCAGTGGGCTGAAGGGCCTGTTGCCAGACTGTATCTCGAAACTAAACGAATGCTCAGATCCACACTATTTATTCCCCTTCACTCTACCTATTGTACTTGAGTTTGGCTTGAATGTATTTCTAATAATTATCTGATTGGATTGCATGTTAAATAGAGATTTTCACTCCACCTTCGTTCAAGTGACAATAACAGACGTAAAGCGGAACTTAAAGATAGCTGTATAATTGATTGCTTTCCCTGATTATGGTGGCACGGTGTGGGACATAGAGTGCTGGAGTAACTCAGCGGGTCAGGCAGCATCTGTGGAGAACATGGATAGGTGACGTTTCACAGAGTGCTGGAGTAACTCAGCGGGTCAGGCAGCATCTCTGGAGAACATGGATAGGTGTGGTTATGGGGTGGGACTCTTCTTCATCCATGCTCTCCATAGATACTGAGTTACTCCAGCACTTTTTTGTTTTGTGCATGATTTCTGCATCTGCAGTTCCTGGTGTCTGTTATTCAGCCCATCCTGCCCAGGCCGACCAACATGCCCCATCTTCACTTATCATTAACTTATAACTTAACATCATTAACCTATGATGAGCATTTGTCAGCGCTGGGCCTGTACTCGCTGGAGTTTAGAAGAATGAGACAATAGACAATAGGTGCAGGAGTAGGCCATTCAGCCCTTCGAGCCAGCAGGCCATTCAATGTGATCATGGCTGATCATCCCCAATCAGTACCCCGTTCCTGCCTTCTCCCCATATCCCCGGACTCCGCTATTTTTAAGAGCCTTATCTAGTTCTCTCTTGAAAGCATCCAGAGAACCTGCCTCCACCGCCCTCTGAGGCAGAGAATTCCACAGACTCACCACTCTCTGTGAGAAAAAGTGTTTCCTCGTCTCCGTTCTAAATGGCTTACTCATTATTCTTAAACTGTGACCCCTGGTTCTGGACTCCCCCAATATCGGGAATATGTTTCCTGCCTCTACCATGTCCAAACCCTAAGAAATCTTATATGTTTCAATGAGATATCCTGTCATCCTTCTAAACGCCAGAGTGTACAATCCCAGCCGCTCCATTCTCTCAGCATATGACAGTCCCGCCATCCTGGGAATGAACCTTGTAAACCTACGCTGCACTCCCTCAATAGCAAGAATGTCCTTCCTCACATTAGGGGACCAAAACTGTACACAATACTCCAGGTGTGGTCTCACTAGGGCTCTGTACAACTGCAGAAGGACCTCCTTGCTCCTATATTCGATTCCTCTTGTTATAAAGGCCAACATGCCATTCAATTTCTTCACTGCCTGCTGTACCTGCATACTTACTTTCATAGACTGATGTACAAGGACTCCCAGATCCCATGTACTTTTCCCAACTTGAGACCATGTAGATAGTAATCTGCCTTTCTGTTTTTGCTACCAAAGTGGATAACCTCACATTTATCCGCATTAAACTTCATCTGCCATGCATCTGCCCACTCCCCCAACCTGTCCAAGTCACCGTGCATTCTAATAGCATTCTCCTCACAGTTCACACTGCCACACTGCTTTGTGCCATCTGCAAATTTGCTAATGTTATTTTGAACGAGGGGGGGACCTCATTGAAACATACAGAATAGTGAAAGGCCTGGATAGGGTGGATGTGCAGAGGATGTTTCCACTAGTGGGAGAGTCTAGGACCAGAGGTCACATGCTCAGAATTAAAGGACGTTCCTTTAGGAAGGAGTTGAGAAAGTCAGAGGGTGGTGAATCTGTGGAATTCTTTGCCGTGTCCGCGGATAATTTTAAGGCAGAGATAGATAAATTCTTGATTAGTACGGGTGTCAGAGGGTTATGGGGAGAAGGCAGGAGAATGGGGTTAGGTGGCAGAGATAGATCAGCCATGATTGAATGGCAGAGTAGACTTGATGGGCCAAATGGCCTAATTCCGCTCCTATTACTTGTGACCTTATGACTTGTCTACACTGGTCACCCACTTGCGCTTGGCCCACATCTCCCTAAACCCATGTCCCCCTGAGGTGATATCCCTTTCCTTGCGTCCCTCAGTGCGTCCCTCAGCACGCACTCCTGTTGCCTGGAGCGGGCCAGTCGGCAACATTCCCCCATGGACCATCGCGCCCGGCTGGGTGGACAACAAGGTCCGAGCCGACCAAAGAGCGCCTTTCACCGAGCTGATCAAGAAGTCAAGTGAAGAGAGTTTATTGTCATGTGTCCCAGATAGGACAATGAAATTCTTGCTTTGCTGCAGCACGACAGAATATTGTAGTCATGAATACAGAACATATCAGTGTGTCCATATACCACACACCATATATATACACACACATCAATAAACAGATAACGTGCAATAGGCTATTATAGTTCAGAGTTTGTTTAAAGTTGTGTTTAATAGTCTAATGGCTGTGGGAAGAAACATAGACACATAGAAAATTGGTGCAGGAGGAGGCCATTCGGCCCTTCGAGCCAGCACCGCCATCCATTGTGATCATGGCTGATCGTTCCCAATCAATAACCCGTGCCTGCCTTCTCCCGATATCCCTTGATTCCACTAGCCCCTTGAGCTCTATCTAACTGTCTCTTAAATCCATCCATTCATTTGGCCTCCACTGCCCTCTGTGGCAGGGAATTCCACAAATTCCCGAACCTGGATGTTGCAGATTTCAGGTTCCTGTACCTTCTGCCTGATGGCAGCGGAGAGTTGAGCGTGTGGCCAGGATGGTGTGGGTCCTTGACGATGCTGCCAGCCTTTTTGAGGCTTCGTCATGCCACGTTCCTTAAACCCAGGACCCTGGTCCTGACATTAAACCAACAGCACTTGCTTCAGCTGCCGAATGCAGCGTGTATTACATAAAACGTGGTGTAACCAATCTGCCCTTTACAATGCCACATATGATCTGACTTACATGAGCAGAGTTTCCAAGAAGCTCAGAGACATGCTTTTATGCTTTATGTGTCAGATGTTATATAAAACATCAAAAAATTTGAAGAGCTTTAAAACTCTCAAAGGTCAACCATGCTCTTTCAAATTCCGCGATTTCCAAGAGTTCTTTTTACAAATTTTCACTCCCACACTGTTTACTCTTTGAGGACTCGTGTCGTCAATTTACAAAGCTATTTGTGGCTTTAATTAATTGAGTGGCTGTCACTGCCCATAGGAATATATTAAGCCAGTTGTCCCACAATATATTTCAGAATGTTTAAGATGGAACTGCAGATGCTGGAAAATCGAAGGTGGGACAAAAATGCTGGAGAAACTCAGCGGGTGAGGCAGCATCTATGGGGCAAAGGAAATAGGTGACATTCTGCAAGACCCGAAACGTCGCCTATTTCCTTTGCTCCGTAGATGCTGCCTCACCCGCTGAGTTTCTCCAGCATTTTTGTCTACCCACAATATATTTCACAGCATTTTTCCAAGTTAGGAATTTTCCCTCAATAAGACATTTCCCGAGAATGGAAACCATTTCATAAATTGAGAAGTATTTGATGTTTCTAATAGACTCTGCAATTGCTATGAAGTGGATCAACAAATAACTGCAGATGGTGCAAGTAAAGTTGATACCAAAGATGGACACAAAGTGCTGGAGTTACTCAGTGGGTCAGGCAGCACCCCTGCAGGAAACAAGGTGGGTGATGTTTCAGGTGCGAGTGCCGGAGGACGAGGGGTGATCTTATGGAGGTGTTCAAAACCACGGGAGGAATGGATCAGGTAGGCGCACTGATTCTCTTGCCCAGAGTAAGGACATGGAAAACCAGAGGACATAGGTTTAAGGTGAAGGGGGGCGGGGGGGAAGATTTAATAGGAATCTGTATGTATGTGTGTGTGTGTATATATGTATATGTATGTGAGTATATATATGTGTGTGTGTGTGTGTGTGTATATATATACAGTATGTATGTATGTGTGTGTGTGTGTATATATATACAGTATGTATGTATGTGTGTGTGTGTGTAAGTATGTATATGGGTGCATGTGTATATATGTATAAATATGTATGTGTGTGTGTATATATATATATAGTGTGTGTATATATGTATATGTGTATGTATATATGTATGTGTGCGTGTATGCTTATAGATATATACACACACATATATACATGTACACATATATATATATATACACACACATACACATGCGCACACATAAACACCAAACATTAATAGTGCAATAATAACAATAATAGTCTATGTCGTTCAGAGTTTAATGGAGGTTGTAGTGTTTAATAGCCTGATGGCTGTTGGGAGGAACAGTTCCATGATACAATATAACTAATGTTGCTTCATATTGGTATCCGGTAGCATCAGTGGAGAAAATCAGCCTGAGAAAGGGCCCCGGCCTGATACGTCATCTGTCCATTCTCCCCACATCTGTTCACGGTGCTGCAGTTCCATTTTCTATGCACTGAAGGGCCTGTCCCAATTACGCCGTTTTTTTTCGGCGAGTTGCCGGCACCCACATAGTCCGCCGAAAAATCCAGCGGCGACCAAAACAAGGTACGACTCTTTGGGCGACTACTCACGACCATACAGACATCACCACGACCATACAGGCGACATGTCGCGGGGTGGCGCCTGCATGGTCATGAGTAGTCGCCCAAAGAGTCGTACCTTGTTCTGGTCGCCGCTGGATTTTCCACACGATTATCATTTTCGGCGACCTGCTGCGAATATGACGGGTGCCGGCAAGTCGCCGAAGGAATGGCGTAAGTGGGACAGGCCCATCGCCCAGAGATGTGACAATCTCACAGATGCTGACTACCTCGTGATTCTTTACAGTCTGAACACAACATGCTATATTCCATATTATGTTGAATATTTGTTCACGCTTTCATTAAGTTCCATTTCTTCCCTGCCTCCCTGGATTCCCACGCTGTGCTTTCCTGAGCTTGAACAACCTTCACAATCTGCCAAAACATGATATTGGCAAGATAATCTGGCTAAACGCTAGAAACATGAGGTGCGGAGAAATTGTCTGGGGATTTAGCAGTTGCTTTGAGCCCCTAAAGTATTAAACTGTCACATTTATTGTTTACTGTCAAATATATCAGTCAACAGAACAATCAGGTTCCTGTGCATGCATTCAGAATCAAGAGCTTCTCAGAAATGATGCGATCTCTTTATCATGATTGATTTTCATGTTCTACTGATGATCCCATCTTGATGAAGGAGCTGCAGGTTATGTGACGTGTTCTTTACTCTGTTTTATATTCGACTTATTGTGCTTGACAGAATTAGCTTTGAATATTTCATAGAGTGATACAGCGGGGAAACAGGCCCTTCGGCCCAACTTGCCCACACCATCCAACATGTCCCAGCCACACTAGTCCCACCTGCCCGCGCTTGGTCCATATCCCCCGAAACCTCTCCTGTCCATGTACCTGTCTAATAGCCCTGTCCCACATTATGAGTTAATTCCAAGAGTTTTCCCATGTTTGCCCTGATTCGAACTCGGAGATTTACGGTAATGGCCGCTCATCGGTACTCGGGGCGCTCGTGGACATTTTTCAACATGTTGAAAAATCTACACGAGTCTTCCAGAGCCTACCTGCCGTTACTGAGTCTTCCCGAGTACCTGCCGTTAACGTAATGAGCCGCTAAGTGACGTCCCCGAGCTCCGACGTACCCGCTACACTCATTCTCCGTGCTTACCACGAGTTTGATTTTTTTAAAACTCGGGAGAGCTCTTGGAATGAACTCGTACAGTGGGACAGGGCTTTAACTGTTTCTAAAAATGTTGGGATAGTCCCAGCCTCAACTACTTCCTCTGGCAGCTCGTTCCATACACCAACCACCCTCTGTGTGAAAAAGTTGCCCCTCAGATCCCTATTAAATCCATTCCCCTTCATCTTGAACCTAAGTCCTCTGGTCCTCGATTCCCGTACTCTGGGCAAGAGACTCTGTGCCTCTACCTGATCTATTCCTCTCATGATCTTATACACCTTTATAAGGACAACCCTCATCCACCTGTGCTCCAAGGAATAGTCCCAGCCTGCTCAACCTCTCCCCTGTAGCTCAGGCCCTCAAGTCCTGGCAACATCCTCGTAAATCATCTCTGCACCCTTTCCAGCTTGACAACATCTTTCCTATAACACGGTGCCCAGAACTGAACACAATACTCTAAATACGACCTTACTAATGTCGTACATTGCTGCAACATGACCGCCCAGATTTGTATACGCCATCCTCCTTATCCCCGAGTGGTGAACCTGTGGAACTCATTGCCACAGACAACTGTGGAGGCCAAGTCATTGGATATGTTTATGGCAGAGACTGATAGATTATTTTATTAGTAATGGTGTCCTGCATTACAGGGAGAAGGCAGGATCACGGGATTGAGAGGGAAAGATAGATCAGCCATGTTTGAATGGTGGAATAGACCTGATGGGCCGTATACATCATTACAGCAGCTCACATTTCGCTTCGGCAGCTTACACCCCAACGGTATGAACATTGACCTCTCAACTTCAGATAGCCCTTGCTTTCCCTCTCTCTCCACCCCCTCCTCCTTCCCAGTTCTCCCACCAGTCTTACTGTCACCGACTACATTCTATGTCTGCCCCGCCCCCTCCCCAGACATCAGTCTGAAGAAGGGCCTCGACCCGAAACATCGCCCATTCCTTCTCTCTCCAGAGATGCTGCCTGACCCGCTGAGTTACTCCAGCATTTTGTGTCCATCTTCGATTTAAACCAGCATAGAAACATAGAAAATAGGTGTAGGAGGAGGCCATTCAGCCCTTCGAGCCAGCACCGCCATTCATTGCGATCATGGCTGATCGTCCCCAATCAATAACCCGTGCCTGCCTTCTCCCCATATCCCTTGACTCCACTAGCCCCTAGAGCTCTATCTAACTCTCTCTTAAATCCATCCAGTGATTTGGCCTCCACTGCCTTCTGTGGCAGGGAATTCCACAAATTCACAACTCTCTGGGTGAACATTTTTTTTCTCACCTCAGTCTTAAATGGCCTCCCCTTTATTCTGAGACTGTGGCCCCTGGTTCTGGACTCGTCCAACATTGGGAATATTTTTCCTGCATCATCCTTTTATAATTTTATATGTTTCTGTAAGATCCCCCCCTCATCCATCTAAACTCCAGTGAATACAAGCCTAGTCTTTTCAATCTTTCCTCATATGACAGTCCCGCCATCCCAGGGATCAACCTCGTGAACCTACGCTGCACTGCCTCAATCACAAGGACGTCCTTCCTCAAATTAGGAGACCAAAACTGGACACAATACTCCAGATGTGGTCTCACCAGAGCCCTATACAACAGCATCTGCAGTTCTTTCCTACGCATCGAGCCATTCACGATGAACGGATGCATGATAAAGGGATTAACGTGTTTAAGGTTTAGTGCAAGATGAAGCCAGTAAAATCCGATCAAAGGTAGTCCGGTATTCTACGAGTTTATATTAGTTCAGGACTACTGAACTACCTCAGAGGTTCATTGTGTCTTTCAGCGGGTCAAGGTCGAACCCGGGTCTCTGGCGCTGTAGCCTCCACAAGGCAGCAACTCTACCGCTGCACCACCAGTATAACACCCAGCTATAACTAGTTCACAAAAGAAGGTAGACAATAGACAATAGTTGCAGGAGTAGGCCATTCGGCCCTTCGAACCAGCACCGCCATTCATTGTGATCATGGCTGATCGTCCCCAATCAATAACCCGTGCCTGCCTTCTCCCCATATCCCTTGACTCCACTAGCCCCTTGAGCTCTATCTAACTCTCTCTTAAATCCATCCAGTGATTTGGCCTCCACTGCCCTCTGTGGCAGGGAATTCCACAAATTCACAACTCTCTGTGTTGTTCCTAAAGCTGTTCCCGAACCTGGATGTTGCAGATTTCAGGTTCCTGTACCTTCTGCCTGATGGCTGATCATCCCCAATCAGTACCCCGTTCCTTCCTTCTCCCCATATCCCCTGACTCCGCTATCTTTAAGAGCCCTATCTAGCTCTTTCATGAAAGTATCCAGAGAACCGGCCTCCACCGCACACTGAGGCAGAGAATTCCACAGACTCAAAACTCTCTATGAGATAAAGTGTTTCCTCATCTCCGTTCTAAATGGCCTACTCATTCCTAAACTGTGACCCCTGGTTCTGGCCCCCCCCCCCCCCCACATCGGGAACATGTTTCCTGCCTCCAGCGTGTCCAAACCCTTAACAATCTTATATGTTTCAATAAGATCCCCTCTCATCCTTCTAAACTCCAGAGTGTACAAGCCCAGCTGCTTCATTCTCGCAGCATATGACAAGGGTTTCGGCCCGAAACATTGCATATTTCCTTCGCTGGATGCTGCCTCACCCGCTGAGTTTCTCCAGCATTTTTGTCTACATTTGATTTTCCAGCAACTGCAGTTCCTTCTTAAAAAGAGAAGGGTCTCGACCGGAAACGTTACCGATCCCTTCTCTCCAGAGATTTGTGTGTGTGTGTGTGTGTGTGTGTGTGTGTGTGTGTGTGTGTGTGTGTGTGTGTGTGTGTGTGTGTGTGTGTGTGTGTGTGTGTGTGTGTGTGTGTGTAACTGGCTTAAAAATGTTTCCCGAAAATTGCCTTTCCAATCAGATTTGGCGAGATTTTCGAAATATCAGGAAGAGTCAGCTGAATCACTGTCAAGGTTTAAAGATGTTCCCTTTATTATGGAGAGAGGCAGCCAGGCGGAGAAATCCTTGGAGATTAATTTCCACTTGCCGTTTAGAATGGCGGCATATCAAAGGCTGTCAATCACGCTGCTCAGAGGCTGGTGGTGGAAGGCAATCTCTGCAGAGTCCTGAATTACAATGAATTTTCCTCCTCCTCCCTGATTTGTTTTCCTGTTTCTTCGCTTCTCCATTCTAACCCTGGCCCAAGGAAGTTGGAATAGGGCAAAGCGTTTACCGAAGAGCAAAAGGGCTGGGTAGAGTGAACGTGGGGAGGATGTTTCCACTACTGGGAAAGTCTAGGACCAGAGGCCACAGCCTCAGAATTACAGGGCGTTCCAGTCGGAAGGGGATGAGGGGGAATCTCTTTAGTCAAAGGGTGGTGAATCTGTGCAGACGCATTGCCACAGACGGCTGTGGAGGCCAAGCTAGTGGATGTTTTTAAGGCAGTCATAGATAGATTCTTGACTAGTACGGGTGCCAGGGGTTATGGGGAAAAGGCAGCAGAATGGGGTTGAGAGGGAGAGATAGATCAGCCGTGATTGAATGGCGGAGTGGAATTGAATGGCCTAATTCTGCTCCTATTACATATGAATTTATGGTAATCCAACTGCAACACTGCGCAAGTTTCTGGAGACAAGGCATCCATTTCCTCATCAACATTTCCATCTTAAGTTAAAATGCATTCAGATCAGTGCTGGCAGTGGTACAATGTTACGCCATCATGCTCCACTTGACTGCCTCATTGTAGAGAAGGCATGAGAATGGGGTTGAGAGGGTAATGTAGATCAGCCATGATTGAATGACTCAATGGGCCGAATGGCCTAACTCTGCTCCGGTGACTTATGATGTATCCACGCTCACGGGCGCACGATGGTGCAGCAGGAAGTGCCACTGCCTCACAGTGCCAGAGACCCGGGTTTGATACTGACCTCGGGCACTTGCTGTGTGGAGTTTGCACGTTCTCCCTGTGACCGTGTGGGTTTCCTCTGGGTGCTCAGGTTTCCTCCCACATCCCAAAGGTGTGTGGATTTGTAGGTTTTTTGGCTTCTGTAAATTGGCCCTGGCGTGCAAGCAGTGGATGACAAACTCGGATAACATGGAACAAGTGATCGACGGTCAGCATGGACTCTGTGGGCCGAAGGGCCTGTTTCCATGCTGTTTCTCTAGACGAAACTGAAACCAGTGTGATTTTGTCCCTCTCGCCATAAAGCTGAGGTATTTCCTGGTAGATTGACACAAAATGCTGGAGTAACTCAGCGGGTCAGGCAGCATCTGTGGAGAACATGGATAGGTGACGTTTCACAGAGTGCTGGAGTAACTCAGCGGGTCAGGCAGCATCTGTGGAGAACATGGATAGGTGACGTTTCACAGAGTGCTGGAGTAACTCAGCGGGTCAGGCAGCATCTGTGGAGAACATGGATAGGTGACGTTTCGCAGAGTGCTGGAGTAACTCAGCGGGTCAGGCAGCATCTGTGGAGAACGTGGATAGGTGACGTTTCACAGAGTGCTGGAGTAACTCAGCGGGTCAGGCAGCATCTGTGGAGAACATGGATAGGTGACGTTTCGCAGAGTGCTGGAGTAACTCAGCGGGTCAGGCAGCATCTGTGGAGAACATGGATAGGTGACATTTCAGAGTGACGTCGCTGGATTTTGAAATGTCGGCAGAAAAAATCAGCAAGTGGGACAGACCCTTTACAGAGCCTCAACATTGCATCCCTGTTTTAGTATTCTAATCCTCTTGAAATAAATGCTCGGACAGTTACAGTGGAAATTCTAAACAGCGGCAACACTTACTTCAGAGAAGAGTAGCTTGCCATAATCCATTTGCAAACCTAGCTGTCAGGTGTCGTTATTCTAATGCTACTCCAGCATCATAGTTTTATACATAAACATTAATAAAACTTTTTATTACATGAAACCGGATGAATGCATGATTCCACTCTGAGAAATACCTGTCTGTCTTAACGGAAAGCAAAGATCCTGTAGCGAGCAAGATAGTCCACTCGACGAAAAAGACGTAGTACGGTCATGGGCAGATTCATGGGTACTTTTTGGCCCCGTTTCCGTACCGGTTTCCGTCTCCGCACCAAAGATCCCACAGGACACTAGTGCAGAGACGGAAGCCGGTTACAGAAACATCCTCGTAAAAATAAAAGTTATTTGGGAACAATCTTCTCCTCATTTTCAGACTTTAAATTTATTAACACAAACTGTTCCCCCGCAACGTTGATTACACTGCGGGTCGGGTCGGGTTACTGAAATGGATGAATAAAAGGCCCAGGTTCCGCTCCGTTGCGTACTACACGTCAGCCCATTGCATTTAGCAGGAGTGGTCTATCTTGCTCCGCTGTAGGATCTTTGACGGAAAGTATTCTGCAACACTGTGGACACTTGATTATGAAGTGATTGCTGAGATTGTTAAAGGTTGCCTGAGGATTAGGGCAGTGAACTTTCAGAGTCCTGGGCCTCCTCCATGGCCAGAGTGAGTCCCACTGCAAAATAGAGGAGCAGCACCTCATATTCTGCTTGGGTAGTTTACACCCCAGCGGTGTGAACATTGACTTCTCCAATTTCAGGTAGTCCCTGCTTTCTCCCTCCTTCCCCTCCCCTTCCCAGCTGTCCCACAGCCCACTGACTCCGCCTCTTCCTTTCTTCTTCCTGCCCCCCCCCCCCCCACCCCCACATCAGTCTGAAGAAGGGTCTCGACCCGAAACGTCACCTATTTCTTTGCTCCACAGATGCTGCCTCACCCGCTGAATTTCTCCAGCATTTTTGTCTACCTTCAGAGTTTGTCGTTTAGTTTGGAGATGCAGCACGAAAACAGGACCTTCAGCTCACCAAGTCTACGCCCACCATCTGTCACCCGTTCATGTTATCCCACTTCTCAGCCACTCCCTACACACTAGGGGGCAATTTACAGAGGGGCCGATTAACCTACAAACCCGCACATCTTTGGGGTGTGGGAGGAAACCGGAGCATCCGGAGGAAACCCACGCGGTCACAGGGAGAACGCGCCAACTCCTCACAGACAGCACCCGAGGTCTGGATTGAACCCGGGTCTTCGGCGCGGCGAGGCGAGGCAGCGGCTCTACCCCCAGCGTCACCCACAAAGTTATGTTCCGTCCAGACAGCGCCCGTAGTTGGGATCGAACCCAGGTCTCTGGCGCTGCAAGTGCTGTGAGGCCGCAACTCTACACCGCTGCGCAGTGTTCAGTAACAAGATGGCTGTTGGGAAGAAGGTGTTCTTGAGGCTGGTGGTCGCGGTGTTCAGGCTCCCGTACCACCTTGCCCTTGGTTGGGGATGCAGTGTGTCTCACCAGTCTGATGATAATTGTGAATCACTCAAGCCTTGCTGCTCAATCTGTTACAGCCTGTGACATGCTCACGGCTGTCAGCTCATTACATACGGATGTGATCATATCGTCAAGGTGTGTCACCCCTTCACAGGTCACAGTCTGCAGAAATACCCGTGATGCCAGGTAGTGGGAGAATGCAGCTGAACCGAGTGAGTGTGTGTTGACATATATATATGTCTGAGTGTATGTTGTTGGTATATATCTATATGTATATGTGTAGGGAGGAAGTGCAGATGCTGGTTTAAACTCAAGATAGGCACAAATTGCTGGAGTAACTCAGCGGGACGGGCAGCATCTCTGGAGAGAAGGAATGGGTGATGTCTTGACCCGAAACGTCACCCGTTCCTTCTCCACGGAGATGCTGCCTGTCCCGCTGAGTTACTCCAACATTTTGTGTCGATCTAGATATATGTGTGTGTGTGCGTGTGTGTTCTGTGTATTGGTGTATACATGTATCTTGTGTGTGTGTATGTGTGTGTGTTGAGGTACGTGTCTGTGTGTGTACATGTATATTGTTAGTGTGTGTGTCCATATGTATGTGTGTCTGTGTATATGTATATGAGTATGTGTGTATATTGTGAGTATGTTTCTTGTGAATGTGAGTGTATGTGTATCTTGTGTGTGGAGTGTGAGTGTATATATGTGTGTGTGTGCGTGTATTTTGAGTGTGCATGTTTGTGTATGTATTTTGTGAGTGTGTGCATTGTGTCCACGTATGTGAGTGTGTATTGTGAGTGTGTACATATTTTGTGAGTGTGTGTATTGTGTCAACGTACGTGAGTGTGTGTATTGTGAGTGTGTATGCATTTTGTGAGTGTGTGCATTGTGTGTACACATGTTTGTGAGTGTGTGCATTGTGAGTGTGTATGTATTTTGTGAGTGTGTGCATTGTGTCCACGTATGTGAGTGTGTATTGTGAGTGTGTACGTATTTTGTGAGTGTGTGCATTGTGAGTGTGTACATATTTTGTGAGTGTGCATTGTGAGTGTGTACACATGTTATGAGTGTGTGCATTGTGAGTGTGTACACATGTTATGAGTGTGTGCATTGTGAGTGTGTACACATTTTGTGAGTGTGCATTGTGAGTGTGTACAAATGTTATGAGTGTGTGCATTGTGAGTGTGTACACATTTTGTGAGTGTGCATTGTGAGTGTGTACACATTTTGTGAGTGTGCATTGTGAGTGTGTACACATGTTATGAGTGTGTGCATTGTGAGTGTGTACACATTTTGTGAGTGTGCATTGTGAGTGTGCACGTATTTTATGAGTGTGTGTGTTGTGTCCACGTATGTGTGTGTGTGGGAGAGAGAGGGGATGTTAGCCGCAGCCATGAAGCTGCTTCAGAAACATGCCTCAAGTTTTGAAGCAGAACAACAATTGCGTCCAGTTAATAATCTTCTCCTACATTTCCTGTTGATCAATCTGTTAGCACGGGAACACAGGGAAACGATCACATTATGGTGCTGTGTTTCCCTTGAAGGGAAACATTTGTTTTGAATGGTTGGGGGTGTTGGCGGAGGCTCTCATCGTGACAGGAGGGGTCTGCCTTTAAAACAGGGAAACAATCAAATCTGTTCAGAGAGTGATGAGCATGTACCTGATCATTCTGCAACCATTTTATAGTTGGGACTGCTCATATTTGCTTGCGATAATTCCAAATGGCAGTCAATCCCTTTTGTCAGCAAACAAGAATATGGTTTGCTGGATAATTACTATTTAATATCCTGTTAACAGAATAACTTCAACCTGTCAGTGTGGTCTGAAGTAGGAGAGAAAGCCAACACGCTCCGTCAATCTGTTAGGAACAGAATGCATCTGCCTCGAGTACTTTGCACATTCAGCTGATAGTTCTGCTGATAATGAGACGGTGTAGTGCTTATTTTATTGATCAATTAGTGTGCTGCATATTGTGTAATTGCTGGCTAAATTATTAATAAAGTAGCAGATTGCTAATGGAGGATGTGAAACAGTGTGCTGAATCAGGTAAATATTCGAAAGGGAACATTTTAGAACGGCTTGCCATCACTCGAACGGGAGGTTAAGGTTTATTCATGCCACGTGTACCGAGGTACAGTGAAAAGCTCTGCTAGGAGTAAAGAGGTCCTTCTGCAGTTGTACAGAGCCCTAGTGAGACCACACCTGGAGTATTGTGTGCAGTTTTGGTCCCCTAATTTGAGGAAGGACATTCTTGCTATTGAGGGAGCGCAGCGTAGGTTTACAAGGTTAATTCCCAGGATGGCAGGACTATCATATGCTGAGAGAATGGAGAGGCTGTGCTTGTAGACTCTGGAGTTTAGAAGGATGAGAGGGGATCTTATTGAAACATATAAGATTATTTAGGGTTTGGACACGCTAGAGGCAGGAAACATGTTCCCGATTCCAGAACCGGGGGCCACAGCTTAAGAATAAGGGGTAAGCCATTTAGAACGGAGACGAGGAAACACTTTTTCTCACAGAGAGTGATGAGTCTGTGGAATTCTCTGCCTCAGGAGGGCGGTGGAGGCCGGTTCTCTGGATGCTATCAAGTTAGAGCTAGATAGGGCTCTTAAAGATAGCGGAGTCAGGGGATATGGGGAGAAGGCACGAATGGGGTACTGATTGGGGATGATCAGCCATGGTCTCATTGAATGGCGGTGCTGGCTCGAAGGGCTGAATGGCCTCCTCCTGCACCTATTGTCTATTGTCTATTGTCTATTGTCTATCCAAATATGCATAGTTACAATCAGTTCAAACGCAAGTACAATAGGTACAGCAGAGACCTCAGCTACTCTCTTGCTCGTCAAGTGTGCTTTATTGTCATGTGTCCCAGATAGAATAATGTTATTCTTGCTTGCTGCAGCACAACACAATATGTGATCAAAATAAATAATATAACAAAAACTCAGGAAAAAAAAAACAAACAATAACAGAACAATAATTATAACAATAATAGTCTGTTGTAGTTCAGAGCTTATTTGTTATCGTGTTTAATAGCTGTGGGGAGGAAGCTGTTCCTGAACCTGGACGTTACAGTTTTCAGGCTCCTGTACCTTCTTCCTGATGGCAGGGGTGAGATGAGTGTGTGGCCAGGATGGTGTGGGTCCTTGATGATGCTGGCAGCCTTTTTGAGGCAGCGACTGTGATAGATCCCGTCGACGGTGGGGAGGTCAGAGCCGGTGATGGACTGGGCAGTGGTCACAACTTTCTGTAGTCTTTTCCGCTCCTGGACGTTCAAGTTGCCGAACCAAGCCACGATGCAACCGGTCAGCATGCTCTCTACTGTGCACCTGTAGACGTTCAAGAGAATAATCTTTGACATGCCAAATCTCCGTAATCTTCTCAGAAAGTAAAGGCAGTGATGTGCTTGCTTTATGGTTGCATCAGTGTGCTCATTGGTAACCCTCAGACTATCCTTGATCGGACTTTGCTGGCTTTGCCTTGCACTAAACGTTATTCCATTATCATGTCTCTGTACGCTGTGGGCTGTGGACGGCTCGATTGTAAACGGGTATTGTCTTTCCGCTGACTGGTTAACACGCAACAAAAGCTTTTCACTGTAGCTTGGTGCACGTGACAATGAACTAAACTGAAACTGAAAACTGCAAGGATGAAGGTGCATTGTAGCATATGGTATCTTAGTGGCTGGTAGATTGTGTGTAGGATAGTGTTAGTGTGCGGGGATCGCTGGTTGGCACGCATTCGGTGGGCCGAAGGGCCTGTTTCCGTGCTGTATTTCTAATCTAAACTAAATTATTCAAGGGCATTGACAAATAGGCCAAAAATACTGCCCTTTCCAATGACACTCGGATTGTGAAAAATTGATTCATAAAAAAGGAATTGAGAGGTTATTACAAATCAGTTGACAGTGTCTGCAATTCTCTGATTAATTGGCCTGGATTTTAAGGACATGGTAAAACATTGCAATCTGAAGAAGGTCTCGACCAGATACGTCACCTAGCCATGTTCTCCACAGATGCTGCCTGACCCGCTGAGTTACTCCAGCACTTTGTGCTTTACTTCTACAAAATAAGACAGACACACAAAGCTGGAGTAACTCAGCGGGACAGGCAATGTCTCTGGAGAGACAGAATGGGTGACGTTTAATGTCGAGACCCTTCTTCAGGGGATGAGAGGGTACAAAGAGCATGTAAGGTGTGAAAATTACAGGATCAGAGGGGGAGCAGCAAGTCTCGTCGGAGAGAGGAGGAGAACGTCTTCAAAGTAGACATACCTTGAGGAGATTACTCAGTGGAGTAGACCCGGGTTCGATCCTGACTACGGGTGCTGTCTGTACGGAGTTTGTACGTTCTCCCCGTGACCTGCGTGGTTTTTCTCCGGGTGCTCCGGTTTCCTCCCACACTCCAAAGACATGCTGGTTTGTAGGTTAATTGGCTTGCCTGGAATGTATATTGTCCCTCATGTGTGGGATAGTGTTAGTGTGCAGGGTTCGCTGGTCGGTACGGATTCGGTGGGCCGAAGGGCCTGTTTCGGCTCTGTATCTCGAAAACTAAACTAAACTACCAAAGGTAGACAAAAAAAGCTGGAGAAACTCAGCGGGTGAGGCAGCATCTCTGGAGCGAAGGAATAGGTGGCTTTTCGTGTTCAGACCATTTCTTCAGACTGATGTTGGGGGGGGGTCAGGAAAAAGAAAGGAAGAGGCAGGGAACTGTTCTCAGAGAGAGGAGGAGAACTTCTTCAAAGTATACATACCTTGAGGAGATTTTGCTATGGAGTACACAAAATGTTTAAGAAAGAACAGCCGGAGACAAAATGTTCCTCCTCAAGGTATGTCGAAGTTGTTCTCCGAAGACATTTCTCCGCCTCTTCCTTTCTTTTTCCAGCCCCCCCTCCCCCCCCGACATCAGTCTGAAGAAGGGTCTTGACACGAAACGTCGCCTATTCCTTCGCTCCACAGATGCTGCCTCACCCGCTGAATTTCAGCTTTTTTGTCGACCTTCGATTTTTCCAGCATCTGCAGTTCTTTCTTAAACTAAACAACCAACCTCTTTATTCTGTAAAGGGTCTGTCCCACTTGGGCGTCATTTGCGCCTCATTTACGCGTCATGTAGAAAATTGGTCGACACGTGGGGGTCGCATGGGTGAGGCGTGGAATCGCATGTTGTGGCGCGCAGTATCGCAAGGCGCTCCAGGATTTCGTAGTGTACCGAAATCCTCGCGCGCCACCTGTGTGATGTATCGCTTACGCTCGCTGATGCATTGCCGTCGCACACTGACGTACCGATGTCGCACGTGTATCGCATGGTGACATCACCGTGCGTCAACGTCCATAAACGTGCGACGCCGCGCACCGCCCATACACAGTCGGCCCACCTTATACGCGTAATGTAACCTCTAACTTCGTCCACGCAGACCTCTTCCTGGGTTTCTTCCTAGCCTTTCTTGTTTTAATCATGCCTGGCTGATCTGTTAAAGGGCCTGTCCCACTGTACGAGGTAATTCAAGAGTTCTCCCGAGTTTTCCCCTGATTCGAACTCGGAGAATGTCCGTAGCGGGTCGGTAGGAGTTCGTGGATGTCTCGTAGCGGCTCGTACAAGGAACAGTAGGTACTCTGGAAATCCGGTAAACTCGGGACGTTTTTTCAACACTGTGAAAAATGTCCAGGAGTAAAAAAAATGTTTACTTTTTACTCGTACGAGCCGCTACCTGACATCCACAGACTCCCACGGACCGGCTACGGACATTCTCCGAGTTAGAATCGGGAAAATTCGGGAGAACTCTTGAATTACCTCGTACAGTGGGACAGGCCCTTAAGTGTGAGGGCTGCTGCTAACAGAAGTCTCTGTTGTTGCTGTAGGAATAATATCTGTAGTTCTTCCATGATGATCATGATGCAGAATAGGGAAGCAGGGTATTCTAATGGCGTCACTCGCCCCAGACGGCTGTGCTGACGCATGATGACGTGTGATTTGTGCGTGACCGTCGCACGTCAGTCACTACCGGCCTGTCGCGTAAATGACGCGCAAATGACGCCCAAGTAGCCCTGAGCACAATAGACAGATTTGGGTGGAGGGTGTTATAGCCCTGTCCCACGGTACGAGTTCATTCCAAGAGCTCCCTCAAGTTTAAAAAAGAAATCAAACTCATGGTAAGCACGGGGAATGAACGTAGCGGGTACGTCGGGGCTCGGGGACGTCTCTTACCGGCTCGTCACGCTAACGGCAGGTACTCGGGAAGACTCGCTAATGGCAGGTAAGCTTGGGAAGGCTCGTGAAGATTTTTCAATATGTTGAAAAATGTCCACGAGAGCCCCGAGTACTGACGAGTGGCCATCACCGTAAATCTCCGAGTTCGAATCAGGGCAAACTCGGGAGATCTCTTGGAGTGAACTCGTACCGTGGGACAAGCAGGACTTTTACAGCTTTAAAACAAACCCAAGTTCCCTCGCTCAGTTTATAATGTCAGTTAATCGCCTATCTTGGAGGACTGCCATGCAATACGCTGATATCTGTCCAGCATCCATCTAATCTCTTTCAGGTATCAATTAGCTCCTGTGTAATCCTGTTGCATTTTACATTCTTGATGCAAAATCACCCAAAGGTTAATAAGTAAAGCTCTTAAACTGCCTTGTTAGAAACCAAATCCTCCAGCGTTTTTCAGGCTTAATTTCAAACTAACTTGTCCAGCGCATCGCTGGGTTGCCTTAGCTGCGTTTGTGGAAAGAATGTTTTACTGTAGACAATAGACAATAGGTGCAGGAGTAGGCCATTCGGCCCTTCGAACCCGGGTCTCTGGCGCAGTGAGGCAGCAACTCTACTGCTGCGCCACCGTGCTGCCCAATATCCATAAAACCAAGTGTTTTAAGTTTCCAAGTGTTGAACCTGGGAATAGCATAGCCAGTGTTTATAGACAATAGACAATAGGTGCAGGAGTGGGCCATTCGGCCCTTCGAGCCAGCACTGTCATTCAATGTGATCATGGCTGATCATCCTCAATCAGTACCCCGTTCCTGCCTTCTCCTCATATCCCCTGACTCCGCTATCTTTAAGAGCCCTATCTAGCTCTTGTTTCAACTTATCCACAGAACCGGCCTCCACCGCCCTCTGAGGCAGAGAATTCCACAGACTCACAACTCTCTGTGTGAAAAAGTGTTTCTTCGTCTCCGTTCTAAATGGCTTATCCCTTACTCTTAAAATCTACCTCTGCTACTTGCAGTAATATTGGACCATTTATAGACCGGGGGACTCAATAAGGACTTCGACCAATAGTGTCGTACAGCACAGAAACAGGGCCTTCAGCCCTACTCGTCCATGCCGACCAACATGCCCCATCTACTCAAGTCCTACCTGCCCGCGTTTGGCCCATATCTGTCTAAACCATTCCTATCCATGTACCTGTTCAAGTATGTTTTAAATGTTGTTTTAGTACCTGTCTCAACTACATCCATCACATACACCCACTACCCATTGTGTGAAAGCATTGCTCCTCAGATTCCTATTCAATCTTTCCCCTCTCATGTTAAACTGAGGTCCTCTGGTTCTTGATTCCAATACTCTGGGTAAAATACTTTGTCCATTCACTCTAACTATTCCCCTCATGATTTTATCCACCTCGCCTACTCAACCTCCCTGTAGCTCAGGTCCTCAAGTCCTGGCAGCAGCCTCTCAAATCTTCTCTGCACCCTTTCTAGCCTAATGACTGCCATGTGAACATACATGTAATGAAGTCATGATAATGTGATTGCTTAAGCCCCTGTCCCACTTTCACGACCTAATTGGCAACCTCTGCCGAGTTTGCCCTCGACTCATGGTCTCCACGAGGTCGGAGGAGGTCTTCGTAACTCTTCCTCATGCTCGTGAGTGGTCTCCGCGTACTCGTGGCCTCAAGTAGGTCGCGGCGTTTTTTCCAGCCTGATAAAGAATGTCCATGAGTAAAAAAAAGCGTGGAAAAAATTGATATTTTTTACTCATAGATAGGTCGTAGGTAGGTCGTGATGGTAGTCGTAGATGGTCAAAGGTAGGACGTAGGTCAGCAACTGGCCCGAGAATAAAATGCAAACATGACATAATTTTATCATGTGATCATTTTCCACTCGTAGCTAGTCGTAGTTGGTCTTAGGTGTGGAAGACTGAGGTCGAGGGGGGTCGTAGGAGGTCGTCGACATAGTCGTAGAAGGTCGTAGACATAGTCGTAGGTCGTAGGAGGTATTTTACTTCGGCGAGTCAACACGACCTTGACATTTTTTTCCAACTCGTCTACGGTCTTCTAAACTCGTGGATTAGGTCGTCCAAGTGGGACAGGCCCTTTAAGCTATGAAAGATGCACATTGAGAGACAGTTCCATGAATCTATTTTGTCTTGGGCCTCTATTACAAACGCCTTAATTGTTTCTTTTGGGCGGCACTGTGACGCAGGGGTAGAGTTGCCACCTCACAGCGCCAGAGACCCGCGTTCGATCCTGACTACGGGTGCCGTCCGTACGGACTTTGTACATTCTCCCCATGACCGCGTTGGTCTTATCCAGGTGCGCCGGTTTCCTCCTGCACTCCAGTGAAATGCAGGTTTGTAGATTAATTGGCTTTGGTAAGATACAAAATTGTCCCTAGTGTGTGTTGGATGATGCTAGTGTACGGGGGGATCGCTGGTCTGCGCGGACCCGGTGGGCCGAAGGGCCTGTTTCCGCGCTGTATCTCTAAAATCTAAAAGTACATCTGCCCAATTTCAGTCTTCCCGATGGTGGTGTTTTGAAGAGCAAGGTCTGCGGAAATAGAAGAAAAAAAAACTCTCCTGAAGCAATTGCGATCGGCAGGTTTTAAATCATTTGTCCTTTTCTTTCTGAACCGTCCTTCTAAAGCTCATAATAAGCTTGAGGTGCTGAGGAGCTTGACTTTGGAGGTCCATTCAATTTTGCTTTGTAACAATCCAAAGATTGTTTGCTTTCATCTGCTGGTGAGATGTTTCTCTCCTAAATTACTCTCTTCCTGTCACCTAAACTAATCATTGGAACCGAGCAAACTCTCGCCCTGCACAATGGACACTATCACACCACATGTCACCTGAAGCAATCTTGTCTAACCAGACTTCAATTTATTTTTATATATATATTTCCCACAAACCCAAATGTAATCTTTTCAAAGGTCATGGATCTAAGGAATTGGATAACAAAAAGTCCAATAATTTCTTTTGATGACTCTGTGGCTTATCTGAGGTCTCTGTGTTTCATCTACAAAGCCCATGAGTTTTTTTTTCCGGGGCAAATAATCCTTTTGATTTGACAGAGATTTCCTGCCTTGTATTTATGATTGTTGTGTAATTCAGATGGCTAACTGCATTGCAGTCTTTGTTTCTTTTTCCTTCTGGGCTTGTTTTGTTTTCAAAAGCGGAACCCAAAATTATTTTATTGCTTCTCCTGACCTTATCCAACGTCGCTGAAAGGCAGCAAACCGGGAAGAATTTCCTTTACTCTTGCAATTGATCTACGAGATGGTTTATAGGCTGCTTGGCTTGGGTTTGCACACTTGGTATCAGTGTAAATTGTCCCGAGTGCGTGTTGGATAGTGTTGGCGTGCGGGGATCGCTGGTCGGCACGGACTCGGCGGGCCGAAGGGCCTGATTCCGCGCCGTATCTCTGAACTAAACGAAACTAAAAATGAAAAGAAGGTAGACAAACGGGCTGGAGAAACTCAGCGGGTGAGGCAGCGTCTATGGAGCGAAGCAAATAGGCAACGTTTCGGCCCGAAACCCTTCTTCAGACTGATGTAGGGTGGGGGTGGGGTGGTGGGGGAGGGGGCGGGAAGAAGGAAGGAAGAGGAGGAACCAGAGGGCTGAGGGAGAGCTGAGACGGGGAGGAGACAGTAAGGACTACCTGAATTTAGAGAAGTCAATGTTCATACCGCTGCGGTGCAAACTGCCCAAGCGAAATATAAAAATATGGGGGGGGGATAGGTTTTGGTAAGGATTAGAAAGGAGATGAGGAGGAATTTATTTTAGTCAGAGGGGAGTGAATCTGTGGAATTCTTGCCACAACTTTTCAAGTTCACATTTTTTGCCCCATGCATCAATTACGGTACAGTGGAATTAGATTTACCATGCAGCCACACAATTACAATGAGCACAATACACAATAGGATATAACATGGACATTCACCAAAGTGGAATCAACATTCTTCACTGCGGTGGGCAGCAATAATGTTCTGGCAGTCCTCTTCCGTAGGTTCACCAGGTTAATTCCCGGGATGGTGGGACAGTCATATGCTGAGAGAATGGAGCAGCTGGGCTTGTACACTCTGGAGTGCAGAAGGGTGAGAGGGGATCTTATTGAAACATATCAGATTGTTAAGGGTTTGGACATGCTAGAAGCAGGAAACATGTTCCCGGTGTTGGGGGAGTCCAGAACCAGGGGCCACAGTTTAAGAATAAGGGGATAAGCCATTTAGAACGGAGACGAGGAAACACTTTTTCACACAGAGAGTTGTGAGTCTGTGGAATTCTCTGCCTCAGAGGGCGGTGGAGGCCGGTTCTCTGGATACTTTCAAGAGAGAGCTAGATAGGGCTCTTAAAGATAGTGGAGTCAGGGGATATGGGGAGAAGGCAGGAATGGGGTACTGATTGTGGATGATCAGCCATGATCACATTGAATGGCGGTGCTGGCTCGAAGGGCTGAATGGCCTACTCCTGCACCTATTGTCTATTGTCTCCTTTTGGTGCGTGCTATCCAGTCAGCAGAAAGACAATATACATAATGGTCAGTGCAGACCTGGCGGGCCGAAGGGCCTGTTTCTGTAGTCTACCTCCCTATGCTCTTGCGTGACTGCACATTTTTCTTGAAGTGGATGATGCCGCTGGCTGGCTTTAAACTCGAAAGATAAAGTGAGGGCAGAGCCCACGGTTTTAATTGTCAACCAGTTTTCAAGGTTCTTGGTAATGAGAGCTGACTATGTCTTTGTCTCGTGTGCTGGCTGTCAGTATCCGCGTAGCACTGTTGTACACAAAAAAATCCCAGGAAGTCAGTGAGATTAGTGTGAAATAATGAGAATAAAATCTAACTCCTAACTATTGAAATAAGTGTGATGGCAGTGTGGCCAGCTGGATACCAGAGTTATAGAATCATAGAGTGATGCAGTGTGGAAACAGGCCCTTCGGCCCAACAAGAGGGAGTTAGGCAAGTACAGGATACTGAGTTGGATGATCAGCCATGATCACATTGAATGGCGGTGCAGGCTCGAAGGGCTGAATGGCCTACTCCTGCACCTAATTTCTATGTTTCTATGTTTCTATGTGTGCCCACACCAGCTAACATGTCCCAGCTACACTAGTCCCACCTGCCTGCGTTTTGTCCATTTCCCTCCAACCCTGTCCTATCCATATACCTGTCTAACTGTTTCTTAAACGTTGGGATAGTCCCAGCCTCAACTACCTGTTTAAGAAGGAATTGCAGATGCTAGAAAATTGAAGGTCGACAAAAGTCCTGGAGAAACTCAGCGGGTGCAGCAGCATCTATGGAGCGAAGGAATAGGCAAGGTTTCGGGCCAAAACCCTTCTTCAATCTGAAGAAGGGTTTTGGCCCGAAACGTTGCCTATCTCCTTCACTCCATAGATGCTGCTGCACCCGCTGAGTTTCTCCAGCACTTTTGTCCAGCCTCAACTACCTTCTCTGGCAGCTCGTTCCATACACCCACTACCCTTTGTGTGTGAAAAAGTTACACCTCGGATACCGATTAAATCGTTTCCCCTTCCCCTTGAACCTATATCTGGTTCTCGATTCCCCTACTCTGGGCAAGAGACTGTGCATCTACCCAACCCACCCCTCTCATGATTTAGTACACCTCTATCAGATCTCCCCTCATCCTCCTGGGCTCCATGGAATAGAGACGCAGCCTGCTCAACCTACACAGTTCATACTTATTTTCGTGAATCGGTCTTGGGGACGAAGATGAGGCAGATTCTCCTGCAGAAGGCAGACCAACATCATCAGAGACCCACACCACCCTGGCCATGCCCTCATTTCACTCCTGCCATCGGGAAGAAGGTACGGGGGTCCGTAAACCGTGACCTCTAGGTTCAAGACAGCTTAAAACAGAACGAATAATACTGATATTGAGCACTTAAACACGGCACAAAATGAACCCGTGACTGCCCTTGACTGACTAATGACTTTCTTGCACGAGTATTGGGGTTAGTATTAGAACGGAGACGAGGAAACACTTTTTCACACAGGGTGTTGTGAGTCTGTGGAATTCGGTGGGCGGTGGAGGCCGGTTCTCTGGATACTTTCAAGAGAGAGATACATAGGGCTCTTAAAGATAGCGGAGTCAGGGGATATGGGGAGAAGGCAGGAACGGGGTACTGATTGGGGATGATCAGCCATGATCACATTGGATGGCGGTGCTGGCTCGAAGGGCCGAATGGCCTACTCCTGCACCTATTGCCTATTGTTATTAATGTATTGATTTTATTAAAATTATATGTTATTCATGTGTTTGCAGGCCAGTTATGCAGTAGCAAGGTAGAACAGTTCCTTTATCAGTACCAATGGCAATTAAACACTTGGTTTGCCCCAAGACAAGTTCACACTAGTTCTATGCTATCCCACTTTCTCATCGACTCCCTACGCGCTAGGGGGCAGTTTACAGGGGCCGATTAACCTACAAACCCGCACGTCTTTGGGATGTGGGAGGAAACCAGAGCTCCCGGAGGAAACCCGCATGGTCAGAGGAAGAACGTGAAAACTCCACACAGATAGCACCCGAGATTGGGATTGGACCCGGGTCTCTGGCGGCACGAGGCAGCATGTCTACCCGCCACTGTATGTTGAAAGTCTTATGGATCCTACATGAAGAGTGTCCCAGCTTTTACGTGGCGCAGCGTGTAGAGCAACTAGAACCTCGCAACACCAGAGGCCGGGGTTCAATCCTCACCCTGGGTGCTGTCTGTGTGGAGTTTGCACGTTCTCCCCCATGACGGGGTGGCGCTCCAGTTTCCTGCCCGCACCCCAAAGACGAGTGGGTTTGCCGGTCGATTGCCCTCCCCCCCCCTTGTAATTCCCCCCCCCCCCTAGTGTGCAGGGAGTGGACGAGCGGCTGGGGTCCCCCGCGCTCTGCGGCAGCAGCTCTGCCCCATTCTCCCACCTGCGCCCGCTCCTTCCGCAGCCGCCTTCGCAGCGGCAGACTTGTCCAACGCTCAGGACCTAGCCTAGGGGCGGCACGTTCCCTGGTTACCCAGCTGGGGAGAACTCGAGTCCCCCATGCTCCAATTTGCTGGCTTCGTGTTCGGAGACGCACCGATAATCCTGCAATTTATTCATAGCCTGGAGGGTAGTCAAGTTCAAGTCTCCACCATTACACCAGCCGCAGTCTGTATTCATTCCATGACTCCCAGTACCGCGCCGACATTAAAGCAACCCATATTTACAGTATAAGGATGTTGTGAAGTCAGGGAAATTATGGAGAAGTATTGAACAGAACTGGGATCGGGCAAAGCTGAATGGAGATTTTATTTTGTTGCCTTCAGAGACTTGGATTGTTTTCTCCGCAACGCCAGAGTTTTTAGTTTAGTTCAGAGATACAGCACGAAAACAGACCCTGCAGCCCGCTGAGTCCGCGCCGACCAGTGATCCCCTATCTCTACACTAACTCTGTCACCAACCAAGACCTCAACGGTGGAACAGGCGGAGGACGATGGCTGACCTTAGTGGAGCATCGCAACGGCTGGGAAGGCGGATGAAGGCTGCAGCAGAAAAGGGTCTCCGAGTCGTCTTGGACTCCATGCCACTGGATCCTGACCCAGATCTGTCAAGGACCGTGGGGTGGCTGTCTGTGCACCAGTCTCCCCACGTTAAACAAAGTCACGCACAGGCATCCTCCAACCCTGGAGACAACCATGGTCAGCCATGACCGAGGAGGGCCTAAGACCTCTATCCTGCACACACTGGAGACAATTTACCATTTTACCAAGCCAATTAACCTTCAAACCTGAAGGTAGGCACAACATGCTGGAGACACTCAGCGGATGAGGCAGCATCTATGGAGCGAAGGAAATAGGCGACGTTTCAGGTCGAAACCAGAAACGTCACCAATTCCTTTTCTCCATAGATGCTGCCTCACCAGCTGAGTTACTCCAACCTTTTGTGTCTACCTTTGATTTTACCAGCATCTGCAGTTTTTTTTCTTAAACCTACAAACCTTTACATCTTTGGACTATGTAGATAACAGCAAATTAACTTACCCATATGCCTTCGGAGTGTGTGGATAATAGTTCTATGTTATCCCAGTTTAATCCTACACCTAGGGACAAGTTTGAGGCCAATTAACCTACAAACCTTCGTCTTTGGAGTAATCCGGAGAAAACCCACGTAGGTCACATGGAGAACATGCAAACTCCATACAGACAGATAGCTGTAGTCAGGATCGAACCTGGATCTCCGGCGATGTAAGGCAGCAGCTCTACCGCTGCGCCACCGTGCCGCCCTTGAAGGTTAATTCTATGCCAGGCATTTATCAAGTATTGGACATGCACTGGCAGGATGGCAGTGGGGCTACAGACGGAACATTCACAGTCACCATCTGCAAAGGTCTTGAGAAGTTGGCGTTGCGTTCCGATTGAACAGGCAGCGTTATTGTCTGTGGTTCTGTAGTGCTGGGTGGGCGTGCTAATTACAAACTGTTCAATCAGTTCCATAATATACACTTGCCTATGATTAGCCTGATTGCCTATTGTCTGAAAGCACGGCCATGCCGCAACACAAGCATGCATGAGGCTTCCTCAGCAAGAATGTCCTTAATTTCCACTTTATCAGTGTTTGGCTTCTAATTGGGGTTGGACTGCTGTGAATGTTCTCAGTTCGGGCTGCTCACCTGTTTAAGAGCTGTGTGTCCTTAACAATGCATGGTGGCGCTGCGGTAGAGTTGCTGCCTTATGGGCCTGTCCCACTTAGGCGACTTATTAGGCGATTGCAGGAGACTATGCGGCTGCCACATGTACGCAGGTGGTTGCCGGGGAGTCGCCTTCATGGACGTGAGGAGTTCCCGCATTCTGGGAACTCATCGCGGCCTCATTATGGTTGCCGCAAATTTTTCAACATGTTGTAAAAAAAATGTTGGCAGTATTTTTCAGAACCAAGGAACCGACCAGTAATGTTAAATGTCCGCCGAGCTTCACAGCCGTGTATCTCTGGCTTCTTAAAAGTTGTCTCCACTCCTCCCTCCTTCTCCCTCTTCTCCCCCTTCTCCCCCCCACTCCCCCCCTCTTTTAATGGACTTACCGTACACTGTGCTTTAGCTGTCTTAATTACAGCGCCAGCCTTCCTGTTCATCGCGGTGTGTGTCTGTATCACCTTGGCTATGCACCGTGTGAATTTCACTCAGACAGCGCTCCCTCCACTTGCCCCGTCCCCCGCCTGCATAACGGGCTGATGAAGGAAGCGATGTGTGTGTGCGTGTGTGCCAGAGACCCGGATTCTACCCCGACTACGGGTGCTATCTGTACGGAGTTTGCACGTTCTCCCCATGAACTGCGTGGGTTTTCTCTGAGATCTTCAGTTTTATCTCACACTCCAAAGACGTACAGGTTTGTAGGTTAATTGGTTTGGTATAAATGTAAAATTGTCCCTGGTGTGTGTAGGATAGTGTTTTGTGTGTGGGGATTGCTGGTCGGCGCAGACTCGGTGGGCCGAAGGGCCTGTTTCTACGCTGTATCTCCAAACTAAACTAAACTAATGACACTTGGCTTCATAACTTGTTTGAATCTATGAAAGAGAACTGAGTGAAACTGATTTTTCTTTTCCCTTTTAGCGAAATTAACTAAATTATTAATGTATTTTGATACCAACATATTTAAAAGATGTTTTAGCTGGAAAACATAGTGGTGTTGTGATAGCTCCCTTCATGCCTTCATGTATCTAAGCCGTGATTGGCAGTAACACATTTGGATCTCTTCATGAGATCTATCACAAAACTGACTTTATGAAAGTCACTTCTTTATAAATCTTGCATTATGTTCTGTAATCATCCCACGAGACTATTTCTTTCATCTTTTGTTTCCTTCAGGCTTTTGTGTGTGTGTCTGAAATGCAGAGATTTTTATTTTAATTTCTACAAAAAAAAATACGGGGCAGGTTTGAATTCTGTGCGGGGATGTGTGCGCTTCAGTGACTTAATGCAATATGGAACTTAATCCCCCTCGGTCACCTCCCCCAAACTCACCTCCCCCCCCCCCCCCCCCCCCCCCCCCGTGCCCTGCCTGGACTCACACCTTTAGCTTCACAATTCCAAGCTCTTCAATCCTTTAAGGGCCTGTCCCACTTAGGCGATTTTTTAGGCGACTACAGGCGACTAGGCTGTCGCCACATGGTCGCCGGGGTGTCGGCTGCATGGTCGTGAGTCGTCTCCTCAAGTCGCCCAAAGAGTCGTAGCGTCTTTCTGGTCGCCGCTGGATTTTCAACATGTTGAAACGGCAACAGTGGGTTTGACGCCAATGAGCGCAGCTTGACTTCTCCTGATGTAGGTGCTGTTGTAGGTGTCGCCAGGTGACGTAGGTTGTCGCCGGTGCTGAGTTCGGGTTTTTTTGTTGTTAAAGTAATGATTCTATTTCAAATATTATGTCGAAGGGGGGGGTCCAGTCCCCGGTTTTCCGGTGACCTGCTACGACTACGACAGTCGCCGGCAGTCGCCTAAAAATGGCCTGAGTGGGACAGGCCCATAAATCTCTTCAACTCAAGTGTCAACGAGCGTTTTATTGTCACATGTCCCCAAAACAGAACAATGAACTTACCTGCAGCAGCACGACTCTGTATGTTCACAAGTGATAGCAGCAGAATTAGGCCATTCGGCCCATCAAGTCTACACCATTCAATCATGGCTGATCTATCTTTCCCTCTCAACCCCATTCTCCTGCCTCCTCCCCATAATGCCTGACACCCATACTAATCCCATTATACAAACCCATAATAAACAGAAAAAGGTTCAGTGAATATTAAAAAACAGACTGCAATCACCCTATCTATTTCCTCAAGATCTTATACACCTCTACAACATCGAGTCCTGGAGTTTGTACGTTCTCCCTGTGACCGCGTGGGTTTTCTTCGGGTGCTCTGGTTTCCTCCCACACTCCAAAAGATGCACAGGTTTGTAGGTTAATTGGCTTCGGTAAAAATTGTATGTTGTCTCTAGTGTGTGGGATAGTGCTAGTGTATGTGGATTGCTGGTCGACGCGGACTTGGTGGGTTGAAGGGCCTGTTTCCATGCTGTATCTCTATTGTAAACTAAACTAAAACATCCTTGCAAATCTTTTCTGCTCCCTTTACCAACATCGTTCCTCTACCTGATTGTGTTTATGTTTTGTATAACTGATCTGATTGGAATGCATGCAAAGAAAACCTTTCACTGCACCTGGGGAGGCATGACAGTAATCCACCTTAACCCAAAAAAATGAGTGTGGGACCTCATTGAACCTTACCGAATAGTGAAAAGCCTGGATAGAGTGGATGTGGAGAGGATGTTTCCATTAGTGGGAGAGTCCAGGACCAGAGGTCACAGCCTCAGAATAAAAGGACGTTCCTTTGGGAAGGAGATGAGGAGGAATTTCTTTAGTCAGAGGGTGGTGAATCTGTGGAATTCTTTGCCACAGGAGGCTGCGGAGGCCAAGTCAATCGAGATAGTTAAGGTAGAGATTGACAGATTCTTGATCAGTGTGGGTGTCAGAGGTTATGGGGAGAAGGCGGGAGAATGGGTTTAGGAGGGAGAGATAGATCAGCCATGATTGCAACATAGAATTGTTAAAGAAGGAACTGCAGATGCTGGAAAATCAAGGGTACACAAAATGCTGGAGAAACTCAGCGGATGTAGCAGCATCAATGGAGCGGAGATAGGCAACGTTTCGGGCTGAATCCCTTCTTCAGACCTTTTGTGTACCCATTGAAACATAGAAAATAGGTGCAGGAGGAGGCCATTCGGCCCTTCGAGCCAGCACCGCCATTCATTGTGATCATGGCTGATCGCCCCCAATCAATAACCCGTGCCTGCCTTCTCCCCATTTCCTTTGATCCCACTAGGCCCTAGACCTCTATCTAATTCTCTCTTAAATCCATCCAGTGATTTGGCCTCCACTGCCCTCTGTGGCAGGGAATTCCACAAATTCACAACTCTCTGGGTGAAAACGTTTTTTCTCACCTCAGTCTTAAATGGCTCCATCAAGCTTGTCCAGTCCCTTTATAATTTTACGAATGGTGGAGTAGACTTGATGGGCAGAATGGCCTAATTCTGCTCCTAAAACTTAAGAACAAACCAACTGGTTGCTGCAAAACAAGCGTTATTTTGATGTGGTGGTTGGAACAATACAATTGGGCGGAGGGTGTTGAGGTGGCCTTTGTTTTGTACGCAAGACGATGATCAATTTGACAGGAGATTTGTGACAGTTCTGCTCTATGAGAAATGACGAGATTAAATATTCCTGCCAGTCCTCGGTATCACCCTCAAGGTTAGATTTTAGTCTCAAATAATACACTTTACTTACAAACAACTGCAAGTGGCGTCTTTTCGAGATTACACTCACATATAAAGAGAGATAAAGACATCCACGCAAGATTACAGGTTAGGAACTGAAACACTCTGAATAAATTGCATTTTTATATTGGTATTCATACTTATATTTTGCATTTGAACTTGTTTGCGACAGAATACACATTTTATGCTAATGTAACCATTGAATGCACTTCGATGAGGTCCCCATGTTAGGAGAATGAAATGCAATCTTTTGTATTACTTATAACGTGAATATTAGGAAAAAGGATTTTCATGTGAACTTTCCAATGTAGGATAAATCCCCCGAGTTATGAGATGCATAGATAAGGTAGACAGTCACAACCTTTCTTCCTCGGGCGGAATTGTCAAAGATCGGAGGGCATACTTTAGTTTGTTTTGGTTTCGAGATACAGCGCGGAAACAGGCCCTTCGGCCCACCGAGTCCGTGCCGACTAGCGATCCCCGCACATGAACACTATCCTACACACACAAGGGACAATTTACACTTATACCGGGCCAATTAACCTACTAACCCGTTGGTCTTTGGAGTGTGGGAGGAAACCGAAGATCTCGGAGAAAACCCCACACGGTCAAGGGGAGAACGGAAAACTCCGCACAGACAGCGCCCGTAGTCGGGATCTAACCCGGGTTTCTGACGCTGCAAGCCTAGGGTAGTCACGGTGGCGCAGCGGTGGAGTTGCTGCTTCACAGCCCCAGAGACACGGGTTTGATCCTGATTACGGGCGCTGCCTGTACGGAGTTTGTACGCTCTCCCCGTGACCTGCGTGGGTTTTCTCCGAGATCTTCGGTCTTCTCCCGCACTCCAAAGACGTACAGGTTTGTAGGTTAATTGGCTTGGTGTAAATGTAAAAATTGTCCCTAGTGGGTGTAGGGTGGTGTTAATGTGCGGGGATCGCTAGTCGGCGTGGGCCGAAGGGCCTGTTTCTACGCTGTATCTCTAAAAGGCAACAGCTCATATCGCTACGCCACCGTGCTGCCCGTAACATGGAGGTGAGAGGGGAGAAGCTTAGCGAGTTTTTTACACCGAGGGTGGTGGGTGCCTGGGAAACATTACCAGGCAGTGGTGGTGGAGGCTGATGCAGCAGTGGTGTTTACGGGGCTTTCAGGTAGTGATATGGATGGATACAGGGAATTGGAGGGATATGGCTCATGTATAGGCAGAGGAGATTAGTTTATCCCGGCATTATGTTCACCTTGGATACAGTGGACTGCAGGGCCATTTCCTGTGCTGTACTTCTCTCTATGAGTATAGATGTTGGGAGGTCATGTTGCAGTTATGTAAGAGATTGCTGAGGCGGCATTTACAGTATTGTATTCAGTTCTGTGCACCACGTTATAGGGAAGATTTTGTCAAGCTAGAAAGGGTGCAGAGAAGATTTGCAAGGAAGTTCCCAGGACTCGAGGGGCTGAAACATATAAGATTATTAAGGGCTTGGACACACTAGAGGCAGGAAACATGCTCCCGATGTTGGGGGAGTCCAGAACCAGGGGCCACAGTTTAAGAATAAGGGGTAAGCCATTTAGAACGGAGATGAGGAAACACTTTTTCTCACAGAGAGTGGTGAGTCTGTGGAATTCTCTGCCTCAGAGGGCGGTGGAGGCAGGTTCTCTGGATACCTGCAAGAGAGAGCTAGATAGGGATCTTAAAAATAGTGGAGTCAGCGGATATGGGGAGAAGGCAGGAACGGGGTACTGATTGGGGATGATCAGCCATGACCACATTGAATGGCGGTGCTGGCACGAATGGCCGAATGGCCTACTCCTGCCTGCACCTATTGGCTATTGTCTATTGAGCAGGCCAAGACTATATTCCTTGGAGCGCAGGAGGATGAGGAGTGACCTTATAGAGGTGTATAAAATCATGAGAGGAATAGATCGGGTGGACGAGCAGAGTTTTTGCCCAGAGTTGGGGAATCGAGGTCCAGAGGACATCAATTCAAGGTGAGGAGGGAGGGGGGGGGGGGGGGGGGGGGGGGGGGGGAAGATTTAATAGGAACCTGAAGGGTAACTTTTTCACACAAAGTGTGGCGGGGGTGCATGGAACGAGCTGCTGGAGGAGGTAGTTGAGGCTGGGACTATCACAACATTTAAGAAACATTTAGACAGGAGAGGTTTGGAGGGATATGAGCCAAATGTGGGCAGGTGGGACCAGTGTAGATGGGACATGTTGGCCGGTTGGGCAAGTTGGGCCGAGGGCCTGTTTCCACGCTGTATCACTCTATGACTCTATTTTCCTAATCCCATCCCGCTTTTCCAATTATTATCATTAAACTGAGATGCCCAGCAATGGGATGATTTCATTTCTACACCAGGATTATAGTCTGTACAGTGTAGGAAGGAACTACGGATGCTGGTTTACACCGAAGATAGACATAAAATGTTGGAGCAACTCAACGGGACAGGCAGCATCTCTGGAGAGAAGGAATGGGTGATGTTTCGGGTCGAGACCCTTCTTTAGTCTGAGTGTCAGGGGAGAGAGAGACATAGAGGTAAGGAAGGGTAAGGTGTGGAAACGAGGGAGAGTATTGATTATTTTGTGCTGGTGAATAACGTGTGAGCTGGTGCCGATGAGACACAGTTGGAAGAGCGTTCAAATTGCCTGGCCTCGTAAAGATTAGTTCTGTCGCAGTCAGCAAAAAGAGGAGACATTTACTATTTAATTCGAGGCTGGATTTTGTCCAAATTACACAAGTGAGCAGGTAGTGCTGTATATGAATCAGATGATTTTTATATGATTACACTTGAAAATGATCATTTTGCATTTAAATTAGGCACTTCTGATTTAACCGTATCACTGGGATTGTTAACACCTTTTGTCATGTAATAAATGTCACTGTTTTTACAGATGGCTCCATTAAGATTTTTCGAAGGGTTACAGAGGGCATTACCTGTCAATGTCCGTTTGGAATAACATTGTAAATTTAGCTGAAACAGTTTCATTGTTGGAATGCTGGGGCACAAGGCCATAAACAGCATTAGGCCATTCAGCCCATCGAATCTGCTCCACCATTCAATCATGGCTGATCTACTTTTCCCTCTCAACTCCATTCTCCTGTCTTCTCCCCATGACCTTTGACGCCCTTACACGGACACAATAGACAATAGGTGCAGGAGTAGGCCATTCGGCCCATCGAGCCAGCACCACCATTCAATGTGATCATGGCTGATCATCCCCAATCAGTACCCCGTTCCTACCTTCTCCCCATATCCCCTGACTCCGCTATCTTCAGGAGCCCTATCTAGCTCTCTCTTGAAAGTATCCAGAGAACCGGCCTCCACTGCCCTCTGAGGAAAAGAATTCCACAGACTCACAACTCTCTGTGAGAAAAAGTGGTTCCTTGTCTCCATTCTAAATGGCTTACCCCTTATTCTCAAACTGTGGTCCCCTGATTCTGGACTCCCCCAACACCGGGAACATGTTTCCTGCCTCTAGCGTGTCCAAACCCTTAACAATCTTATATGTTTCAAGAAGATCTCCTCTTGTCCTTCTAAATTCCAGAGGATACGACAGGTTTGCAGGGAAATAGGCCAAATGCGAGCAAGTGGGGCTAGTGTAGATGGGCCATGTTGGCCGGTGTGGGCAGGTTGGGGCCAAGGGCGTGTTTTCATGCTGTTTCACTCCGTGACTCTTGGCTGAGAGACGGTGTGTACAAACTCCATTTGGTTCCAGTTAGTCTTACACTATCGAAACCACTTTCAGCAGCGATCTTAATACACTGTCACACCTGTCCCTACACCCAGGTCCGTCTTAACGCATGGGCACTCTGGGCAGTTGGCCGGTGCCCCACGAGCATAGGGGCCCCATGCTAATCTATGTATTGTAGAATGTTACTGTAGAACACGAAAAATGGATAAGAACATCGTAAGTGCATGACGGCATATTTGATTCGGCATAAAGAAACTGGAAGTGTAGGGGCCCCAGTGCACTGCTTTGCCCGGGGGCCCAGAATGCTGTTAAGACCGTCCTGCCTGCACCCTCTCCCTCACCTCCATCCAGGGATCCCAGTTTCCCTTGCAGGTGAGTCAGAGGCTCACCTGCACCTCCTCCAATCTCATCTACTGCATCCGATGCAATGTGGTCTCCTATACTGATACCGGTTCTCTGGATACTTTCAAGAGAGAGCTAGATAGGGCTCTTAAAGATAGCGGAGTCAGGGGATATGGGGAGAAGGCAGGAACGGGGTACTGATTGGGGATGATCAGCCATGATCACATTGAATGGCGGTGCTGGCTCGAAGGGCCGAATGGCCTACTCCTGCACCTATTGTCTATTGTCTATTTAGCGATCATGTAGCCAATCACTTGCGCTCGGCCCACCAAGGCCTGCTGGATCTCCTGGTTGCTGCCCACTTTAACCCCCCCTTCTCCTACCGAGGATGGAACGGTCAGTGTGGGATTGGGAAGGGGAGTTAGCAACCGTGAGATCCGACATGTTTATACGTGTAGGAAGAAACTGCAGATGCTGCTTTTGAAGATGGACACAAGATGCTGGAGTAACTCAACGGGTCAGGCAGCATCTGATGAAGATTTAGTTTAGAGGTACAGCGTGGAAACAGATCCTTTGGGCCATAGACCAGAATTCCCCTGGCACTAACACTATCCTTCACACACCAGGGACAATTTACAATTTTACCAAAGCCAACTGACCTTCAAACCCGTTCATCTTGGGAGTGTGGTAGGAAACCGGAGCTCCCGGACAAAAACCCACGCAGGTCATGGGGGAGAACGTACAAACTCCATGCAGACAGCACCCATAGTCAGGATCGAACCTGGGTCTCTGGCGCTGTGAGGCAGCGACTCTACCACTGCGCCACCGTGCCGTAATGCGGCGGTCTGTCCTAAAACGCAATCACACCAACCATGTGATTTTACAATGGGGATCTTCCGAGGTTGGATTTTAAATTTATTGATCCAATAGATTAGAAAGGATCTTAAGTTGTTTACAGCCTCTGACATTGAAGTCAAAGGAATTACTTCAGAAACCGTACAACAGTGACTGAATACTTTGTGCCGACTGGAGTTGAATTCCTAGGCAGCATTCGATGATCAAAATGCCTGCATCAATGCAGTGCGGAAACTGGCCCTTCGGCCCACAGTGTCCGCACTGACCAACGATCACCCTGTCCACTAGCTCTAAATGTATACGGAAGGACACAAGACTGCTGCCCTTCTGCTATGGACACCCAGTAAACATGGCAAGAGAGTTAAGGGCCTGTCCCACTTGGCTGTCATTTACCCGACAGGCCGGTTGTGACAGTCGCACGCATCATCATGCGTCCGCACAGCCGTCTGGGGCGCGTGACGTCATTTGAATACCCAATTTATGATATTTACCCAGTTTATGATATGGTGATTTTCTAAAATGTTCCAGTTTCTTGAGTGGTGCTAGCAATTGGAAAAAACTGCAGATGTAATGCCCCTATTGAAAAAAAAGTCGTGAATGAAAAGTAGCAAGTGGCAGACCAAATTAATTTGTAAGAAGGAACTGCAGATGCTGGTTTAAATTGAAGATAGACGGGCTGACTGCGTATGGGCGGCGCGCGGCGGTGCATGGTTATGCACGGTGACATAATCATGCATCACCACACAAGGTCAGGACGTCAGCGTGCAACCGCAGTACGTCTGCGTGCATATGCGATACACCGGTGGCGCACAAAGATTTTGTGTAGCACAAAATCCTGGAGCGCCGCGCGATACCGCGCGCAACTCCACACTGCTCCATGCACCCGTCCCGCGCTACCCACACACTACCCCTGCATCACAACGCAACAACCACATTTTTAGAGGTCGCGTAAATGGCGCGTAAATGACGGCCAAGTGGGACGGGCCCTTTAGAAATAAATTATTAAGGACTGATCGGGGATGATCAGCCATGATCACATTGAATGGCGGTGAAAGATAGGAAGAAGTCTATGAAATGATCTGTCTTTGTTGAGTACCAGGAGGGTCAAACTCCCGCCTCACACAGAGAGTTGTGAGTCTGTGGAATTCTCTGCCTCAGAGGACGGTGGAGGCAGGTTCTCTGGATAGTTTCAAGAGAGAGCGAGATAGGGTTCTTGAAGATAGGATCTGGGGAGAAGGCAGGGAAGGGGTACTGAGTGTGGATGATCAACCATGATCACATTGAATGGCGGTGCTGGCTCGAAGGGCCAAATGGCCTACTCCTGCACCTGTTGTCTATTGTCTATTGACATGTTAAATGTTAATTTATCAGGAAGGTTTCGGAAATATAATGGCTTGGTAGCTGCTCAGCCGTTTACTCTGAGCGCGGAGGCCTCCACTTCCTGACAGCGTTCTTCACTGAATTGGCTTTCTGAATGCACCAAGTTTCAATGCAGAGACCCAAGGAAAGCCAGCGGTTAAGTGCAAGCGTAATGGCCCGCTGCCACTGTTGGCACGCATTGCAGAGCAACATTCAGCCTTGTATTATTAATGCTGAGGTTAGATAATGGATGCATCCATTTGTGAAGTACCCATGGCTGAAAGTGCAACAGGGCAGGGATTGTCAGTTTGGAGTCAAGGCCAAACGTGTGAGCCTGTTGCCTCTTTGAGTCATGAAGCTGGAAAGAGTGCAAAGAAGATTTACCAGGATGTCGCCTGGACTCAAGGGCCTGGGCGATCGGGAGATGTCGGAGATAGATAGATTCTTGATTAGTACGGGTGTCAGAGGTCATGGGGAGAAGGCAGGAGAATGGGGTTAGGAGGGTGGGAGAGATCAGCCGGGATTGAATGGTGGAGTAGACTTGATGGGCCGAATGGCCTAATTTTACTCTATTACTTATGACCTTATGAGGCTAGAATTTTATTCCTTGGAGCGCAGAAGGTTCAGGAATAATCTCATTGAGACATACAGAGTGGAAACAGGCCTTTCAGCCCAACCTGCCCACACTGACCAACATGCCCCATCTGCACTAGTCCCACCTGCCTGTGTTTGGCCCATATCCTTCTAAACCAGTCCTATCCATGTACCTGCCTAAATGTTTCTTAAACGTTGCAATAGTACTTAACTCAACTACCTCTTCCGGCAGCTCATTCCTTACACTTATCACCTTTTGTGTAAAAAAAAAGTTACCCCTCGGGTTCCTATTAGATCTTTCCCCCCTCACCTTAAACCTATGTCCTCTGTTTCTCCATTCTCCCTACTCTGGGCACAGGATTCTGTGCATCTACCCGATCTATCCTTCTGATAATCTTATACACTAAAACAGGCACTAAACCAAGCCAATTAACCTACAAACCTGCACGTCTTTGGAGTGTGGGAGGAAACCGGAGCACCCGGAGAAAACCCACGCAGGTCGCGAGGAGAACGTATAGGCAGCACCCGTAGTCAGTATTAAACCCCAGGTCTCTGGCGCTGTGAGTCAGCAACTCTACCGCTGCGCCACCATGCCGCCCTAAAGGGCCAGTCCCACTTGACCGTCATTTGCGCGTCATTTACGCTACATAATTTGCGCATCACGATGCAAGACACGCGCATCATGACATGCACGTTATGCGCGCATGGTGCTTGGTGACGTAGACAGTGGCGCGTGGTCGCGCGCAGCGACCCAGGATTTTGAGATTCACAAAATCTTCGCGCGCTGCCTGATGACGCGCAAATGACGCCCAAGTGGACCTCTGACAGGCCCTTGAGTTGCTGCAACACTTGTGTTGTGAGTCAGATTCCAGTATCTGCAGTTCTTTGTGGAGTCTCGCTGTCTCTCTTAACTTTGAAGTTTGGACCCCTGTATCAATTCATCAGATTGCCCCAGTGTCATCACATAGATTGAGTTGTCCAAGCTGTTCTGAAGAATGTCTTCAGCGTCTTCATTCATTGTGTTAGTAACACGGTCGGCACGGAATCTTTCTCCGAACCCTGTTGTGTCTTTCCACTGACAGTACCGCGTCCGTCCGGGATCGAAATTAAATGAACGAGTTTGTGTTTGAACTTGATGCTTTACATTCTGTTCTGCATGGCCTTTCCTTTCAGCTGTCATTGACAAAGAGACGCTCACATTTAGGCTGCGCTTCACCACACTGCTAACAAATGATCACACCACCTCACATTAATCAATTTTTGTAAAACGCACTCCATTCCGTTTTTGTGGGGGAGAAAGACTCGCTGGGGCCAACTTGCACGTGGCTGAGGTGATCGGCCATAACACGGGCATTGCTTCATTAAGTTGCTGGGAGAAGCAAGTGGGCCAAGGACGCCGGCGCGAATCTCCGGCCGTCTTTGTGAAGTGCCACGTGTCTGCAGCAGAGAAGGCCGTGTGTCGCACTGCATCTCATCTCTCAGTGTTCCTTGCATTGCATCACGTGCATTGTATGGTTAGCACGCGTGCCAGGTTTCCAAATTGCAAAGTTAAGATGGATAGAGAGACACCAGGAACTGCAGATGCTGGAATCTTGCTCAAGTAAATCCATGAGTGGGAACTGGAGTGCTATTGGAAACGCGAGTCACAGAGAATTATACAGAGTGAGGGCCTGTCCCACTTACGCGACCTTTTCGACAACTGCCGGCATCCGTCATAGGTCGCTGAGAATTTTCAACATGTTGAAAATCCAGCGGCATCCAGAAAGACGCTACGACTCTTTGGGTGGCTAGGAGACGACTCATGGCCCCAACACGTCACCAGGGTGTCGCCTGTATGGCCGTGAGAGGTCGCCTAGTGTCTATTGTAAGATCACCCCTCAGACTCAGACAATAGACATAGACAATAGGTGCAGGAGTAGGCCATTCAGCCCTTCGAGCCAGCACCGCCATTCAATGTGATCATGGCTGATCATCCCAATCAGTACCCCGTTCCTGCCTTCTCCCCATATCCCCTGACTCCACCATCTTTAAGAGCCCTATCTAACTCTCTCGAAAGTATTCAGAGATCCGGCCTCCACCGCCCTCTGAGGCAGAGAATTCCACAGACTCACAACTCTGTGTGAGGCGGGAGTTTGACCCTCCTGGTACTCAACAAAGAAAGTTTGTTTCCTAGACTTCTTCCTATCTATCAATAATGTTATTTTTCCTTCTGTGTTCATATTAAAAGTTCACTGAATGATGTTGCTGCAGAGTTTATACAATTCAAAGACAGGCAGAGGCTTCCCATTGACAGTGCGACGTTCCCAAAGCTGATAATCCCCTTAAGAGCTTCCATCAGCTTCACTCAACGTTTGTGTTTGTCAGTGAAGATTCACAATGAAAATTCACTTTGTTTCTCATTTTAATCCCTTCCCCAATACCACCATAATTTTTACAACACAAGTCCACAACTCAAATCCTTAAGCTGCAAGTCTCATCGGATATAAATCCTTGGGTTTTGAAAGATCTAGAGCCACTAATAACTACTCAACTCACAAACTCTGTGGAGTTTATTCTGCAAGCGTAGAGGAAGTAAATATTAATTCATCAATGCCGATCTTCAGAATGTGTCCAGCCTTTCAAAGGCTGTAGTACCTTGGCTGCAATATCAGCGACTTTGTCAGTATTTCTCTCTCGTTAAATTGTGTTGACAATAGTCCCTTGATCTGCCACAGGTGTGAGCAGTGGAGAGCATATTGACTGGTTGACACAAATGCTGGGGAAACTCAGCGGGTGAGGCAGCATCTATGGAGAGAAGGAAATAGGTGACGTTTCAGGTCGAGACCCTTCTTCAGACTGATATGGGGGGGCGGGAAGAAGAAAGGAAGAGGCAGAGACAGTGGGCTGTGGGAGAGCTGGGAAGGGGAGGGGAAAGAGGGAGAAAGCAGGGACTACCTGAAATTGGCGAAGTCAATGTTCATACCGCTGGGGGTGTAAACTACCCAAGCGAAATATGAGGTGCTGCTTCTCCAATTTGCGGTGGGCCTCACTCTGACCATAGAGGAGGCCCAGGACAGAAAGGTCGGATTCGGAAGGGAAGGGGGAGTTAAGGGATTGAACACACTAGAGGCAGGAAACACGTTCCCGATGTTGGGGGAGTCCAGAACCAGGGGCCACAGTTTAAGAATAAGGGTTAAGCCATTTAGAACGGAGATAAGGAAACACCTTTTCACACAGAGAGTTATGAGTCTGTGGAATTCTCTGCCTCAGAGGGTGGTGGAGGCCGGTTCTCTGGATACTTTCAAGAGAGAGTTAGATAGGGCTCTTAAAGATAGCGGAGTCAGGGGATATGGGGAGAAAGCAGGAACGTGGTACTGATTGTGGATGATCAGCCATGATCACATTGAATGGCGGTGCTGGCTCGAACGGCCGAATGGCCTATTCCTGCACCTGTTCTCTATTGTCTATTGTCCCTAGTGTATGTAGGATAGTGCTAATGTACGGGGATCGCTGGTCGGCGCGGACTCGGCGGGTTTCCACGCTGTATCTGTAAACTAAACTAAACTTTGTAGTCAGAAGAAGGGTGTCGACCCGAAACGTCGCCTATCTCCTTCGCCCCTTAGATGCTGCTGCACCCGCTGAGTTTCTCCAGCTTTTTGTGTAACCCTCGATTCTCCAGCATCTGCAGTTCCTTCTTTAAACTTTGGAGTACCCGTGTTCAGTATTGATACTGCTGGGCATGCTAGCACACAGAATTCCCAATACTTTTTCCCCTCCCGATCACAACTGTGATCTCAAACGAAAAAAGGTTAGGAGTATTCAGAGTACTGATTTCTTTGCTGCCTCTGGTGCTAATGTGTAGTGATTTCGTGCAGACGGGGAAGTGACAGGGCCAGGAGTAATGATGCGCAAATGACCCTTAAGAAGCTAATGAAGGGGAATAATACGATCTTGGGAAGCAGAGTGAGAGAGAAGCAGTGAAGACCATTTAACACTCAGCATGAAAGTAAGTATTCATGCACATATGGTCATATATATTTATTATACTGGAGGACCGATATCACCTATAACATATTTAGTGTCATCATAACAGGAATGTCCCACTTAGGCAGTTTTTTTTTAGGCAACTACAGGCGACTAGGCTGTCGCCACATGGTCGCCAGGGTGTCGCCTGTAAGGTCGTGAGTCGTCTCCTCAGTCGCCCAAAGAGTCGTAGCGTCTTTCTGGTCGCCGCTGGATTTTGAAATGTTCAAAACTTTTCAGCGACAGTCGGCGACCGTGGGCTTGTCGTAGCTTGACATCTCCTGACGTAGGTGCTGTCGTAGGTTGTCGCCGGTGCTGACCGGTGAATTCCATTGTCGTAGTTGCCGGCATTCGCCTAAATAAATCACCTAATGTGACAGGCCATTAAGACTTTAATACTTAGTACTTTTGCCAGAAAAATGTATCAAGTTTTGTGACTTCCCTGCAATCATTTCACTTAAAGGGTATTGAGAAATAAAAGGTCGACAAAATTGCCGGAGAAACTCAGTGGGTGCGGCAGCATCTATGGAACGAAGGAAATAGGCAACGTTTCTGGCCGAAACCCTTCTTCAGACTGATGTAGGGTGGGGGGAGGGGGGGGGGGGGGGCGGGAATAAGAAAGAAAGAGGAGGAGCCAGATGGAGGAGGCCCAGGCCAGAACGGTCGGATTCGGAATGGGAGGGGGAGTTGAAGTGCTGAGCCACCGGGAGATCAGGTTGGTTAATGTGGACCGAGCGGAGGTGTTCAGCGAACCAATCGCCAAGCCTACGCTTGGTCTCGGCGAAACGCTCGCCAAGGCTTAAAGATCGTTTTGCCTCCTCCATGGCCAGAGTGAGCACCACCGGAAACTGGAGGAGCAGCACCTCATATTCCGCTTGGGCAGTCTGCATCCCGGTGGCCTGAACATTGACTTCTCCAATTTCCGGTAGCCCTTGCTGTCTCCTCCCCTTCTCAGCTCTCTCTCAGCCCTCTGGCTCCTCCTCTTCCTTTCTTCTCCCCCCCCCCCACCCTGCATCAGTCTGAAGAAGGGTTTCGGCCCAAAACGTTGCCTATTTCCTTCGCTCCATAGATGCTGCCGCACCCGCTGAGTTTCTCCAGCAATTTTGTCTACCTTCGATTTTCCAGCATCTGCAGTTCCTTCTTGAACATTGAGAAATAAAACCTTGGTCGCTTTTACTCTGTGGAATTATAGGCTGGATTGTTATCTCGAAGCATGCAGCTGGAAAATGACTGCTGGGAGAGAGGAATCGCGATCTGAAACGTTGCCTATTCCTTCTCTCCGTAGATGCTGCCTCACCCGCTGAGTTTCTTCAGCATTTTTCTCTACCTTATAAATGAATGCTGGTCTCTGCAACACTTTTGTTGACTGGGTACTTACCGGCAAAATTTTCTCTCAGTCTCATTAGAGTCATGGCGATGTACAGCATTCCCATTCTTCCCATTTTGTCTTCCTTCACTCACTATGTTGGCATAAGCATAAGGAATCCCAATGAATTAATACTCTTCCCCTCTGTTATCAGTCTACTGAAATCTCCTTCCATAAGCTAGGGCACTGTCCGATTCACCTCTACCCCATTGCGGAAATTGGACTTTGTCTGTGGAACTGATGTGCTACAATGCTGAGAACTATATTCTGCACTCTGTATCTTCCCCTTTGCTCAACCTATTGTACTGGAGTTTGAACTGATTGTATCTCTAAGGGAAAAAAGGTCAAAATAAGGGACAAATTCCCGAAGGCAATTCGTTGACCGACTCGGCCAAGGCTGGGTGAATGATGAGTTGGCCGGGGTGCTGGACTGCACACAAAGCCCAGTCGGCGGGCAGCTGACGAGTTTTGGCCCCGGGCTGCACGATGTCGCCCAGCAAAGTCCGGCGCCCCGGCCAACTCATGAACCGATGATTGGCCGTGAGAAGGAGGGGTGGTGGTTGTGTCGGCGGTAAGCGAAGGTCCGAAGGTCGGACAGCTGGCCGGACTGCAGACCGACCGACGGGGGCCACGGGCGAGGCGCTGCTGCTGCTGCTGCACTCCATGGGCTGCACTACGTCGGGACGGGTGAGGCGGGGCCAGAAGCGCCGCTCCAACCCGACAGTCCCCTCGACCAGAGTAGTAGCGGTCAAATACGGGATAAGGGCGGTCCCATACGGGACAAACCAATTTAGCCCCAATATACGGATGTCCCGGCTAATACGGGACAGTTGGCAACCCCAGCTGCAGGGTGGTGGGCGTTTGGAACGAGTTGCTGGAGAAGGTAGTTGAGTCACATACTATCACAAATTAGGAAGGTGCATGGATAAAACAGATTTAGAGAGATATGGGCCAAACGCTGGCATGTAGGACTAATGTGGATGGGACATGTTGGTTGGTGTGGGCAAGTTGGGCCGAAGGACTTTTTTCCATGCTGCAAGACTTGATGATTATCTGAAACTCTATGAAACAAGGATTTAATGCACATGGTAGACAAAAAGTGCTGGAGAAACTCAGCGGGTGAAGTCTGAAGAAGGCCCGAAACGTCACCCATTTCCTTCGCTCCATAGCTGTTGCCTCACCTGCTACGTTTCTCCAGCATTTTTGTCTACCTTCGATTTTCCAGCATCTGCAGTTCCTTCTTAAACAGACTTAATGCACATGGTAGTTGTTTCTGTCTGTAAAAGCTGTCAGAATGTCTCAGTGGGTTGAGAACTGGATCTCACGGCCAAGTTGTAGATTAGTTTATTTACAGAGACTGCAGGAATATGTCCTCGACTACGTGAACAGTGATCTCTCACACCTCCGTCGGATCTGTCTGGCTGTCATTTAATCCAGAAACAGTGACATTTCCTGGGAGTAAGCTTGAGGCTGCCATTCCATTGTGTAATTTAGACTGAGGAAGTTCTGATGGAGGCACAAAGAACCGCAAACGTTGGACTCTTTAGCAAAACACAAAGTGCTGGAGGAACTCGGCGGGTCAGGCAACATCTCTGGAGGAGTTTGAGTTTCAGTTTATTGTCACGTGTACCGAGGCGCAGTGAAAATCTTTTGTTGCGTGCTAACCACCAGTCAGCGGATAGGAGGACATAGACAATTGACGATAGACAATACAGTACAACACAATACAATACCGTTTATCGTCCAATTATTGTCCAATACCGATAATAGGTGCAGGAGTAGGCCATTCAGCCCTTCGAGCCAGCACCGCCATTCAGTGTGATCATGGCCGAACATTCCCAATCAGTACCCTGTTCCTGCCTTCTCCCCATATCCCCTGACTCCGCTCTCCAGCTCTCTCTTGAAAGTAGTTGGGTGAAAATTTGGCTTGGGACCCTACTTCAGGCAGGCTGTTAGTCCTGACGTTACCTGACCTGCAGCTTACCTCCAACGTTGTGTCATAGAGTCATAGAGTGATACAGTGTGGAAACAGGCCCTTCAGCCCAACTTGCCCACACTGGCCAATATGCCCCAGCTACACAAGTAGCACCTCCCCGCGTTTGGTCCATATCCCTTCAAACCTGTCCTAACCACATACCTGTCCAACTGTTTCTTAAACGTCCTACCTCCTAACATAGAAACATAGAGAATAGGTGCAGGAGTAGGCCATTCGGCCCTTCGAGCCTGCACCGCCATTCAACGTGATCATGGCTGATCATCCAACTCAGTATCCCGTACCTGCCTTCTCTCCATACCCCCTGATCCCTTTAGCCACAAGTGCCACATCTAACTCCCTCTCAAATATAGCCAATGAACTGGCCTCAACTACCTTCTGTGGCAGAGAATTCCAGAGACTCACCACTCTCTGTGTAAAGAATGTTTTCCTCATTTCGGTCCTAAAGGAATTCCCCCTTATCCTTAGACTGTGACCCCTTGTTCTGGACTCCTCTGGCAGCTTGTTCCATACACCCACCACCCTTTATAGACAATAGGCAATAGGTGCAGGAGTAGGCCATTCGGCCCTTTGAGCCAGTACCACCATTCACTATGGCTGATTATCACGAATCAGTACCCCGTTCCTGCCTTCTCAACATGTCCCCTGACTCTGCTATGTTGAAGAGCTCTTTGTGGGAAAAAGTTACCCCTCAGATTCCAATTAAATCTTTACCCCTTCACCTTGAACCTATGTCCTCTGGTCCTCGATTCCCCTGCTCTGGGCAAGAGACTCTGTGCGTCTAGCCGATCTATTCCCCTCCTGATCTTATACCTCTGTAAGATCTCCCCTCATCCTCCTGCGCTGTTTTGTTTTCATCTCAGATTTCTGCAATCTGCAGGGTTTTGTTTTGCTTTTCCAACGCATGCACTGATAAATTGGCATAGGAATAGGAATATTCTTCATTATTGTGCATATGTGGATTTTTGCACCTTTTGATATGATTACAGCATGCAGCCCACTGTCAAGTGTTGAATATTTTATATATCTTTATATAAATCATCCAAACCACTTGACTGGATTAAGACTGGTAATTCACTTCCAAGAACCCATTATTTTATGCATATCCAACTCATCTGAAGCTCTCGATTAGATTACATCCTGTGATTCTCCAACAGTTATCTATTATTTTCTGTGTACCACAGAGTTAAAACTAATTTCTGTGCATTTTCTACTTTTCACATTATTATTCTCAGACACACAAGACTTGCTCACAGCTTACCGAGGGATCTTGTTTCGTTAGAAATACCAGGCGATCCCAAATGGTTTAATCTTTCATAGTGTAAGACTTAGGGAAAAGAATAGTCCTTGCATTTATACAGCGAATTTCATATCCTCGTGAGGAAATCAAATCCTTCTCAGGCGATGAATTAATTCTGTCGGGCCATCAGCGTGGGCCAATTTGAACGGAGCAACTCTTGCAAACAGCAGTTTTTGTGCTTTAGCTGGCGGGGGTTCAAGGTCGTTTGACTCGGACTCTCGGAGAACTCCCTGCTCTGATTCAGAGTGCAGGCACGGTAACAAACTCTGTACCTGCCCAGACACCCGGACCACTGATCCCCAGCTCTGAGCACAACTCCCACCATGGCTGTGGAGTGATTGATTGAAAGACACAGCATGGAAATGGGCCCCTCGGCCTGTTATGGACAATAGACAACAGGTGCAGGAGTAGGCCATTTGACCCTTCGAGCCAGCACCGCCATTCAATGTGATCATGGCTGATCATCCACAATCAGTACCCCCCCGTTCCTGCCTTTTCCCTATATCGCCTGACTCTGCTATCCCTATCGAACTCTCTCTTGAAATGGCCTCCACCACCCTCTGAGGCAGATAATTCCACAGACTCACAACTCTGTGTGAAAAAGTGTTTCCTCGACTCTGTTCTAAATGTCTTACCCCTTATTCTTAAACTGTGGCCCCTGGTTCTGGACTCCCCCAACATCGGGAACATGTTTCCTGCCTCTAGCGTGTCCAAACCCTTAATAATCTTGTACGTTTCAATAAGATCCCCTCTCATCCTTCTAAACTCCAGAGTGTACAAGCCCAGCCGCTTCTTTCTGTCAGTTCACACCTACCGATCGCCCGTTCACATGAGTTCCACGTTATCCCACTTTCACAATTTTCAGGGAGCAAATTAATCTACAAAAACCCGCACGTCTTTGGGATGTGGGAGGAAGCCCCCTTTATTGTTTAATTGACACGTGTACCGAGGTACAGTGAAAAGCTTTTATGTCGCGTGCTAACCTGTCACCGCGATGAAGGACTGTACATGATTACAACCGAGCCGTCCACATGATAAAGAGAATAACATCTCGACCAGAAACGTCACCCATTCCTTTTCTCCAGAGATGCTGCCTGTCATCGCTGAGTTACTGCAGCATTCATTGCCTATCTTCGGTGTAAACCTGCAATCTGCAGTTCCTTCCTATACATTTTGTCCTCTCGTTCCTGGTAAAGGATTCTTTACGTTCAAAACTGAAATACTAACATAACTCACCAGGGCTTGTAATTCTGATACCAGGGGTTAAGGATAAATGATGGATGATCTGGAAGGGGCTGCGTCCCACAAGCAGATAAATAAAGGATGGGATATGCCGTGAGAGCCTCTCTTGTCCCCCTGAGCACAGTACCATCATGTGTGGTTCTGTGGAACATCCAGCAGATCAGACCTTGCCTGTCGCTGCTTGCAGTAGTGTGGTGAACCATCTAGCAACATCATAGCTGTAAGAGCCTAAGGGCTGCAAGGTGGTGCAGCGGTAGAGTTGCTGCCTTACAGTGCCTGAGACCCGGGTTCGATCCTGACTATGGGTGCCTGTCTGCGCCGTGATCTGTGTGGGTTTCCTCCGAGATCTTCGGTTTCCTCCCACACTCCGAAGACGTACAGTATTGTAGGTTAATTGACTTGGTAGTTGTCCCTAGTGTGTGTAGGATAGTGTGAATGTGTGGGGATCGCTGGTCGGCGCGGACCCGGTGGGCCGAAAGGTCTGTTTCCGCGCTGTATCTGTAAACTAAACTAAACTAAACAAAACTAAATCCAGGCACATTCAGGACTTTGGCCCGCATGTATTCATTGTGAAACCAGGACTTTGGTCTTTAATTTTCTTTTGGGCTTTTGGAGATAAAGCACCGAAACAGGCCCATTGGCCCACCGAGTACGCGCCGACCAGCGATCCCCGCACACCAACTCTGTCCTACACACACTAGGGACAATTCACAATTTTACCAAGCCAATTGACCTACCAACCTACACGTCTTTGGAGTGTGGGAGGAAATTGGAGGATACTGGAGAAAACCCACACAGGTCACGGGGAGAACATACAAACTCCGTACAGACAGCGCCCGTAGTCGGGATGGAGCCCGGGTCTCAGGCGCCGTAAGGCAGCAACTCTACCGCTGTGCCACCGTGCCACCCGTAATCCATTGCAATAAATATCAGGCTTCATATCTGTTCACCCATTCATTTAATTTAAGAATTTACATCCATAATTAAGAAAGATAAGTTGATTTTTTTTAATGCTTCCATCTAGCTTGGAGAGACAGCATGGAAACAGGCCCTTCGGCCCATTGGGTCCACGCTGACCATCGAGCACCCGTTCACACCAGTTCTATATTAGCCTGCTTTCTCTTCTATTTCTGACACACTAACGGGAATGTTTACCCAGAGGTCGGTGAATCTGTGGAATTCTTTGTCGCCGACAGCTGTGGATGCATTGTTTTTTTTAAATCGGAGATCGATAGGCTCATGATTAGTAAGGGTGTCAAAAATTATGGGAAGAAAGCAGGAGAATGATGGAAAAATGGATTAGCCAAGATCGAATGGCGGAACAGACCGGATGGGCCGAATGGCCTAATTCTGCTCCTATGTCTTATAGGCACAGGGCGATGAAAATCCGTGACAAGCTATACAGTGGCACAGCGGTAGAGTTGCTGCCTTACAGTGAAGAGACCTGGGTACGATCCTGACTACTGCCTGTACGGAGTTTGTACGTTCACCCTGTGACCTGCGTGGGTTTTCTCCGGGTGCTCCGGTTTCCCCCCACACTCCAAAGACGTACAGGTTTGTAGGATAATTGGCTTTGGATAAAATTGTAAATTGTCCCCCGGTGTGTGTGGGATAGTTCGAGTGTACGGGGTGATCGATACGATAGGACTTTATTCATTACCGGAGGAAAATCGATCGCTGGTCGGCGCTGACCCTGTGAGCCGAAGGGCCTGATTCTGCGCTGTATCTCTAAAACAGCGGGTCGGCAACCTACGGCCCAAGGGCCGGATCCGGCTCTTAACCCAAAATCATCCGGCCCGCAGGCGTATTTTTATTTCAATTCGTTTTCGTGACCTGGCACGCAGGTGACCTGGGAACTGCAGCCAGTCCCAGAGCACGCAGGTGACCTGGGAACTGCAGCCAGTCCCAGAGCACGCAGGTGACCTGGGAACTGCAGCCAGTCCCAGAGCATGCAGGTGACCTGGGAACTGCAGCCAGTCCCAGAGCATGCCGGGAACTGCAGAAAACTAATTGAAAAACACCAGAAAACTAATGTGAAAAACAACTCCCATGCTCTAAAAACTAAACTAAACTAAACTACAAGTGTGCGGAACATTCAGGAAAGTGCTGGCAAAGCCCGTCCAACTCTGCGGCATTCTGTCAGCATAGATTTAGGCCCCTACTGTGGGATAGGACTCCATGAGTCTGCAGCTCGCAAGGCAGGGGATGGAGTGCTGAGCGGAGAGGCTCGTGTCAACAGATACTCGGTGTGAAGATTGCTGCTTTGATGACAGGTAATGCTGCCTGGAATCTGCAGGCTGGAAACTGTGGGACATGGATGGCGTGTCGCATTAATTATCTCTTCACAACACAAGTATCTTTTGACAGCCTGCCTTCCAGCAACTCCTGCAGCCGCTCCCAGCAGTTACTTTAGTTCGGTTTGGAGGTACAGAGCGGAAACAGGCCCTGCGGCCCAGCGAGCCCGCACCGACCAGACATCACCCCGTACACCAGCACCTTCTCAGTTTACAGTTTTGCCAAAGCCAATTAACCTACAAACTTTCGGAACGAAACTGGAGCACCCGGAGGAAACCCGTGCGGTCACAGGGAGAACGTGCAAACTCCGTACAGACAGCACCCATGGCCAGGATCGAACCCAGGACTCTGGCGCTGTGAGGCAGCAACTCTACCGCTGCACCACTATAGCCGCTTTGAGTTTTCAATTGGAATTCCCATCTACCTCTCGACTTAAAGACATGGACATGTTTAGGATAACATTATGGGTTAAATTACACACTCCCAGAATCAAGTCGGCTTCCAGAATCATACCCGCCACCGCCGTGTTTGAAAGCTACTTCAAGCTGCATTAAAAAATCACATTAACAGATGAAAATTGTGAGGTTTGTCTCAGAGAGGAATTCATGGGCTTGGAAATATGTTACATGAATATTAAGGAATACTTAACACCTCCTCTGATATTCACAGGGTATAATTTTCGGGCTTAATATTTTCAATATTTTTCATTTTTCAATTCCCTACCAGTCAGTTATTACCAAAAGTTAATTTTTGATGATAATATATTATTTTAACCAGGTTCGGAGGCAAACGCCTAGGATATTACTGATATTAAAAACAATGCTGATGCAAGGGGCAATGAAGTCAATGATTAGCCAAGTTTTAACTATTCAGTTTATTCTTAGACTGTTGAAAGTTTGTGAACTAATAATGCCAAATGAGAGAATGGAGCGGCTGGACTTGTACACTCTGGAGTTTAGAAGGATGAGAGGGGATCTCATTGAAACATATAAGATTATTAAGGGATTGGACACACTAGAGGCAGGAAACATGTTCCCGATGTTGGGGGAGTCCAGAACCAGGGGCCACAGTTTACGAATAAGGAGTTAGCCATTTAGAAGGGAGATGAGGAAACACTTTTTCTCACAGAGAGTTGTGAGTCTGTGGAATTCTCTGCCTCAGTGGTTCTCCAGATACTTTCAAGAGAGAGCTAGATAGGGCTCTTGAAGATAGCGAAGTCAGGGGATATGGGGAGAAGGCAGGAACGGGGCACTGATTGGGGATGATCAGCCATGATCACATTGAATGGCGGTGCTGGCTCGAAGGGCTGAATGGCCTACTCCTGCATCTATTGTCTATTGTCTATTGTCTAAATTAGCCTCACATATCTTGAAGATATGATTTTGACTGACGCAATACTCATCTCTCAATGTGGAGAATGTACACACAGCATCAATAGTCAGGATCGAACCTGGGTCTCTGGCGCAGTCAGGCAGCATCTCCAGCGCTGCACCACCGTACCGCCCCTATGCCCTCTGGTTCTCGATTCCCCTGCTCTGGGTAAAATGAGGGGAGACTTCATTGAAACGTACTGAATAGTGAAAGGCTTGGATAGAGTGGATGTGGAGAGGATGTTTCCACTTGTGGGAGAGTCTAGGACTAGAGGTCACAGCTTCAGAATTACAGGACGTTCTTTCAGGAAGGAGATTAGGAGGAATTTCTTTAATCAGAGGGTGGTGATTCTGTGGAATTCTTTGCTGTGGAGGCCAAATCAGTGGATATATTTCAGGCAGAGATAGATAGATAGATTCTTGATTAGTACGGGTGTCAGAGGTTATGGGGAGAAAGCAGGGCATGGGGGTTAGGAAGGTGAGATAGCTCAGCCATGATTGAATGGCGGAGTAGACTTGATGGGCCGAATGGCCTAATTCTGCTCCTATCACTTATGATCTTATGATCTAAAAGACCCTGTGCATTTACCGTAACTATTCCCCTCATGATCTTGTACAGAATTCATATTTCTGCAGCATAACATTACAGCTGAGGCATAATTTACCTTTTAAAATATCTGTAAAAACCAATTAATAGAATTCGAGTCCTTTGCCAGTGGTGTGTTTAAGAGTTTGGTGTGGAAAACCTACTTATTTTAATTCCGTCTTTGATGTTCGGACGGCTGCCGGACGGTTTATATTTGTTAAACCTCGGTAATTGCTCCATAAATACACAGTTGCCAAAATATTGCTTTAATCTGATTAATACTGATCCTCTTTAATGCAAGGGATGTATTATTAATCCAATTTACAGCTGTTTACCCCATCATTTGGAATATATTCCTCGAGAAAAATCCTCCGTTAATGATCAGGCCAACACAATGAAATTGCAAACAGCGACACTCTAATTCAAATTAGTGCTCCTGTTATTCGAGAGTGTTCCGCGCTGTTGTGTTATCAATGATTAAAAAAGCACTGCAAGTGTTCCGCTGCCGTTTTATTGACCAATTGAAACCAAATAGCGACACACGGTGGCGCAGCGGTAGAGTTGCCACCTCGCAGCGCCAGAGACCCGGGTTCCATCCTTACTACACTCGGGCGCTGTCTGTACAGAGTTTGTACCTTCTCCCCGTGACCTGCGTGAGTTTCCTCCGGTTGCTCCGGTTTCATTCTAAAGAATGAATAAGTATATTCACATACAAGGAATTTGCCTTGGTGCTCCGCCCACAAGTGACAACATGGCATGCAGTGACAATTAAGAATGACACATAAAACATTAAACTATAATAATAAAACATTATCGTTTAAACATGTGATTTAAATAAAATACCAGAGTAAAAGGAGGCTACAGATTTTTGGCTGTTGAGTAGAGCTACTACTCGTGGATAAAAACTGTTTTTATGTCTGGCTGTGGCGGCTTTGACAGTCCGGAGCCGCCTTCCAGAGGGAAGTGATTCAAAGAGTTTGTGGCCAGGGTGGGAGGGGTCAGAGAAGATCTTGCCCGCTCGCTTCCTGGCCCTTGCAGTGTACAGTTCATCAATGGAGGGAAGGTTGCAGCCAATAACCTTCTCTGCTGATCGGACGATTCGCTGCAGCCTCCGGGTGTCGTGCTTGGTGACTGAGCCGAACCAGACCATGATGGAGAAGGTGAAGACAGACTCTACGATGGCCGTATAGAATTGGACCATCATTGCCTGTGGCAGATTGTGCTTCCTCAGCTGCCGCAGGAAGTACATCCTCTGTTGGTCCTTTTTGACTGTGGAGTGGATGGTGGCCCCCCACTTAAGGTCCTTGGAGATGATGGTTCCAAGAAACTTAAAAGACTCCACAGATGCGACTGTGGTGTTGTTGATGGTGAGTGGGGTGAAGGGAGGGGGAGCTCTCCTAAAGTCTAGTATCAAAGACGTACAGGTTTGTAGGTTAATTGGTTTTGCTAAAATTGTAAATTGTCCCTAGTGTGTAGTGTAGTGCTAATGCATGGGGTGATGGCTGTACTTTCTCTCTGTGACCTGCGTGGGTTTTCTCCGAGTTCTTTGGCTACTTCCTGCACTCCAAAGTCGTAGGGGTTTGTAGGTTAAGTGGTTTGGTATAAATGTAAATCTGTCCCCAGTGTGGGTAGGGCAGTATTAATGAGCAGGGATCGCTAGTCAGTGTGGGCCGAAGGGCCTGTTTCCGCGCGAAACTAAACTCAATTAAAACTAAATCCAGCTCCTAGTAAATTCTACGTGAAGGCTCTAGTATTGTTTCTCAGCGTCAAACTCTCACAATTTTCTGCTGTTGTCAAATGTTATTGTGACAGATGTTTGCAGATGTTTGGGCTGATGATACAAGCCAAATCATTGGCCCACTGGGATCTCTTTCAACTGCCTCAGCTCTGAACATCTGTTGAGTCCATTAGATTTCCACCTCATCAATTAGGTTGACCAGTGTCCACTTTCGGGAGTGAGATGAAGAATGGCAGGCACACGTGGGCCGGGACAAGTTTCACAGACATTCAAACCTCAAGCTTATCACCGGTTCAAATTAACAAAGAAAGAGGCAGCTTATTAATGAGAGCCTCGCTGATAAATGACAGCGTTACACCATCAGAACGACTGTCCTCACTCATCATCCCATTGTGGAGTTGGGCGTAGATCACACAAGGATGTTGTGAGTCAGTTTCAGCAACATTTGTTACAGACTGGGCAACCAATCCTCTCACCTCAAGACCTTCATAAGTTTATAATCCTTCTCATCGAGTCCATGTGCGGGATTAGAAGTTGTTCAGCCAGAGCTGAAGAGCTCCGACCGCCGGCCTGCGGCCTATAACATCCTGAAGCCGCGGTCTCTGGTAGGAAAGTGCCGATTCAGGACCTCCAAGCGTGTTTGACCATCAAGTGTGTTTGACTGTCCCGACGTTGGAGGTTTGTTCATCCCGACGAGAGGGCCTGTACATCGGGCCGTCCGTAGCGGCGACTGCGGAGGGGATATGGCCCCAACCACGGGTGAATAAGGGAGGAGGACTGACTGACTGAACTTTGTGCCTTCCACCACAGTGAACAATGCTGTGGTGGATGTTTGTGTTAAATTCTATTGTGTATTGTATGTTCCTTTTTTAAGTGTATCGCTGCTGGCAAATTCATTTCACTGCACCTTCAGGTGCATGTGACGAATAAAATTGACTTTGACTTTGACTTCTCTGCATCTGCATACGATGGTGTCTTTCTTGTGCATGGTGGTGGAAAGATTGGTGGAAACAAGTCCGCGATGCTGAACGCTCTTTCCTTGACTCCAGTTTATAAGTAATAGGAGCAGAATTGGGCCATTCGGCCCATCAAGTCTACTCCGCCATTCAACCATGGCTGATCTATCTCTCCCTCCAAACCCCATTCTCTTTCCTTCTCCCCCACACATGGCCATTATCGTGGCCCAGGTGAGGGAGAATCATAGACTCCATTCTGGGATGTCTACCGGCTCGGCAAAGTCGGCCATGGGAACGGATCTGCCGGGTGTGGCCGAGCCGGAGGTCAAGAGCCCCGGTCGCAGGCGGCAGATTCGACCCGCCGATCGGTCGCGGAAGTCCCGATGGGGTCGAGATCGGCCGCCTCGCCCGGCCTTGGCACCACATTTTCATCGGGACTTCCATGGGGGGGGGACAGGGTGATTTTGTCCGTATTGAAATGGGCCGTACCAACGGTTCTGGGGAATCGGTGGTGAACCAATGTACCGATAGGACCTACTGTATTCCCCAGGATAGAAATATCAAATAGATAATAGACATTAGGTGCAGGAGTAGGCCACTCGGCCCTTCGAGCCAGTACCGCCATTCAATGTGATCATGGCTGATCATCCACCATCAGTACCTCGTTCCTGCCTTCTCCCCATATCCCCTGACTCCGCTATCTTTAAGAGCCCTATCTAGCTCTCTCTTGAAAGTATCTAGAGAACCGGCCTCCACCACCCTCTGTGGCAGAGAATTCCACAGACTCACCGCTCTCTGTGTGAAAAAGTGTTTCCTCGTCTCCTTTTAAATGGGTTACCCCTTATTCTTAAACTGTGGCCCCTGGTTCTGGACTCCCCCAGCATCGGGAACATGTTTCCTGCCTCTAACGTGTCAAAACCCTTAAGAATCTTATATATTTCAATGAGATCCCCTCTCAACCTTCTAAACTCCAGAGTGTACAAGCCCAGCTGCACCATTCTATCAACATATGACAGTCCCGCCATCCCGGGAATTAACCTTGTAAACCTACGCTGCACTCCCTCAATAGCAAGAATGTCCTTCCTCAAATACTTGAATAACTGCTATAAGATGATGGGGCAATGTTTATAGGAGAGATGCAGGGTACTGCAGATCTAGAGCGCGCTGCCAGGGGTGGCGGTGGAGGCAGATATAATAGTGGCGTTTAAGAGGTTTCAGACAGGCACAGGGATATGCAAGTGATAGACAATAGGTGCAGGAGTAGGCCATTCGGCCCTTCAAGCCAGCACCGCCATTCAATGTGATCATGGCTGATCATCCCCAATCGGTACCCCGTTCCTGCCTTCTCCCCATATCCCCTGACTCCGCTATCATTACGAGCTCTATCTTGAAAGCATCCTGAGAATTGGCCTCCACTGCCTTCTGAGGCAGAGAATTCCACAGATTCACAACTCTCTGGGTTGTGGACGCTGGAGTAACTCGGCAGGTAAGGCTAGTATCTCTGGAGAACATAGATTTGAATCATACAGTGCGGAAACAAGCCCTTTGGCCCACCTTGCCCACTCCAACCGAGTGTAGATGCCCCATCTACACTAGCCGCGCTTGCCTGCGTTTGGCCCAAGTCCCTCTAAACCTGTCCTAGGTTGACTGATGACATTTTGGGTCGTGACCCTTCTTCAGGCTCTGAGGAGATTCCTAGCGATGTGAGCCACAGCTATTACTCGAGAAAAGAGGAGAGGGTGAGCCTTGTCAATGTAGATGTATGAGATTAAGAAGGAACTGCAGATGCTGGAAGATGCTGTCTCCTCCCCTTCTCAGCTCTCCCTCAGCCCTCGGGCTCCTCCTCTTCCTCTCTCCTTTCTTCTCCCCCCAACCCCACATCAGTCTGAAGAAGGGTTTCGGCCCAAAACGTTGCCTATTTCCTTCACTCCATAGATGCTGCTGCACCCACTGAGTTTCTCCAGCATTTTTGTCTACCTTAGATGTATGAGATCGTCCAGCTATACCAGGGTAGGACCGAGGCACATCGGAAGAGAAAGGAGCCAGTGAATCGGTTCCTCTTTCATGATTAATTGACACAATTGATTACCACAACTTAACTACCAATTTTAACTTGGCAGCAATGGAATATCTTTGTAAATGAGGCTGGCAAGTGGGAAATGTGCCAGAGGTTCTAGGTTTCTATTAATTACTGTTTAATAGAAGAGAAAATCAATGAAAAGATAGAGCGAACTTGGGGAGTTTCCTGGCCTCAAGTTTACCACAACTGCTGCTGGATCTGATATATTGAGCTAAAATTCAAGAGCTTGTTGAATTTCCTAACAGTGAATGTGGAAGGTATGTGGAGAATGAGGTAATTCTTTGAATTAACTGTTCAATAGACAATAAGTGCAGGAGGAGACCATTCGGCCCTTCGTGCCAGCACCGCCATTCAATGTGACCATGTCTGATCAGTTCAGGTTAGTTTATTGTCACGTGTACTGAGGTACAGTCAAAAGCTTTTTGTTGCGTGCTAACCAGTCAGCGGAAAGACAATACATTGATAACAATCGAGCCATTTACAGTGCACAGATACGTGATATGGGAATAACGTTTAGTGCAAGGTAAAGCCAGTAAAGTCCGATCAAAGAAAGTCCGAGGGTCACCAATGAGGTAGATAGCAGTTCAGCACTGCTCTCTGGTTGTGGTAGGATGGTTCAGTTGCCTGATAACAGCTGGGAAGAAACTATCCCTGAATCTGGAGGTGTGCGTTTTCACACTTCTATACCGTTTGCCCGATGGGAGAGGGGAGAAGAGGGAGCCAGTAATGTCCATCTTTATATGACAAGGGAACTATACAGATAATGGCCATTTTCCTTTATAATCTGAGGAGAGGCATGTGTCAAAGATGTTGTCCATCTTCGTAGAAACAAGTCTTAGGCTGGGAGATGCTAAATGCATTTCGTTGTCTCTGTACTGTACACTGACAATGACAATTAAAATTGAATCTGAATCTGAATCTGAATAATCAATCGATCGACCACAGGGGTCACACTTGGGTGGTCAGTTGACCGGTCTTCTATATATTGTCCTGGAGTCAACTCATAGATCAGATGAAGTTCATAAGTTATAAGAGCAGAATTAGGCTATTCGGCCCATCAAAACTACTCCGCCATTTAATCATGGCTGGTTTATCTCTCCCTCCCAACCACATTCTCCTGCCTTCTCCCCTGACACCCGTACTATCAAGAATTTATCAATCTCCACCTTAAAAATATCCATTAGCTTGGCCTCCACAGCCTTCTGTGGCAACGAATTCCACAGATTCACCACCCTCTGACTAAAGAAGTTCCTCCTCATCTCCTTTCTCCAAGCAATTATTTCATTGTCCTGTCTGGGACACATGACAATAAACCCTCTTGACTTGACTTGTCTTGTCTTGATGTCCTTTTATTCTGAGGCTGTGGTGTCAGTACTAAAAAGTCCAATTTTAGTACCTTTTGACAAGGCCGTGGTCCAAGCCTCAAGCTGGTGATCAGTACACTATCAATACACCTGCATCAATACTGAGGCTGTGGCCTCTGGTCCTCGACTTACCAACTAGTGGAAACATCTTCTCCACATCCACTCCATCCAGGCCTTTCACTAGTTCCTTTAAAGACAAATTCAAAACAAAGTGAAAGACAAAGTGCTGGAGTTATACAAATGATCAAGCAGCATGAACGGGGTACTGATTGTGGACGATCAGCCATGATCACATTCAATGCTGGTGCTGGCTCGAAGGGCCGAATGGCCTACTCCTGCACCCATTGTCTATTGTCTATTGAAAGGGCAGGTGACGTTTCGATAAGGAGCTTTCATCTGAAGACCCATTTGCAGTTCCTTGTGTTTGCAATAAAACAGGTGAATTGTTTTAAGAAGCATTTCATAAGATTACAGTGCTACTCCTACATGAGGCCTGCACTGTAACTTGCAGCACACATTGGTTTAATACGTCCAATTTTAGTACCTTTTGACAAGGCATGGTCCAAGCCTCAGACAGGTGATCAATACACCTGTATCAATACACCTGATTCAAGACACCTGTATCAATACACCTGTATCCATACACCTATATCAATACACCTGTATCAAGACACCTGTATCAATACACCTGTATCAATACACCTGTATCAAGTCACCTGTATCAATACACCTGTATCAATACACCTATATCAATACACCTGTATCCATACACCTGTATCCATACACCTGTATCAATACACCTATATTAATACACCTGTATCAATACACCTTTATCAATAGCCCGCGTCCAATACTGAGGTCTGGCCTGAATTTAGACTTCAGAGATACTGTGTGGAAACAGGCCCTTCGGCCCACCGAGTCCGTGCCGACCAGCGATCCCCGTACACCAGCACTATCCTACACACACTAGGGATAACATACAATTTTTACTTAAGCCAATTAACCTACAAACCTGCACGTCTTTGTAGTGTGAGAGGAAACCGGAGCACCCGGAGAAAACCCACGCGGTCACGGTGAGAACGTACAAACTCGGTACAGAGTCAGGATGGAAGCCGGGTCTCTGGCGCCGTGAGGCAGCAACTCTACCGCTGCGCCGCCCGGTACTTATGTACACAGACGGTATCATGGAATCATCTTTGCTTGCATTGTTGTGGAACGCGTTGCCTATTACAGATAATATATTTGCAAATGTTCTGGGTGAGAGCAGAAGTGTTTATTCACCATTGTACCTGGTTGTGCAACAGGGAGCGTGAAGGGTGGTGGAGGGTGATGGGGAGAGGGTGCGTGATACTGCCAGCACAGCGTTGATGCTCCCTGCTGCCGAGTGTGGCGGCGATGAGCGTAATCCACGGGCGGCTGGAGAAACGCTGACATCTTCTTTCCTGCTGTGCCACCGACAATCACAAACAGCAGCAGCCCCCACACCCGAGTGGTGGAGAGGGAGAGGGGGCAGGGGGTAGGGGGAGGGAGGAGAGAGAGAATGAGAGAGGGGGGAGGAAGAGGGAGGAGGGGAGAGGGAGGGGAGGAGAGAGGGAGGAGAGAAAGAGGAAGGGGAGAGGGATGAGGGCGAGAGGGGGATAGAGGGAGGAGAGAGAGGGAGATGGGGAGGAGAGGGGGGGGTGCGTTATTTTCCCACAGCTGTTTGTAGCCCGCCTGGCAGAAGAGACAAAGGGCGAGAGGAATGAGATGTTACTGAGCAGAAAGCAGAGCAAGCCTCAGAAGATGAAAGCATCTGGGATTATCCTTGTGTGTGAGCTCCTGAGGCAGCAGACAGTGCACTCTGAGATGAATTTGTGGCTATATTGCGCGGGTATTGCGAGCTTAAAAGAGCATTTCAGATTGCCATGGGGCTGAGGGTCGCACAGTGCAGCATTGCAACGCAACATACAGTCAATAGATAGATGTGTTTCTGATGTGGGACATCATTGTTCCCAGTAGTGTGATACTTTTGCCCCATTCCAGTGATAGACAGTCACCATATTATTGCTCCGCTCCCCCCCCGCCCCCCCCCCCCCCCTCTCTTGAATGTCAGTGAGTTACAGTTATCTTCCAAGTTCTCAATTGAGATTGTAATTTAATATTGTGTGTTGCCTTTCAATCGTTAAACTCCACAATTGTCGGTCAGCGAAGTCGCTTTAAAAACATACAGCGGGTGGTTTTCAAAGAGAATTGTTCTTCGCGGCCGTTTTATATCCTACGATTCCAAGAATCGAAGCTGGAAGCAGCAAAGTTATCGCTAAGGTAGACAAAAATGCTGGAGAAACTCAGCGGGGTGAGGCAGCATCTATGGAGCGAATGAAATAGGCGACGTTTCGGGTCGAGACCCTTCTTCAGACTGATGTGAGGGTGGGGGGGGGAAGAGGAAAAGAAGAGGAGGAGACAGTGGGCCGAGGGAGAGCTGAGAAGGGGAGGAGAAAGTAGGGACTACCTGAAATTAGAGAAGTCAATGTTCATACCGCTGGGGTGCAAACTACCCAAGCAAAATACGAGGTGCTGCTCCTCCAATTAACAGTGGTCCTCACTCTGGCCATGGAGGAGGCCCAGGACAGAAAGGTCGGATTCAGAATGGGAGGGGGAGTTGAAGTGCTGAGCCACGGGCAGATCAGGTTGGTTAATGCGGACCGAGCGGAGGTGTTGGGTGAAGCGATCGCCAAGCCTACGCTTGGTCTCACCGATGTAGAGCAGCTGCATCCAGAGCAGCAGATGCAATAGATGAGGTTGGAGGAGGTGCAGGTGAACCTCTGCCGCACACGGAACGACTGCTTGGGTCCTTGGATGGAGACAAGGGGTGGAGGTAAAGTGATCCCTGAATGGGGTGAAGGGGGGAGGTAAAGCGGCATTAAATCAGCTCCCGACTTGTTCCTTTGGTAAAAATTGTACTCAGCAGTATTTATGGATTCCTATATTCTTTTACTCTCTCTCTCTCTCTCTCTCTCTTCTTCCTGGAGGATGTTTCCATATTTATGTACATAAACACACATAAGTGAGATCAGACTGGTGCTTTTTTTGAGGTACTGGTTGCAAATCATGTAGAAAGAGTGATTTAGAGGAACTAGGTTGTTGTTATTTCTGCTGTATTTCTCTCCCTTTTGCACTGGATCGCTTGTGTTGTGGTTCCACACCCTTGTTCTACCTGCAGTTTGACTTTCTCTTTGGCAGTAATGCTATTTCGCATCTCATTTAAAACAAAAATGCTGCCATCAAATCTCACGCCAACGGGGAGAGAGAGAGGGGGGGGGGAGAGAGAGAGAGTAGGAAGGGAGGGGGAGACAGAGAGAGAGAGAGAGAGAACAAGGAACCTTGGCAGTGAAGCATGCTGTTCTTGTTACCTGGTGTTCACTGTATCTTCCCTGTCTCATGCTCCTCTCAATGCTTGTTGTCATTCCGCATTGCTCTGCTTGTTATTTGTCGTGCTTCCTGCCTCTGATGTTCCTCTTTCATCCCAATCCTTCTTCCTTCTCCCATATCAGCCGTTGCCCGAAAATGTATTGTGTAGGAAGGCACTGCAGACGCTGGTTTTAACCGAAAATTGACGCAAAGTGAATGAATGAATGAATGAATGAATACGTTTATTGGCCAAGTATTCACATACAAGGAATTTGCCTTGGTGCTCCGCCCGCAAGTGACAACATGACATACAGTGACAGTTACAAATGACTCAGAAAACACTAAACTTTAATAATAATAAGACATTTATGATAAAACACCATTGATCAAGCATGTGAACCAACAAAATACCAGATCAAAGGCAAATTTAGAACGCTTGGAGCGCAGAAAACAGGCCCTTCGGCCCACCGATACCACGCCGACCAGCGATCCCCATACACCGGCACTATCCCACACACTAGGGATAATTTACAATTTTACCAAAGCCAATTTATCTACAAACTCACACATCGTAGGAGTGTGGGAGGAAACCAGAGCGCCCACGGAAAACCCACGCAGGTCACGGGGAGAACGCATAAACTCCATACGGACAGCACCAGTAGTCAGGATCGAACCCGGGCCTCTGGTGCTGTGAGGCGGCCATTCTACCGCTGTGCCACACATGTCTGAAGATTGTAGTTTCCATACATACGCTCTCTGTCCAAGTACTGATCCTATTGATAGGATAATCAGGGTTGCTACTGACAGAGACCGTGCTGCAAGAGAGTGCTTTCAAGTCAAGTCAAGTCAAGTCAAGTCAAGTCAAGTTAGAAATACATTGATATATGCAGTTCCAAACGAAATTACGTTGCATTTGGCTCCCTGTGCAACACAATAAATTAACCGAAGGATAGGTATGTATGAAAAGGGTAAATAGACAATAGTGGCAGCCCATTTACATGGCATTCAGGAGTCTGATGGCTCGTGGGAAGAAGCTGTTGCGGAACCTTGATGTTCTGCTCCTCATGCTGCGGTATCTTTTTCCCGAGGGCAGCAGAGTGAACAGTCCGTGATGGAGATGTGAGGGGTCCTTTATAATACTGCTGGCCTTAGACACACAGCATTTGGTCGCAATATCCCCGATTGAGGGGAGAGAGGTCCCGATGATTTTTTCCGCTGTCCTCACCACTCTCTGCACAGACTTCCAGTCGGAGGCTCTACAGTCCCCAAACCAGACAGAGATACAGCTGGTCAGAATACTCTCTATGGTGCCCCTGTAGAAAGTAGTGAGGATGGGATGGGGGAGGTGAGCTCTTCTCATCCTGCGCAGAAAGTGCAACCGCTGCTGCGCTCTCTTAACAGTTGATGAGATGTTAGTCGACCAGGTCAGACTGTTAGTGACCTGCACCCCCAGGAACTTTGTGCTACTGACCACCTCCACATCGCTGTCATTGATGTGAAGTGGTGTGGGACTGTGCCGGGTTTTCCTGAAGTCGACGATAATCTCCTTTGTTTTCTCGACATTCAGGATCAGGTTGTTCGTATTGCACCAGTCCGCCAGTTGTTTCACCTCCTCCCTGTAAGCCAGCTCATTGTCGTCCCTGATGAGGCCCACCACTGTTGTGTCATCTGCGTACTTCATGATGTGGTTTGTACTAAACCTGGCACAACAGTCGTGAGTCATCAGGGTGAACAGCAGTGGACTCAGGACGCAGCCCTGAGGGGAGCCGGTGCTTAGAGAGATGGTATTGGAGGTGTTATTTCCAACCCTCACAGACTGATGTCTCAAGAGTCCAGAGGCCGCATTTGTTGTGTTACGTGTGGTAAGAACCAGTTGTTCTCTGAGGAATTAAAATCTGTTAACTGGGAGATCAAAGGGATGTCTGGCCAGTGCAGTTTAAAGTGCAGTGCAGTGGGATTCTCTGCTACAGAAGGCAGTGGAGGGCAATTCACTGGATGCTTTCAAGAGGGAGTTAGATTTAGCTTTTGGGCTAACGGAATGATGGGCTATGGGGGGAAAAGCAGGAACGGGGCACTGATTTTAGTAAGTACGTAAGTAAGTTTATTGGCCAAGTATTCACATACAAGGAATTTACCTTGGTGCTCCGCCCACAAGTAACATGACATACAGTGACAGTTACAAATGACTCAGAAAACACCGCACATTAATAATAATAAGACATTAATGATAAAACACCATTGATCAAGCATGTGAACCAACAAAATACCAGATCAAAGGTGAGGCTACAGATTTTTGGCTGTTGAGGAGAGCAACTACTCGTGGATAAAAACTGTTTTTTAACATCTGGCTGGGCAGCTTTGACAGTCCGGAGTCGCCTTCCAGAGGGAAGTGATTCAAAGAGTTTGTGGCCAGGATGAGAGGGGTCAGAGATGATCTTGCCCGCTCGCTTCCTGGCCCTTGCAGTGTACAGTTCATCAATGGAGGGAAGGTCGCAGCCAATAACCTTCTATGCTGATCGGACGATTCGCTGCAGCCTCCGGGTGTCGTGCTTGGTGGCTGAGCCAAACCAGACCATGATGGAGAAGGTGAGAACAGACTCTACGATGGCCGTGTAGAATTGGACCATCATTGCCTGTGGCAGATTGTGCTTCCTCAGCTGCCGTAGGCCGTTTCGTTGATCATATTGAATGGTGGTGCAACTCAAAAGGGCTGAATGGCCTGCTCCTACTATTTTTCTATGTTTCTAGATCGAGAGAGCTCAGGGCAGCATTACCTGCTCAAATAAAATGTAACCACCCCCTTCCCATTCCCACATGACCTTTGTGTCCAGGGCCTCCTCCATTGCCAGAGTGAGGACAAAGCAGGAGCTGGTGTGGGGCGGGGTGTCCGCCAAGTACTAAGAGGACCACAAATGGAATACTTTTGTGTCAAAGTGGAACACTTTTTAACCTGGTCAGCGCCCTTTAGGTGGCGACTCTTTGCATACCTTGAGTGCACAAAACAAAGAATCTCACTGTGACACGTCGCACATGACAACAGACGATCATTCATTCATTCACACGCAAACTGGAGGAACAGCACCCTGGTCCTCCACTTGGGCAGCTTACAACCCAGCGGTGTGAGCGATGAGTTCTCCAATTTTAGGTAACCCACCAACCCCTCCCTTTCTCCTTCTTCCCTCAAAGACCCAGCTCACCTCACCTCACCCCCTCCCCCCACCCAGACTGACATCACATCGTGTCTTACCGCTGACCGGTTAGCACGCAACCAACGCTTATCGCGGTACCTCGGCGCACGTGACAATAAACTAAACTGAAGTGAACCAAACCTATTGCTGCCTGCCGCCTCCCCTTCCAACTGCGTTGGCTATCAGGACGGTCCTGGTGGCGCAGCGGTAGAGTTGCTGCCTTACAGCGAAAGCAGCGCCGGAGACACGGGTTCGATCCTGGCTATGGGTGCTGCCTGTACAGATTAGTACGTTCTCCCCGTGACCCGCGTGGGTTTTCTCCAAGATCTTCAGGCATGTAGCTTAATTGGCTTGGGAAATGTAAAAAGTGGCCCTAGTGGGTGTAGGATGGTGTTAATGTGCGGGGATCGCTGGTCGGCACGGACCCGGTGGGCCGAGCGGGCCTCTTTCCACGCTGTATCTTTAAAACTAAACTAGAACTAAACCAGACCAAGTCCGATCGTGAATTTTGCAGTAACGTTGCATTCCATTTTAGGGAGATTTACCTCGAACGAAAACGCGCTTGGTAAATGGAAAACCTGCCAAAGAGTTGAGAAAATAAATTTCCTGATGGATGTTGAGAAAGCCAGAACTGGGCAGGAGGTAGTTCTTTAGATTAAGCCACACTTCAACACCACAACACTATTTCTGTCAGAGTTGTGTGAATGGATATCTAGCCACTTGTATTAAACAATTGCAGCTGAGCTAAACTGACAATGGGAATATCGAACATACTAATATAAAATTAAAACAATATATATTGGTCTGCAATTTATTAATTGGCAGTTATCTGACTGCAAACCTGTTTGCTTCCAATTTAGTTAATGCCAGATTGAATATCAACATTCCCTTCAGAAAGGCAAAGCTAGCATCAGATGAGATTGCTTATTAATCCCTGGGTAATAACTCAATTCTGTATGCACTATTTCAGGTGCCAAGCACCAGAGCGATCAATAACTTCTCCCAGCCAATTGCACACTGATCTTCCCAACAGTCAATATCTACAGCTAACAAAGAACAATTCTACACTGGCAGTCAGCTAGCTCTTCCCCCTCTCACAGCTTTCTTTCTCAGATGCTGCATCGACTGGACATATGGGAGGTGCTCTTTGGGCTCCTAGTTGGAACATGCTTAAACATACATGTTAATGCGGCATAGTGTGTGGTGTGCTGCTGACACACACAGACACACACGCACTCTCACATGCTCACACGCACGCATGCTCCCACACACGCTCTCACACATGCTTACTCACACTCACATACGCTCTCGCACACTTACACGTGCACTCACACACACATGCTCCAACGCACACTCTCTCACACATGCTTACACAATCACATGCTCTCACACACACTCACACACACACTTACATACACACACACACACACACTCTCACACATGCTCCCACACACACACACTCCCACACACACACACACTCTCTCACACATGCTCTCACATATACGCTTACACACATGCTCACTTACACACACACAGACACACTCACACAGACACACTCACACGGACACACACAGTTATACACAGATACACACAGAGATACACACACATTCTCACATATGTTTCTATAAGATCCCCTCTCATCTTTCTAAATTACAGTGAATACAAGCCCAGTCGACCCATGCTTTCATCATATGTCATTCCTGCCATCCCGGGAATTAACCTTGTGAACCTACGCTGCAGTCCCCCAATAGCAAGTATGTCCTTCCTCAAATTAGGAGACCAAAACTGCACACAGTACTCCAGGTGTGGTCCCACCAGGGCCCTGTACAACTGCAGAAGAACCTCCTTGCTAATAAACTCAACTCACGAGGAGAGGGGAGGACCAAGTGAAAGTTCGGAGGAATCAGGAAGTCGAAGATGGAACTAGAAACAAAATGCTGGAGTAACTCAGCGGGACAGGCAGCATCTCTGGGTAGAAGGAGCGGGCGAGGTTTCGGGTCGAGACCCTTCTTCGGACTTATTTGAAGATGGAACTGAAGGTTATGCAAATCTTTTTGCCCCATTCCCCTCACACATAGTGGTTATGCTCGGAGAAGGCAGGAGAATGGGGTTAGGAGAGAGAAATAGATCAGCCGTGATTGAATGGCAGAGTGGACTGGATGGGCCGAATTCTCCTCCTATCCCATGATCTTTATTTTACAACAGGTGGCGTTAAGTGTACTTGCTCCAACTCAAACTCAAAACCGATGTTCGGGTCGGGTGAGCGGGCGTATGGAAGGGCAGTGGGATATATCTCTGCTTCTTTCACTCCTTCGTTAGTCTGGGTTTTTCCTTTTTTCCTTTTAAAGAGAAGGCGGCAGGCCGGGGGAGCGCCAGACGCCATGATTTGAGGGAAAGCCCACTGTATTCACTGGAGTTTAGAAGGATGAGGGGGAATCTTATACAAACATATAAAATTATAAATGGACTGGACAAGCTAGATGCAGGAAAGATGTTCCCAATGTTGGCCGAGTCCAGAACCAGGGGCCACAGTCTTAGAATAAAGGGGAGGTCATTTAAGACTGAGGTGAGAAAAAAATGTTTTCACCCAGAGAGTTGTGAATTTGTGGAATTCCCTGCCACAGAGGGCAGTGGAGGCCAAATCACTGGATGGATTTAAGAGAGAGATAGATAGATCTCTAGGGGCTAGCGGAGTCAAGGGGATATGGGGAGAAGGCAGGCACGGGTTATTGATTGGGGACGATCTGCCATGATCACAATGAATGGCGGTGCTGGCTCCTCCTGCACCTATTTTCTATGTTTCTCTGTATTCATCCCTTTTGGAGGAGAGAGCATTTTATTTAGTTTGGTGTGCTGCGTACCTGCTCCGTTTACAGACGCCAATTTTGACTTGATGCGCTATCTTTCACACGCAGCCGCCCATTTATCATTCTCCCCAAGTGTTCTGATGTGGTTTGTGTTTTTTTCCCTCTGAAACAGCAGTACGTTCTGAAATGTGCTTGATGTCGATAGCAAATGTCAGGGCTGCCATCCGCCCCGCATCAGAGCCTATTGCTACTCAAAGAAAATGGGCAGCTCTCTTTAAAAAATAAAATTTGATCAATTCATAAAATATAGATTTGATAATAAATGTTCCCCTCCACTGCAGCACAAAGTGGATCGATCATGTATACTTGTCTATTTGTATTGATCTGAGTACATAGAACGGATCAGCCTATCAATAGGGTACTGATTGGGGATGATCAGCCATGATCACATTGAATGGCGGTGCTGGCTCGAAGGGCTGAATGGCCTACTCCTGCACCTGTTCTGACTAGCCACTCCTGCATCTATTGTCTATAGTACAGCATAGGGACAGACCTTGTCTGTGACGATCAATGCCATGCAGCGTAGGTTCACAAGGTTAATTCCCGGGATGGCGGGACTGACATATGATGAAAGAATGAACAATGGACCATGGACAATAGACAATGGGTGCAGGAGTAGGCCATTCGGCCCTTAGAGCCAGCACCACCATTCAATGTGATCATGGCTGATCACCCGCAATCAGTACCCCGTTCCTGCCTTATCCCCATATCCCCTGACTCCGCTATTTTTAAGAGACCTATTTAACTCCCTCTTGAAATTATCCAGAGATCCGGCCTCCACCGCCCTCTGAGGCAGAGAATTCCACAGACTCACTACTCTCTGGGTGAAAATGTTTTTCCTCATCTCCGTTCTAAATGGCTTACCCCTTATTCTTAAACTGTGGCCCCTGGTTCTGGACTCCCCCAACATCGGGAACATGTTTCCTGCCTCTAGCGTGTCCAAACCCTTATATGTTTCAATCAGATCCCCTCTCATCCTTCTAAATTCCAGAGTATACAAGGCCGGCTGCTCCATTCTATCAACATATGACAGTCCCGCCATCCAGGGAATTAATCTGGTGAACCTACGGTAAAATTTCCTCCAATTTGGAGACCAGAACTGCACACAATACTCCAGGTGTAGTCTCACTGGGTCCTGGGCTGACTGGGCTTATAGAATGGGGAACATGTTTCCTGCATCTAACCTGTCCAATCCCTTAAGAATTTTATATGCTTCAATAAGATCCCCTCTCATCCTTCTATATTCCAGCGAATAGATGCAGGAAACATGTTCCCGATGTTGGGGGAGTCCAGAACCAGGGGTCACAGTTTAAGAATAAGGGGTAGGCCATTTAAGACTGAGATGAGGGAGAACTTTTTCACCCAGAGTGTTGTGAATCTGTGGAATTTTCTGCCACAGAAGGCAGTGGAGTCCAATTCACTGGATGTATTCAAGAGAGGGTTAGATTTAGCTCTTAGGGCTAAAGGAATCAAGGGATATGGGGAGAAAGCATGAACGGGGTACTGATTTTTGGATGATCAGCCATGGTCACATTGAATGGCGGTGCTGGCTCGATAGGCCAAATGGCATTCTGCACCTATTTTCTATGTTTCTGTGATGTTTACAAACTTACATAGAACCATAGAAAATAGGTGCAGGAGTAGGGCATTCGGCCCTTCGAGCCTGCACCGCCATTTAATGTGATCATGGCTGATCATCCAACTCAGTATCCCGTACCTGCCTTCTCTCCATACCCCCTGATCCCTTTAGCCACAAGTGCCACATCTAACGCCCTCTTAAATATAGCCAATGAACTGGCCTCAACTACCTTCTGTGGCAGAGAATTCCAGAGACTCACCACTCTCTGTGTAAAGAATGTTTTCCTCATTTCGGTCCTAAAGGAATTCCCCCTTATCCTTAGACTGTGACCCCTTGTTCTGGTCTCCCCCAACATCGGGAACAATCTTCCTGCATCTAGCTTGTCCAACCCCTTAAGAATTTTGTAAGTTTCTATAAGATCCCCCCTCAATCTTCTAAATTCCAGCGAGTACAAGCCGAGTCTATCCAATCTTTCCTCATATGAAAGTCCTGACATCCCAGGAATCAGTCTGGTGAATCTTCTCTGTACCCCCTCTATGGCAAGGATGTTTTTCCTCAGATTTGGAGACCAAAACTGTACGCAATACTCCAGGTGTGGCCTCACCAAAACCCTGTACAACTGCAGTAGAACCTCCCTGCTCCTATACTCAAATCCTTTCGCTATGAATGCTAACATACCATTTGCTTTCTTCACTGCCTGCTGCACCTGCATGCCTACTTTCAATGACTGGTGTACCATGACACCCAGGTCTCGTTGCATGTCCCCCTTTCCTAATCTGCCACCATTCAGATAATAGTCTACCCTCATGTTTTTGCCACCAAAGTGGATAACCTCACATTTATCCACATTATACTGCATCTGCCATGCATCTGCCCATTCACTCAGCCTATCCAAATCACCCTGCAGCCTCCAAGCATCCTCCTCACACCTAACTATACCCCCCAGCTTGGTATCATCTGCAAATTTGGAGATGTTGCATTGAATTCCCTCGTCCAAATCATTAATATATATTGTAAATAGCTGGGGTCCCAGCACTGAGCCTTGTGGCACCCCACTAGTCACTGCCTGCCATTCTGAAAAGGACCCGTTTACTCCTACCCTTTGCCTCCTGTCTGCTAGCCAGTTCTCTATCCACATCAATACTGAACCCCCAATACCGTGTGCTTTAAGTTTGTATGCTAATCTCTTATGCGGGACCTTGTCGAAAGCCTTCTGAAAGTCTAGATATAACACATCCACTGGTTCTCCCTTATCCACTCTACTAGTTACATCCTCGAAAAATTCTATCAGATTTGTCAGACATGATTTACCTTTCGTAAATCCATGCTGACTTTGTCCAATGATTTCACCACTTTCCAAATGCGCTGCTATCCCATCTTTAATAACTGACTCTAGCAGTTTCCCCACTACCGATGTTAGACTAACTGGTCTGTAATTCCCCGCTTTCTCTCTCCCTCCTTTTTTAAAAAGTGGGGTTACATTAGCTACCCTCCAATCCTCAGGAACTACTCCAGAATCGAAGGAATTTTGAAAAATTATCACTAAACTCATTTCCACTGTCTGCACATTATGCATTTCCCTCCATTCCCTGCATATCCATGTGGTTGTCCAAAAGCCTCTTAAGCACCACGATCATATCTGCCAATCCACCACCACCCCTGCCAATGCGTTCCAGGCACCCATCACTCTCTGTGAAAAAATCTTGGCTCACATATCTCCTTTAAGCTTTTCCCCCCCTCACATTTCAAAGCTCCTTCTAGTCTTTAACATTTCCACACAGGGGAGAAATGTTTGGTCTATTTTATTAACGCCTCTCATAATTTGATGATCTCATAATTCAGTCTCCCGTCAGCCTCCGAGGCTCCAGAGAATACAATCCAAGGTTGTCCAACCTCTCCTTATACATAATACTCCAATCAAGGCAGCATTCCGGTAAAAACAGATGCTGGTTTGTAAAAAAGGACACAGTGCTGGAGTAACTCAGCGGGTCAAGCAGCATCTGTGGAGAACATGGATAGGTGACGTTTCACAGAGTGCTGGAGTAACTCAGCGGGTCAGGCAGCATCTGTGGAGAACATGGATAGGTGACGTTTCACAGAGTGCTGGAGTAACTCAGCGGGTCAGGCAGCATCTGTGGAGAACATGGATAGGTGACGTTTCACAGAGTGCTGGAGTAACTCAGCGGGTCAGGCAGCATCTGTGGAGAACATGGATAGGTGACGTTTCACAGAGTGCTGGAGTAACTCAGCGGGTCAGGCAGCATCTGTGGAGAACATGGATAGGTGACGTTTCACAGAGTGCTGGAGTAACTCAGTGGGTCAGGCAGCATCTGTGGAGAACATGGATAGGTGACGTTTCACAGAGTGCTGGAGTAACTCAGCGGGTCAGGCAGCATCTGTGGAGAACATGGATAGGTGACGTTTCGTTGACAATAAACTACCCACACACTAGAGACAATGAGTTGAGTTTAGTTCAACGTCAATGAAACGTCACCCATTCCTTCTCTCCAGAGATGCTGCCTGTCCCGCTGAGTTACTCCAGCTTTTTGTGTCTATCTTCGGGTTAAACCAGCATCTGCAGTTCCTTCCTGCACATTTAATTTATTGTCACGTGTACTGAGTTAAAGCGTTTATTGCGTGCTGACCAGTGTACTGTGTGTGATCACTGGTCAGCACGGACTCGGTGGGCCGAAGGGCCTGTGTCCAAAGTCTAAACTGCAAGGGGTTTGCCCAAGCATTCCCGTCATGATTTCAGCTTGCATTTTGTATTGAGGCCTTGAGCGGCCGGCTGGGGGGATGGCAGCCAAGCGGGAATCTGCGGTAATGTCAAGCTTTCATTGAAATGACGAAAGAAAAGTGTGATCAGTGTTCTCTCCATCCCAGCCCTCCAGAGAGAAGTGTGAGGTGGACACTTATATCGTAGCGTCTAGTTAAAAGTTGATTTACGTTAATGCAGGTTCGTAAGTGCCTGACCTCTGACGCTCGTTCTGAGAACTATCCATTAGCACATGTCTCAAAATAATATACTTTCGATTCGCACTGGTATCTCATTTATTTCCCTGATTTGACTAGCTTGGCTAGAGCTTATTTCATAAATTTGCCCGCTGTCTTTGTCATCTCCACCGGGGGAGGGGGGGTTGTGATTTGCGACATTAGGATAATCAATCTCTCCGATCGTAAAACCGTGCCTCGTGGAATTAGGTCACAAAACGGAAGCTTTGCTGTCTTTTGTTTTCTCAGTTTAGTTTAGTTTAGAAACAGGCCCTTCGGCCCACCGAGTCCGCACCGACCCGCGAGCCCCCGCACACTGACACTATCCTACGCACACTAGGGTCACATTTCTCACACTTATGCCAGGCATTTAACCTACAAGCCCGCACGCCTTTGGAGTGTGGGAGGAAACTGGAGCGCCCGGAGAAAACCCACGCGGATCACGGGGAGAACGTACAAACTCCGTACAGGCAGCACCCGTAGTCGGGATCGAACCCGGGTCTCCGGCGCCGTGAGGCAGCAGCTCTACTGCTGCGCCGCCGTGCCGTTCAAAATGTTTCTGAAGCGTTGCGATACCGCTTGGATCGCTGCCTCCTCCGGCAGCCCGTTCCATGCACGCACCACCCTCTGTGAAAGTAGGGAGACAAAGCGACAATTAATCATGAAGAAAGAAACTTCATTGATACTTTTGAGGCCGGCACGGTGGCGCAGCGGTAGAGTTGCTGCCTCACGACGGTTCGATCCCGACTACGGGTGCTGTCTGTACGGAGTTTTACGTTCTCCCTGTGACCACATAGGTTTTCTCCGGGATCTCCAGTTTCCACGCTCCAAAGATGTACAAGTTTGTTGATTAATTGGCTTTGGTAAAAACCTCAATGTGTTCCTAGTGTGTAGGATAGCGTGAGTGTGCGGGATGATCGCTGGCCGGCGCGGCCCGGCCCGGTGGGCCTGTTTCCATGCTGTATCTGTAAAATAAATACTCTGCAGAAAATGTATCTTTCCAAATAAACATTGAACTGTCCCACATGAAGTTAGGTTAAACGAAACTGCCTGCTCGTGATTCATATCCCTCCATTCCCTGCACAGCCATGTGCTGATCTTTAACACCTATTTGTTGGTGGTACATCACCAAGAGCTGTGGCCTCACAGTGACAGAGCCCTCGGATGCTGTTTATGCGGAGTTCGCACATTCTCCATGAGACCTGCGTGGGTTTCCTCCGGGTTTAGTTTAGTTTAGAGATACAGCACAGAACCAGGCCCTTCGGCCCACTAGGTCCGTGCCGACACACTAACACTATCCTACACCCACTAGGAACAGTTTTTACATTTACCAAGCCAATTAACCTACAAACCTGCACGTCTTTGGAATGTGGGAGGAAACCGAAGCTCTCAGAGAAAACCCGCGCAGGTCACGGTGAGAACGTACAGACAGTGTCCGTAGTCAGGATCGAACCCGGGTCTGCGGCGCTGCATTCGCTGTGACTGCTCTGCATTCCTCCCACATCCCAAACACGTGTGGTTTGCAGGTTATGATCACATATGAATGGTGGTGCTTGCTCGAAGGGCCGAATGGCCTCCTCCTGCACCTATTTTCTATGTTTCTAATTGGCCCTCTGCAAATTGCCCCCAATGTGCGGGGAGTAGATGAGAAAATAAGAAAACATAGAACTTGTGTTGAAGTTGGAGATCGCTGGTCAGCACAGACTCTGTGGGCCAAAGGGCCTCTTTCCATGTCGTATCTCCAAACTCAAACCTCTTAAAATACCACAAAAGATAAGAGCAGTGATATCCTTGGTATTTATCCTACATGCATCATATCTCGTCCCATTACCCCAAAGAAACTTATACGTTACAGTAAGACAGCTGATGATATTAAGTCCATCTCACCTCCTTCTTGTCTATGGCGAGTGTTTGTCACAAGTCAGCCTAAAGTTGTAGGTCAACTTGTTCTACTTGATCAACTTGTTTGTGCACGTCGGGTCGATTGCATTAGTCAAAACAGGGTGGACCACGTGAAGGTTGCAATCTCCCACCCCATCTTACCTCCGATTCACCCATTGCGGCATTCTCTGGAACTGATGCACTACAATGCTGAGAAGTATATTCTGCACTCAGTATCATCCCCTTTGCTCGACCTATTGTACCTGAGTTTGGCTTGGTCATATTTACATCTCGTGTTATCCGATTTGGTTGGATATTGTGCAATACTCATTAAACATGCAGTAATACACTTAGACTCAGTGGGTGGAGTAAGTGACAAAGGCTAGAGGTGAAGACTTCATTGAAACGTACCCAATAGTGAAGGGCCTGGACAGAGTGGATGTGGGGAGGATGTTTCCACGGGTGGGAGAGTCCAGGACCAGAGGTCACGGCCTCAGAATAAAAGGACGTTCCTTTAGAAATGAGATGAGGAGGAATTTCTGTTGCCAAAGGGTGGTGAATCTGTGGAATTCAATGCCACAGACGGCTGTGGAGGCCAAGTCAGTAGATATATTAAAGACGGTGATTGACAGATTCTTGATGAGTGCGGGTGTCAGGGGTTACGGGGAGAAGGCAGGAGAATGGGGTTGAGAGGGAAAGATAGATCAGCCACGATTGAAAGGCGGAGTAAACTCGATGGGCCGAATGGCCTAATTCGACTTCTGGATCTTACGAACGTCTGAGGTTATGAAAACAGGAGGCGGTCAAAAGATTAGACTTGGGGAGTAGATGCATTTTCAGCTTCAGCTTCTGGGTCCCTGGGTTGTGATTTCAACAACCGAACGGCAGCCTAAACCAGACTTCACCGTACAATCGCATGCCATGCAGCAAATCTACCGGCCATCAAAGTTACGCAGCGAGAGAACAGGAAGAATGGAAATGGGCAAGTTAAAAACAATTACTTATTTGAAGAAAATAGGAAAGGTATGGGGCTTATCTTGAACCAGAAACTTTGTGCAATAATAAAAAAAAACCTATTTAGGAAAGGCTGCAGATTAATAGTCTTCTGTCAAAATAAATAATTCCATTGATGCCCCGAGAGTATTCGGCAACTCACCTCAATTATATAAGTTTTAGGATGGAGAAATGAAAAATTCTCCAATGGTAACACACATGCAGGTAAGAATCGTTTTTTTCTTTAATAAGGTCACCGTGCAGAATAGGAAGATGGTGGATTTGAGCAGCGGATGATGAATTGCTGTCATTGCCGTTGTAATTTGTCACCGTTCCGTGTGAGTGCGTGCAAGCATATTACACGGTGGACATGTGTACACAAAACCAGCCATGATGGAAGGCTTCGTGAAGGAAGATAAATAGCGTAATGACACCTTGGGTGGCTCTAAATGTGCGGAGCAAACGGGTTTCGACGCAGCGAGCACTGGAGTAATACCTGGCAATTCCGACAGCCCGCACCCCTGTGTGTGCGTCTCTCCGTCACAATCAGAATCATAAGTCATAGGAGCAGGATTACGCCATTCGGCCCGTCAAGTCCACTCCGCCATTCACTCATGGCTGATAGACAATAGACAATAGACAATATTGTCATTCGGCCCTTCAACCCCAGCACCCGCCATTCACTGTGATCATGGCTGATCATCCCCAATCAGTACTCCGTTCCTGCCTTCTCCCCACAACCCCTGACTCCGCTATTTTTAAGAGCCCTATCTAGCTCTCCCTTGAAAGCATCCAGAGAACCGGCCTCCACCGCCCTCTGAGGCAGAGAATTCTAACAGACTCACAACTCTCTGGGTGAAAAAGTGTTTCCTCGTCCCCGTTCTAAATGGCTTACCCCTTAGTCTTAAACTGTGGCCCCTGGTTCTGGACTCCCACAACATCGGGAACATGTTTCCCTGCCTCTAGCGCGTCCATTATTTAATGTACTATTTCCAACATCAGATCGGCATTGAGGACTGTAGGTGACCTGCATGAAACACACCGAACCTTCATAAAGCATTTGACAAAAGCCTTTTCATATCAGTCCTGCTTTAAAAAATTGGTTATATTTCCAAAAACGCAGCGAGCGAGTGGATATTTTTGCCCTGTGGTCTTCTGCAATGCTAATTGTTATTCGTTACTAATTACTGTAATTAACATTTTAAATGGCTCAATTTATAATTATTATTTTTTTATTTCCTTTTGAAGTTCACAAAGAGGATTATTTCTACAATTTCCTTGGAATGGCGTCAAAATAAATCCCGTAAACGGGTCCAAAAATCAAAATCAGACAGAATTTGGCTGGCGTTGCTGAGGCAATGTGATTGCCAAAGCACTCCGTGAATCATACGGTTCAGTTATCGTTCGGGACTTCCACGGGATTTGCCAACCATTTCTCTTTTTATCAAACCCTCTTCAATTCCAACATGTTTTTGTTCCGTTTTTTTTCAACTCACGCTCACGAGAGTTTCAGAAACTCAGGAAAACCATTTATCTCATTGGCTCCTAAATGGTCCTTCGAAAAGTAGTTCTGCTTTATCCTGCAACTCACCTATAGTCTTACAATATAGGCAACAGACAATAGGTGCAGGAGTAGGCCATTCGGCCCTTTGAGCCAGCATCGCCATTCAATGTGATACTGGCTGATCATCCCCAATCAGTCCCCCGTTCCTGCCTTGTCCCCATATCCCTTAATTCCGCTATCTTTAAGAGCTCTATTTAACTCTCTCTTGAAAGCATCCAGAGAACCAGCCTCCACCGCCCTCTGAGGCAGAGAATTCCACAGACCACAACTCTCTGTGTGAAAAAGTGTTTCCTCGTCTCCGTTCTAAATGTCCTACCCCTTATTCTTAAACTGTGGCCCCTGGTTCTGGATTCCCGCAACATTGGGGAACATGTTTCCTGCCTCTAGCCTGTCCAAACCCTTAATAATCTTATATGTTTCAATTAGATCCCCTCTCATAGAAACATAGAAAATAGGTGCAGGAGGAGGCCATTCGGCCCTTCGAGCCAGCACCGCCATTCGTTGTGATCATGGCTGATCATCCCCTAAACTCTTCTAAACTCGCCAATTAGGTCGCCCAAGTGGGACAGCCCCTTAAGTTTCTATAATCGCAGGAACTATTCTGAAAGCTGAAACATCAGGAACAGTTTCTTCCCCTCTGTTATCAGGCTTCTGAACGGGCCCTCCATAAGCTAGGGTACTGTCCGATTCACCTCTACCCCACTGCGGACATCAGCAAGTTTGCAGATGATACAAAAATGTGTGGCTTTTCAGGTAGTGGAGATGGTTGTGAAAAATTGCAGCAGGATCTTGAATAATTGGCCAGGGGGGGGGGGGCTGAGGAACGGTGGATGGAATTTAATGCAGAATAATGTGAGGTGTTGCATTTTGGGAAGTCTAACATGGGCAGGACCTACACAGTGAAAGGTAGGCCTCTGGGCTGTGTTGTAGAGCAGAGGGATCTAGGAGTGCAGGTGCGTAGCTCACTGAAGGTGGAGTTGCAGATAGATCAGGTGGTCACAAAAGCGTTTGGTACATTGGCCTTCATCAGACGGAGTACTGCGTATAGAGGTTGGGAGGTCATGTTGCAGTTGTATGAGACGGCGCTGAGACCACATTTAGAATATTGTGCTCAGGTCTGGGCACCGTGTTATAGGAAAGATGTTGTCAAGCTGGAAAGGGTGCAGAGATGATTTATGAGGATGTTGCCAGGACTCGAGGGTCTGAGCTATAGGCAGAGGTTGAGTAGGCTTGGACTTCAAATGGCCCTTGATTTTCCTCTCTATCCCCTCCCCCAAAGAGTATAGAGGAGCAAGATGAACCACTCAGTGGAAAAGGCGTAGCATCACATGTGTGATTGTCGACGCCATATTAGCGGACCAGAGATGGCGTCGACTATGGTGTCTACATCATTGGGAAACTAGGCTTCTCTATGATCTTTGTCTCTCAATCTCCCGCTGAGTAATCCGCTCCAAAGCTACAGAGCGGTTGCAAGCAAAGATTATAGAGCAAGATGCATTAGAAAGTTATTAGATTTATTTGTAATAGATCTTTACTTACCTCTCGATTCCTCTCTATCCCCTCTCTTCTCTCGATCAACCTCTCTTCTCTCTATCGCTCTCTCTCCCCTCTCAATCTCTTTCTCTCCCCTCTCTTCTCGATTTCCCTCTATCCCTCCCTTCCCTCTGTGTGAGAGTTGGCAGCCCTGCTATGCCTTAGGCCCAAAAGAGGATAGAAATATATTACATAATGGTCTTTGTAAGAAGATTTTAATAAGCTCTTCTATCCAAAGATTTGCTTCTATCTGTCCCACCATATATTTATATGAATGTGTGTTTGTGTGTGCCTGTAATTTTGTGCACAGTGTGTGTTAAAGCAATACAAGGGAAGCTGTACTATGCAATGCAAGGTAAACTACGCAAAGGTGGGGCTGGGAGGAAAGATGCGAGGGAAATGGGGGAACAGGGGGAAAAGGGAGGGGGAGAGGGAAGGGAGGGAGGGAGATCGAGAGAAGATAGGGGAGAGAGAGATCGAGAGAAGAGGGGAGAGAGAGGGATCGAGAGGGGAGAGAGAGGGATCGAGAGAACAGAGGGAAGAGAGTGAGAGAGAGATCGAGAAAAGAGAGGGGAGAGAGAAGAGAGGGAGAGAGAGACTGAGAAAAGAGAAGGGAGAGAGGGATCGAGGGGGAAAGAGAGAAGAGGGGGAGAGGGAGATCGAAAGAGAGGGAGAGAAAGATCGAGAGAAGAGAGGGGAGAGAAAGATCAAGAGGGGGAGAGAGAGGGATCGAGAGAAGAGAGGGGATAGAGAGGGATCGAGAGGTAAGTAAAGACCTATTACAAATAAATCTAATAACTTTCTAATGCATCTTGCACCTCTATCATCTTTGCTTACAACGGTTCGCCCCGAAACGTCACCTATGCTGCCTCACCCGCTGAGTTTCTCCAGCATTTTTGTCTACCTATAATAAACTTAAATATATTTTCAGTAGATATTCACCTGCAATACCTTATTACTTATGATAATTTCCGTGCCATTGAGAAAGATTGACGGAGGTTAAATTACAAGGTATGTGGTAGAGATTGCAGTGGTTAGATGAACAGCATTCAATGTAAACGTTTTTGCGAATTGATTGGTAAGACCCAGAAGATTTGTCCCACTGTTCGAAATTGACCAACAAGACAGAATTTGACAATGTCAGGCATTTTTATTTTCACTGAAAATTTCTGAGTGATTTATCAGGGGATGATCTAATTTGATGTTTAAAGTGACATTTAATTTTTACTGGCATTCTGATGAATTTAAAAACCCACATTAACAAGACTGAAGGCTGTGAGCCATGACATGACATTTGATCGCAAGCTCCGTGGAATTTGGATGTCAAGTGAGAACAGGAATTAAACATTTTTTGGGCAGCTTCAGAAGCGAATGTTGTCAATAAAACTAATTTGATTGAACGATGTCGCTCATGAACAGGCCCTTTGGCCCACCGAGTCTGTGCCGACCAGCGATCACCCGTTCACGCTAGTTCTATGTTATACCATTCGCGCATCCACACCCGACACATCACAGCGAGTTGTGAGTCTGTGGAATTCTCCGCCTCAGAGGGCGGTGGAGGCCGGTTCTCCGGATGCTTTCAAGAGAGAGTTAGATATGGCTCTTAAAAATAGCGGAGTCAGGGGATATGGGGAGAAGGCAGGAACGGGGTACTGATTGGGGATGCTCAGCCATGATCACATTGAATGGCGGTGCGGGCTCGAAGGGCCGAATGGCCTGCTCCTGCACCTGTTGCCTATTGTCTATTATCACGGGCGATATTACAGAGGGTCGATCGATTAACTTACAGACCCGCAACGTCTTTTTGGATGAGGGAGGAAACCGGAGCACCCGGACAAAAATATAGCAAACTCCACACACAGACAGCACCCGAGGGAGGTCAGGATCGAACCCGGGTCTCCGGCGCTGTGAGGAAGCAGCTCTACCCGCTGCGCCTCCGTCAATCTTTGTCAATGGCATCGACATTATCATGTAATAAGATATTACAGGTGAATATCTTCTTAAAATATGTTTAGGTTTAGAAACATAGAAACATAGAAAATAGGTGAAGGAGGAGGCCATTCGGCCCTTCGAGCCAGCACCACCATTTAATTGTGATCATGGCTGATCGTCCCCAATCAATAACCCGTGCCTGCCTTCTCCCCATATCCCTTGATTCCACTAGCCCCTAGAGCTCTATCTAACTCTCTCTTAAATCCATCCAGTGATTCGGCCTCCACTGACCTCTGTGGCAGGGAATTCCACAAATTCACAACTCTCAAAGTGTTTTCCCACCTCAGTCTTAAATGGCCTCCCCTTTATTCTAAGACTGTGGCCCCTGGTTCTGGACTCGCCCAACATTGGGAACATTTTTCCTGCATCTAGGGCTTTTCATTCCTTGACAAGTCCTTTTATAATTTTATATGTTTCTATAACATCACCCCTCATCCTTCTAAACTCCAGTGAATACAAGCCTAGTCTTTTCAATCTTTCCTCATATGACAGTCCCGCCATCCCAGGGATCAATCTCATGAGCCGACGCTGCACTGTCTCAATCACAAGGAGGTCCTTCCGCAAAATAGGAGACCAAAACTGTACACAATACTCCAGATGTGGTCTCACTAGAGCCCTATACAACTGCAGAAGAACCTCACTACTCCTATACTGAAATCCTCCTGTTATGATAGGTGGACAAAAATGCTGGAGGAACTCAGCGGGTGAGGCAGCATCTATGGAGCGAAGGAAATAGGTGACGTTTCGGGTCTCGACCCAAAACGTCACCTATTCCTTCGCTCCATAGATGCTGGCTCATAGAAGCATTCTTTGCTCCATGGACGATGCCTGGTTTCTCCACCCTGGTCTTGCAAGGCAACGGGGATGAAAAAATATATTTATTTAATTGATATTCCTCTGAGTATTCTGTCCAAGTGAGGGATTCCGTGTGATCTGGCCCTGGGTTTTTTGTAACTGCATCGCAATGTGGATGATTTACATAGTCATTTCACTTCTTTGAACAGTCATTAAGGGAATGGTTCTGTTTGATTGTCACTGATGAGTGTAACACAAACGTTTCCACTGAAATGAAATCCTTTTTAATGAGACATTGGCAGGAATGAATGGTTTGAGGGAGTGATGGAAGAAATGCTCGCTGTTAATTATGACTTGCCCTGCATTTTCACACAAACTCGTCATCATTTACAATGTGGTATCTTTTCAAAATGCGATTTTTTTTCTTCTCTCTCACGCTCTCTCTCTCTCTCTCTCGCTCGCTCTCTCTCTGTCTCGCTCTCACTCTCTCTGTTTCTCTGTTTTTCTCTCTCTCTCCCTCTCTGTCTCTCTGATTCACTCTCGCCTCTATCTCTATCTCGCTCTCTCTCTCTCTGTTTCTCTGTTTCTCTCTCTCTCTCCTCTGTTTCTTTCTCTCTCTCTCTCTCTCTCTCTCCCTTTTAAATTCTTCTTCCTTTCCACCTCCACGACCACAGCCGACCTTTCTTCATTGTGCAGTGTTAATTGCCCAATGAATCAAGCGGGGTCACTATCTGTGGTGCCCCCAGGAAACGCCGGGATAATATTAAAGATGACTTGACACGCTCACCTAAAGCAGCAATTTCCATTTCATTTCCCCCTTCTCAGCATAGATCATTGTTCACAGAGAGAAAGCTGGCAATCTCTCGGGGTTTTTTTGTTGGAACGGCAAGTTCTGCATCACTGTTAGATCTTGACATCGGACTCATCCATTAGCCGCAGTTGGCAGTAAAGAAGGAATGATGCTGCATCTTTTAAACCTCCATGGCAGCCAGGCGCCACACCATGCGTGGAAACGGGGGTGTTATCAGGGCGTGCCATGACTTACCTGGAAATTTGAACAGTCACAACTGATAATGGCAGGAGTATCTGTGCACCGTAAATGGCTCGATTGCAATCCATCGCATTGTCTTTCCGCTGTCTGGTTGGCGCGCAGCAAAAACTTTTCACAGTACCTCAGTAAACAGGAGTGCAATTCGATGTTCGGATGGGGTAGTTTGGACAGGTACATGGACAGGGTGTCGGGGTTATGGGGAGAGGGCAGGAGAATGGGGTTAGGAGGGAAAGAGAGGTCAGCCATGATTGAATGGCGGAGTAGACTAGATGGGCCGAATGGCCTAATTCTGCTCCAATCACGTGACTTCATGATCGCGCTCGACAGGGAAGGTTTAGAGGGACACGTGTAGATGGGGCATGTTGGAAGCTTGGGTGAGTGAAGGGTCTGTTTTCACGCTGTATGACTCTACGACTCAAGATGGGGTAGTTACACATGATGCCCCATTCCCCGAAAGCTGCACGCGAATAAACCTGGAGCAAAAACACTGTGTACAGAGGAACCTGTGTACTGAGGTACTTACCTACAGAGGTACCTGTGTATCAATGTACCTGTATATCGATGCACCTGTCTACAGAGGTACCTGTGTACCAATGTACCTGTGTACAGAGGTACCTGTATATCGATGTACCTGTGTACAGAGGTACCTGTATATCGATGCACCTGTCTACAGAGGTACCTGTATATCGATGTACCTGTGTACAGAGGTACCTGTATATCGATGCACCTGTCTACAGAGGTACCTGTGTATCGATGTACCTGTGTATCAATGTACCTGTATATCGATGCACCTGTCTACAGAGGTATCGGTGTACCTGTGTACAGAGGTACCTGTATATTGATGTACCTGTGTACAGAGGTACCTGTATATTGAAGTACCTGTGTACAGAGGTACCTGTATATCGATGTACCTGTCTACAGAGGTACCTGTATATCAATGTACCTGTGTACAGAGGTACCTGTATATCGATGTACCTGTCTACAGAGGTACCTGTATATCGATGCACCTGTCTACAGAGGTACCTGTGTATCGATGTACCTGTCTACAGCGCTATCCTTTTATCTCCTTTTCACCCCTGGTCTTTGTCACTATCTCCATCCCCCCTCACCTGTAACCACACCTCACATGCCAGACCTCGCCCCAACACAATCTTTCGTCTGCAGCTATCTCCCCTGAGATCGATTCGGAACCCTCAGCTGCCCATCATAGAGTAATTAAGTTTGGGATAACCTAACGACGTATAAATGCTTCAGAAGTTTATCGTGCTGGCATATAGATTTTGAAAAACATGTTTGACTTGCATGTAAGATAGTCTAGTGTATGCAAGGGTATAAGCTGCAAGGCAGCAAGGATTTAGAGTTCCACAAGTTTGCATTGAGTTGAATATTCCTCATTCCTCATGAGGGGAATAGATCGGGCAGATGCACAGAGTCTCGTGACCAGAGCAGGGGAATCGAGGACCAGAGGACACCGGTTTAAGGTGAAGGGGGAAAAGATTTAATAGGAATCTGAGAGGCAACTTTTTCACACAGAGGGTGGTGGGTGTATGGAACAAGCTGCCAGAGGAGGTAGTTGAGGCTGGGACTATCCCAACATTTAAGAAACAGTTAGATAGGTACATGGATAGGACAGGTTTGGAGGGATATGGACCAAACGCAGGCAGGTGGGACTAGTGTAGCTGGGACATGTTGGCCGGTGTGGGCAAGATGTGCCGAAGGGCCTGTTTCCACACTGTATCACTCTATAAGAAGTCAGAGCCACAAGGGGCGGTACGGTGGTGCAGCAGTAGAGTTGCTGCCTCACAGCGCCAAAGACCCGTGATCGACCCTGACTATGGGTACTGGCTGCACAGAGTTTGTACGTTCTCCACGTTACCTGCATGGGTTTTCTCTGGATGCTCCGGTTTCCTCCCACATTACAAAGACGTACAGGTTTACCGGTTAAATTGCCCCTATCGGTCGGATAGTGTTAGTGTACGGGGTGCTCGCTGGTCGGCATGGGCTCGGTAGGCTGAAGGGCCTGTTTCTGTCTATCTCTCAAGTAAAAGAAATACCTGCTGAGTTACTCCAGCACTTTGTGTCTATCTCCAGCATAAACCACCCTCCACCACTTCATCAATAGGCACAAAAAGCTGGAGTAACTCAGCGGGACAGGCAGTATCTCTGGAGAGAAGGAATGGGCGACGTTTCGGGTCGAGAACCTTCTTTAGAGTCTGAAGAAGGGTCTCGACCCGAATGGGTGATGTTTCGGGTCGAGACCCTCCTTCAGACTCAGAAGAAAGGTCTCGACCCGAAACGTCGCCCATTCCATCTCTCCAGAGATACTGCCTGTCCCGCTGAGTTACTCCAGCTTTTTGTGCCTACCTTCGGTGTTATACCAGCATCTGCAGTTCTTTCCTACGCCTCCACCAGTTCCTTCTGGGTTTTTCCCGGATGCATCGGTTTCTGCCAACATTCTGCGCTGTATCTCGAAACTAAACTGAACCAAATGGAAGCTGGGAGTCATAAGTTGCAGCGCAGTTCTATAGTCACTCACCCTGGAAAGAAGGCTGAAGCATATTTAATCGACCAGTTGTTTCATAATCTGACATGCTTGCCCCGTGTACATATCACAAGTCAGTGGTGATGTGGGATACTGTCAAGTGTCTTTCCAAATGCCAGGTAGATATTACCCACTAACTTGTCCCCATCAGTCTGATCTGTAATTTGTTCAGATATTCATTATCTTGGTTTGACACAACCTGCCGACTTCTCAATTTATGCTGTAACATTCTGATTAATCCATGTCATTCCTGTTGCTTGCCTTTCATCAAATCCTCAAATATTTAACCGGAAAAAAAAGGACACGTCTTCTACAGAGGGCGCGCAGTGAAAATTTACCAGGACTGACTCCTGGGATGACAGGACCATTTGACGTGAGATCGAGCAGGCCGTGTCTCTAATCTCCGTGTGAAAATCGAAAAGTTTCAATGTTTGATATGTGAAGCATTGGACGGGCTAGATGCAGGGGAAATGTTCCCCGATGTTGGGGGAGTCCAGAACCAGGGGTCACACACAGTTTAAGAATAAGGGGTCGTCCATTTTGGACTGAGATGAGGAAAAACGTTTTCACCCAGAGAGTTGTGAATCTGTGGAATTCTCTGCCACAGAAGGCAGTGGAGGCCGATTCACTGGGTGTTTTCAAGAGAGAGTTAGATTTAGCTGTTAGGGCCAAAGGAATCAAGGGATATAGGGGAAAAAAGCAGGAACGGGGTACTGATTTTGGATAATCAGCCATGATCATATGGAATGGGCGAAGGGCCGAATCGCCTACTCCTGCGCTTATTTTCTATGTTTTTATGAAACAACAACAGAAAATGGTGGAAGCATTCCGTAGGTCCGTCAGCCTCTGCGGAAAGCGAAACAGAATCTTGTCCATTTGGGATGCTTCCTCAGGTTCTGGGGTGAAATGTTGTCTAACCTCTCGAGTTGAGCTGAATGCAAGCCGGCCTCAGTGAATTCCAGATTCACAAAAGCAACAAAAACTTTTCACTGTACCTCGGTACACGTGACATTAAACTGAACTGAACTGAACGTGAGATGGTGTTCTCTTTGTGAGCCATAAGTCAAAGAAGCAGAGTTGGGCCATTCGGCCCACCGAGTCTACTCCACCATTCAATTACGGCTGATCTATTTTTCCAGCTCAACCCCATACTCCTGCCTTGTCCCCATAATCTTTGACTCCTTTCCCAATCGAGAACCTGACAATCTCCGCCTTCAAAATACCCAATGGCTTTGCCTCCACAGCCGTCTGTGGCAATGAATTCCACATTCCTCGACAATTCCACTTCCAGCAGCAGTCGGGATTTGTGTGAAGCAACCTCTTGTTTTTCCCCTTGCTCTTAATATCAAGGAGAACCGGTGGCTCAACACTTTAACTCCCCCTGCCATTCCCACTCCGACCTTTCTGTCCTGGGCTCATCCACTGTCAGAGTGAGGCCCAGCGCACATTGGAGGAACAGCACCTCATATTTCACTTGGGCAGCTCACACCGCAGCGGTATGAACATTGACTTCTCCAACTTCACTTAGCCCTTGCTTTCCCTCTCTCGCCATCTCCACCCCCTTCCCAGTTCTCCCACCAGTCTTACTGTCTCCGACTACATTCTACCTCTATCCCGCCCCCTCCCCGACCTCAGTCTGAAGTAGGGTCTCGACCTGAAACGTCGCCCATTCCTTTTGTGTGATGTTTCGTGTCGAGACTCTTCTTCAGTCACCCATTCCCTCTCTCCAGAGATGCTGCCGGTCCCGCTGAGTTACTCCAGCATTTTGTGTCCATCTTCAATTTTCTTGGCCCCGCTCTGGGAGTAGAAGTGGGGGCGGATCCGGATCCGCAACGGCCGTGAGCCCCAGGCCGAGTTCAACGATCGTTTGCCTGCTTCTGCTGCTGTTGGAGGTGAGACGTTGCGTCACACCAGGGTCTTGGGCCTGTCCCACTTTGGCTGTCAGTTACGCAATAGGCCGTTGGCACGCGAAGATTTTGTTCGCTACAAAAATTTCGGAGCCCCGCGCGAAGTCGCGCACAACTACATACTCCTCTGCGCTTCTCATTGGGACCGGCCCTGTGCGGCCACACGATGCCCGTACGCCTCAACGCGACCACGAGGTTGCGTAATTTGCGTGCCAAGGACACGTAAGTGGGACAGCCCTTTACTTACTCCAGCATTTTGTGTCTATCGTGTTATCAAGGAGCCATGCTGATTCATGTTCAACTTTGTTCCATCAATTCTCCTGGTATTTTCCATTGTAAAACCTCACGGCAGTCCCTCTGTTTTTTAAATAATTTCTCTCCCTTTCCCATCCACTCTCCCAGATGCTGGTTTTCTGAAGCCGACCTTATCAATGAAAATACAACAACCATCCCGACACTCCCAGTCCTGTGAATTATCGTCTGTGTGCGTTTATTAATAATTGAAGTGTAACCAGTCTCCTGCTCCCTGAAATACCAAGAAGTAAATCCAACACGCCAGCAGCTTGTGTAATAAACCTGGACGTGAATCTTGGAGCGTTAATGCTGAACATTACGGAGTAATTCTAACAAATTAAAAATAAATATTAGTGAATGAGGCTGACACTATCAGTGTCACCAACTTAATTGGGTCCCAATGAAATGGCTTTTTTAATTTTTAAAATGAATATTTTAAACATTTTCTGCTGGATATAAAGCCCATGTCACTGTTTAAGTTTATTACCTGAGTCATGAGCATATTAAAGTGCAATTTAATTAAAGCTATAAAATGATAGCCTGTATTTTATAGAACCATTCCTCCAGTAACAATTCTATCAACGACTTCTGTACTAATTGTGTTTGACCATCGGCCCGATGGTATTTGTTGCAGAGTTTACTCTATTTTTGACAAAAACGCAAGTGTACGCACTCCTGGAATTCCCGCGAAAGGGCCGAATGGCCTCCTCCTGCACCTATTGTCTATTGTCTAAACCAAAGGTAGAGAAAAAAAGCTGGAGTAACTCAGCGGGTCAGACAGCATCTCTGGAGAGAAGGAATAGGTGACGTTTCTGCAAGAAACGTCACCCACGACAACCTCCCTGTTTCGTGAAAAAATACAAATGAAATAAATCTGGGCGGCACGGTGGCGCAGCGGTAGAGTTGCTGCCTTACTGCACCAGAGACCCGGGTTCTACCCTGATTATGGGTGCTGCCTGCGCGGAGTTTCTCCCCATGACCTGCGTCAGTTTTCTCCGAGATCTCCGGTTTCCTCCCACGCACCATAGACGTGCAGGTTTGTAGATTAATTGCTGACTTGAGTTGAGTTGAGTTCATTGTCACGTGTACTGAGGTACAGTGAAAAGCTTTTGTTGTGTGCTATCCAGCCAGCGGGAAGACAATACATGCTTACAATCGAGCCATTTACGGTGTACATAATTGAGGGAGTATGGTGAATAACGAATAGTGCAAGATTTGGGAACATCCCAACATATCCACAGTGGCCCGTCATTTGTGAACGCAGACTTGGGAGGAACACAGTTCTCATCTGTTGCAATGTATCAATTTACACGTCTTGCAAAATAATAAGTTGGACAAGAAACCAGTAGTATTCCCATGAAGATAGACACAAAAAGCTGGAGTAACTCAGCGGGACAGGCAGCACCTCTGGAGAGAAGGAGTGGGTGACGTTTCGAGTCAAGACCTTTCGTCACTCAACCCAAAACATCACCCATTCCTTCTCTCCAGAGATGCTGCCTGCCCCGCTGAGTTACTCCAGCATTTCGTGTCTATCTTCGGTTTAAACCGGCATCTGCAGTTCCTTCCTACACTGTAGTATTTCCACAGTGGTCAGTTCTTGTTCATGTGCTTACATAATCGACAGGAGACAAGGTTTAAGTTTCAAGTGTCATGTGTAAATCCTACTTGCCCACACATACCCAACACTTGCGGCCTACCCAACACTGACTCCACGCATCGCAGTTAGCAGTGTGTTCTTAGATCTTTATTTGTAATTTTATTCAATATCTCTTGGTAAATTTGCGACCATAATATGATATTTATTTCCCAAACATGGTGTATCAGATCAATAGGATTCTCCTGTTATATCCTAGTTTAGTTTAGTTTAGTTCAGAGATACAGCGTGGAAGCAGGTCTTTCGGCCCGCTGAGTCCGCACCGACCAGCGATCCCCGCACACTAACACTATCCTACACACACCAGGGACAATTTTACCTTTATGCTAAGCCAACTAACCTACAAACCTGTTTAAGAAGGAACTGCAGATGCTGGAAAAACAAAGGTAGACAAACATGCTCCAGCATTTTTGTCAACCTACATACCTGTACTTTTTTAGAGTGTGGGAGGAAACCGAAGATCTCTGAGAAAACCCACGCAGGTCACGGGGAGAACGTACAGCCAAGCACCCCTAGTCGGGATCGAACCCGCGTCTGGAGGCAGCAACTCCACCGCTGCGCCACCGTGACGCCTCATATCTTGTTGATCGAATTTTAAATCTGTGATTCTGATTGTAAAGGCTGCACCGTTTGAAGTTCACATTAAACGCGGATGTCTACTCATTAGATACCATGTTATGTGCGGACTTCACAAAGATGTCAGAGTTCCTTTCAATTTCCTCGGAAGAGTATTTCTGCCGGTGAATAATGAGACTGTCAGCAGCTTACAGTGGGTGAAGTTAATTGGAAAGAGCTCAGGGTGCAAGTCACGATGATGGGAAAAGGGTAAAGGTTTGCAGACTGAAAACTCACTTCACATTCAGTAACAAAGTCAGCCAGCACCTTGCTCTTTGATTGCACGGCTAAAACGAAGGTTGTGAATATTGCCCTCTATGCAATATCTTTCATTCTTTCTTCCTTTACCCCTTGTGTCGACAGAAGATTTTAACGCCGAGGATACGAATAGCCCAGTTATTATTTTCCCTTGTGAGATGGACAAGTTTTTTTCACACTGACGTCTGGCTCAGCCAGTGGCACATAGGAATAGACTGGGTGACAACCAAGAATAGTTTGGTGACTACCGGAGAGCCAGTTGACAGCACGGAAAGCCGACACCCGGGACAGGCTGGGTTCGCACCCCAGTCTGTGTCTTTCATGAGAAAGTCACCCAATAAAGCTACGGAAAGGACTAATGAACCAGCGTGGCCTAAAGATCCGTCAGTGAGAATGAAATGCTCGGAGAAGGAGAAAGAGGTGCAGCGCACGCACAGGCCTTGAACCTGGTGAGACGCAGGAGGAGCCCGGCCAGGACTCACCCCACAGAGCCCAGTCACTTCACGCACTAGAGTCTCCCAACCCCTGCAGAGTGGTTACTAAGATGGCTGATCCGTGGGCGGTTGCTGCTGGGACGCAAGTCGGGGCCTGATCAACCCCGGCTGGGTCGCCTGGGCGAGGGTGTCTGATGTTGTGAGACCCGAAACACCTGATGACCACAGATTACATCACTGAGGATGCGTCCCAGCGCATCTAGAGGGTGTATATTTTTCATAATTGCAATTATGAAAGTTCACAATTTGCTCAGTTTCACTTTAGTTTATTGTAACATATACCGAGGTTGAGCGAAAAGCTTTTTGTTGCGTGCTAACCAGCCAGCGGAAAGATTATACATGATTACAATCGATCCAATTACAGTGTACAGATACAAGATAAGTGAATAAGGTAAAGCCAGCAAAGTCCGATCAAGGATAGTCCGAGGGACATCAAAGAGGTAGATGGTAGTTCAGCACTGCTCTCTGGTTGTGGTAGGATGATGATGTTGGAATTGTAATGTTTTAATTTTAATTGTATGACTGACCTGGCCAGTGAAATTCCTCGTATGTTGCAAAACATACTTGGCGAATAAAATCTGATTCTAATATGACTGCCTGCTTCAAAAGACATGCCTTCTCATTCAACAGTTTCAGTTTCAGTTGAGTTTATCGTCACATGTACCGAGGTACAGTGAAAAGCTTTTGTTGCGTGCTAACCAGTCAGCGGAAAGACAATACATGATTACAATCGAGCCGTTTACAGTGTACAGATCAGGGCCTATGTGAGGGGGGTGCAGGGGGTACATCGTACCCTGGCCCGGAGTCCAAAAGGGGGCACGGGAACCAAAGGAGGGGGGCCGGGAATATCCTGAAATCTCAGAAAATGTTTGCATATATTTTGTGAAGAATAGCATTCACATTTTGTGTGAGCTGACATAGTTTTATATATCGTAATTCGTAGAAATTGTCATCCATAATAAAGAGGGGAATTTTAACTGGCGGGTGTGTGGTCGGGCATGGGCAGAAATCCTGGGGGGGAGGGGCACACGTAACCCCCCGCATGGAGAGTTGGGGGACAATCCCCCCCCCCTCACGTTTTGTAATCCAGACTTTATCAGACGCTTTCTAAGGGCTGAATCGGGCCTTTCACCACCCGGCGCGGCTTAAAATCAAACTGCTGCATCGAGGCGATGGAGGCTCCCGATGTTGAAGCCCCCGCCTGCCGATGAAAGGCCCCGCGAACGGGCCGATTCAGGCCGCACGATCCGGGGCGGACGAAGCTGCTGTTGCTGGAGTTCGGTGTCGGTCACTAACCAGGTCAGCTCCCGATGTTACCGTCCACAGGGCCCACGGCCGAAGCCTCGCGTGTGTGTCCGGGCGTGGAATTGTCCTCCCCGCATGTTTTGACAGCGATTTCCGTGCCTATGGTCGGGGTAACCTGATTAAAAGAGGGGGAAGGGGAAGACCCATCACGACTGATGTGCCTACCCTGTAGAAGATGGGGGAGCACTAGGACCCAACAGAGACAGACCACATGCTGTCTGTCTGCATGGTGGAGGTAGTGGGCCTGGTGCTGGGCCGGGAACTCTGGTGAGGTGACGGCTCCGGCCCGCTGGTGGCCGGTGGAGAGGCGAGGGAGGGTTGTCGGGCGGGCGGGCAGGCGGAGTCGCTGGTGGAGGCCCGTTGGGGGGGGAGCTGGATTAGAGATACAGGCAGCAGCGTCGGTGGCTTTCTGAAGACAGTGAAGGTACCGGCGACAGTGGCTGCAATGGCCTCGCCCGGGGAGGTGGTGAGAGTCGGCGGCTGCGGCTGTTTCAGTGGCTCGGGTGTTGGTGCGTGTGGGTGGGGGTGTGAGTGAGTGGGTAGGTGTGTGGGTGTGGGTGTGGGTGGGGGTGTGGGTGGGTTTCTGTGAGTGAGTGAGTGAGTGGGTGTGTGGGTGGGTGTGAGTGTGTGTGTTAGTGGGAGGGTGAAATTTGTAAATCTGTTGAACTTGTTAACAGAGTACACACTTGGTGACCTGTTTCCAAATGTTTGTGTTAGCTTATGAATACTAGTCAAGAGCCAAGAGTGTTTTATTGTCATGTGTCCCAGATAGGACAATGAAATTCTTGCTTGCTGCAGCACAATAAAATATGTAAACATAATTCAGAATGGGAGATTCTGTATTATTAACAATCCCAGCAACAGTAGCTTCTGCAGAGAGGTCATTTAGCAAACTCAAGCTGATTAAGAATTATTTAAGGTCAACACTGTCTCAGGAATGTCTTGTGGATTTGGCCAGGCTAAGTATTGAATCAAACATTACAAGAACAATAAATTTTATGCTGCGATTCAAAATATTTCAATACAAAATGCCAGGGAAGAAAACTCATTATTTAATGTAAATACTAAGCCTGTCTACCACCTTTTACTTTTTACTAATAATTATATCCTCTGATGATTCGATCTGCATTGAAATATAAAAAGATGTTTCAACGTGAATTCTTTCTCCTGAAAGCCCTGTCCCACTGTATGAGTTCATTAAAGAGTTCTCCCGAGTTTGCCCTGATTCGAACTCGGAGATTTACGGTAATGGCCGCTCGTCGGTACTCGGGGCTCTCGTGGACATTTTTCAACATGTTGAAAAATCTTCACGAGCTTACCGCGTTTCCCGAGTACCTGCCGTTAACGTTACGAGCCGCTAAGAGACGTCCCCGAGCTCCGACGTACCCGCTACATACATTCCACGTGCTGCCACGGGTTTGATTTTTTTTTTAAACTCGGGAAAGCTCTTGAATGAACTCGTACAGTGGGACAGGGCTTTTTTCTGTATTGTAGCATAAACAAAAATGTACTAAACAAAGGTGCTTTCTTCTTTCTGATACTTTTTAATATTTATTTTTATTGATCCTGGAGAGAGTATCAGAGCATAATGCCACTTTCCCACTTAGGAAACCTGAACGGAAACCTCTGGAGGTTTCCGTGCGGTTCCCAGAGGTTTTTGTCAGTCTCCCTCATGGTTGAAAGTGGTTTCCGCTTCTTCTTTGTTCTAGCGATTGTTTCAAAATATTGAATAAACCTCCTGGAACCTGACAAAAACCTCCGGGAACCGCAGGGAAACCTTCGGTGGGGCGCAAAGTCTCCAGAGGTTTCCGTTCAGGTCTCTTAAGTGGGACAGGGGCATTAGGCCTCGAAAGCAGAAAATCAACAGATCGCTCCATTCCACCCCTCTCATCTTCCGTACCCCTTTTTGCCTTACAGGCGACAGCTCATGGCATAAAACCATAGTAGATAAAAACAGGATGACTAAAGGAGAAGGGAAGGGACCCCCTGAAAGAAACTTTGTACCCACTGATAAAATTCCCCTCAGTGGCCCCGTTACAGATACTCGATACGAAACAATGATTGCAGAAAGAAAATAGATGCTCTTGCTTCCAATAGACAATAGACAATAGGTGCAGGAGAAGGCCATTTGGCCCTTCGAGCCAGCACCACCATTCAATGTGATCATAGAAACGTAGAAACATAGAAATTAGGTGCAGGAGTAGGCCATTCGGCCCTTCGAGCCTGCACCGCCATTCAATATGATCATGGCTGATCATCCAACTCAGTGTCCCGTACCTGCCTTCTCTCCATACCCTCTGATCCCCTTAGCCACAAGGGCCACATCTAACTCCCTCTTAAATATAGCCAATGAACTGGCCTCAACTACCCTCTGTGGCAGAGAGTTCCAGAGACCCACCACTCTCTGTGTGAAAAAATTCCTTCTCATCTCGGTCCTAAAGGATTTCCCCCTTATCCTTAAGCTGTGACCCCTTGTCCTGGACCTCCCCAACATCGGGAACAATCTTCCTGCATCTAGCCTGTCCAACCCCTTAAGAATCTTGTAAGTTTCTATAAGATCCCCTCTCAATCTCCTAAACTCTAGAGAGTATAAACCCAGTCTATGCAGTCTTTGTTCATAAGACAGTCCTGACATCCCAGGAATCAGTCTGGTGAACCTTCGCTGCACTCCCTCTATGGCAATAATGTCCTTCCTCAGATTTGGAGACCAGAACTGTACGCAATACTCCAGGTGTGGCCTCACCAAGAACCTATACAACTGAAGTAGAACCTCCCTGCTCCTATACTCAAATCCTTTTGCTATGAAAGCTAACATACCATTGGCTTTCTTCACTGCCTGCTGTACCTGCATGCCTACTTTCAATGACTGGTGTACCATGACACCCAGGTCGCGCTGCATCTCCCCTTTTCCTAATCGGCCACCATTTAGATAGTAGTCGGTTTTCCTATTTTTGCCACGAAAGTGGATAACCTCACATTTATCCACATTATACTGCATCTGCCAAACATTTGCCCACTCACCCAGCCTATCCAAGTCACCTTGCATTCTCCTAGCATCCTCCTCACAGCTAACACTGCCCCCCAGCTTAGTGTCATTCCCTCATCCAGATCATTTATGTATATTGTAAATAGCTGGGGTCCCAGCACTGAGCCTTGCGGTACCCCACTAGTCACTGCCTGCCATTGTGAAAATGACCCGTTTACTCCTACTCTTTGCTTCCTGTTTGCCAGCCAGTTCTCTATCCACATCAATACTGAACCCCCAATGCCATATGCTTTAAGTTTATATACTAATCGCTTATGTGGGACCTTGTCGAAAGCCTTCTGGAAGTCCAGATACACCACATCCACTGGTTCTCCCCCATCCACGCTACTAGTTACATCCTCGAAAAATTCCACAAGATTCGTCAGACATGATTTACCTTTCGTAAATCCATGCTGACTTTGTCCAATGATTTCACCACTTTCCAAATGTGCTGCTATCCCATCTTTAATAACTGACTCTAGCAGTTTCCCCACTACCGATGTTAGACTAACTGGTCTGTAATTCCCCGTTTTCTCTCTCCCTCCCTTCTTAAAAAGAGGGGTTACGTTTGCTACCCGCCAATCCTCAGGAACTACTCCAGAATCTAAAGAGTTTTGAAACTCTTTGAAAAGTGATCATGGCTAATCATCCCCAATCAGTACCCCGTTCCTGCCTTCTCCCCATATCCCCTGACTCCGCTATCTTTAAGAGCCCTAGCTAGCTCTCTCTTGAAAACATCCAGAGAACCGGCCTCCACCACACTCTGAGGCAGAGAATTCCACAGAATCACAACTCTCCGTGAGAAAAAGTGTTTCCTCGTCTCCGTTCTAAATGGCTTACTCCTTATCCTTAAACTGTGGCCCCTGGTTCTGGACTCCCCCAACATCGGGAACATGTTTCCTGCCTCTAGCATGTCCAAACCCTTAATAATCTTATATGTTTCAATGAGATATCCTCTCATCCTTCTAAACTCCAGAGTGTACAAGCCCAGCTGCTCCATTCACTCAGCATATGATAGTCCCGCCATCCCGGGAATTAACCTTGTAATTTTCCATCTTCCATTGGCGATTAGAGATAAGTTACAATATTTCTTGTCCTGTGCTGGTTTAGTTTCATTGTTCTGTGAAAGGGAAGAGATGAGAGGCCAACTGATGATTGGAAACCAGATTGCATTTTATGAAGAATTAGCTTATGTAAACAGGCAGGGATGCAAACCGTGTAGCCTTGTGGCTTGGCCTGATTGTTGCGAGACAGATTTAGCAAGATGCATAAGCTGTCAGACGCACCGAGTTAACATGACCTCGCATCAGTTGTAGACAAAAATGCTGGAGAAACTCAGCGGGTGAGGCAGATCTATGGAGCGAAGGAATAGGCAGCGTTTCAGGGCGATTGGTGGTTTGTAGATGCTGCAATCTACCTTCGATTTTCCAGCATCAGCAGTTCCTTCTTAAACAATTACATCAGTTGTGTTTGCTAAGATTTACTCACAGTACAAGCTTGGAGAATGCCACTGAACCAGGTGAGGGCAGTTCTGCCTTTGACTTTGGTAGTTTCCAGATGTGGCAAACTAATAGCTTTGTTAAAACGTGCATCTTCTAGAGAGTGAAACTTCAGTTTGCTATTTTGTTTAGGCATATTGCGTGGAACAGGCCCTTCGGCCCACCGAATCCACTCCGTTCTATCCAAAATTCATGGGACAATTTACAGAAGCCAATTAACCTACAAACCAGAAAGTTTTGGGAATTTTTATTTAGTTTAGTTTGGACATGCAGCGTGGAAACAGGCCCTTCGGCCCACCGAGTCCGCTCCGTTCTATCCAAAATTCTTGGGACAATTTACAGAAGTCAATTAACCTACAAACCAGCATGTTTTTTGGGAATTTTTATTTAGTTTAGTTTGGAGATGCAAAGCGGAAACAGGCCCTTCGGCCCACCGAGTCCGCACCGACCAGCAGTTGACTTATGTTCTGTGCTACACACTTAGGACAATTTACAGAAGGCAATTAACCTACAAACCTGTACGTCTTTGGAGTGTGGGAGGAAACCGGAGCGCCCGGAGAAAACCCACGTAGGTCACGGTGAGAACGTGCAAATTCCGCACAGACAGCACCCGTAGTCAGGATCGAACCCGGGTCTCTGGCGCTGTGAGGCAGCAACTCTACCGCTGCGCCACCGTGCCACATTGTGTAGTGCTTATTTGACAAAGGACATGGACATAATGAGCGAGCATATTCTTCCAAGACTTCACACCTTAATTTCCCGTTCATTCTTCACGGCTTCTCCACCTTTCCTTTGTACCTTAATTAATGTCATTCATCATTCTCCGTCTGGGGAAAGTAAGCCAATCGACACTGAGAGGCCAGCTATCCTGTCCGCGCAGATTTGAATACGGTGATGAATCGCTACCACGCCACCCTGCTGAGGACCACAAAATAAAGACAATGTTTTTTTAAAATAGATTTTAATGTGAATTACAATTTAACATCCTGACTCAAATTTTGAGGTTCAGTTCCTCTGAACTATTAATGGCTAACCCCCTACTTGACTCATTCACGCACCCATAACGCCACCCATTCCCTCGCTCCAGAGATGCTGCCTGCCCCGCTGAGTTACTCCAGCTTTTTGCGTCTGCGTTCATTGTATACAGTTTGTGGTTTGGAGAAGCCTGTTGTAAGTCACGGGCAGTCTTGTCGGCTTTTCCATTCTGGTTTAGACTCATGCAGCATGGAAACAGATCCTTCGGCCCATGTTGCCCATGCCGGTCAAGATGCCCCATGCACGCTAGCCCCATCTGCCTGCAAAAAGGGCCCATAGCGCACCAAAACTATCCATGTACTTGGCCTAATTTAAATGTTGTTATGGTACCTGCCTCAACTACCTCCTCTGGCAGCTCGTTCCATTCACCCAGCACCCTTTACTAAATCTGGTTTATAAACTCCAAGACTCTTCCAAAGAGAAATCATTTAGAGGACATGATCACTGTGCTATAAGATTATTAAGGGTTTGGACACGCTAAAGGCAGGAAACATGTTCCCGATGTTGGGGGAGCCCAGAAACAGGGGCCACAGTTTAAGAATAAGGGGGAAGCCATTTAGAACGGAGATGAGGAAACACTTTTTCTCACAGAGAGTTGTGAGTCTGTGGAATTCTCTGACTCAGAGGGTGGTGGAGGCCAGTTCTCTGGATGCTTTCAAGAGAGAGCTAGATAGGGCTCTTAAAGATAGCGGAGTCAGGGGATACGGGGTGAAGGCAGGAACAAGGTACTGATAGGGGATGATCAGCCATCTTCTTGCGTATGGAGTGCACAGCCTAAAGTTGTAGGACAACTTGGTCTATTTGATATTTGGTTGTGCACGCCGGGTTGATTGCATTCGTCGAAACAGGCCGGACCAAATCAAGTCAAGTGAGTTTATTGTCATGTGTCCCAGATAGGACAATGACATTCTTGCATTCATCCACGTGAAGGTTGCAATCTTTGACCCCTTGATCAGCCCTTGATCACATTGATTGGCGGTGCTGGCTCGAAGGGCCGAATGGCCTACTCCTGCACCTATTGTCTATTGTCTATTGCTTTGTGCTAAGTGTTCTCTGAAAAAGGGTTCCAACTTGAAACATCACATATTCATTTTCTCCAGAGATGCTGCCTGATCAGCTGAGTTCCTCTGGCATTTTATGTCCATCTGTGGTATAAGCCAGCGCCTGCAGTTCTTCTTGGTTACTTGGTCCTCCAAAATATTCCAACTGGAATTTAAACTAAGTTCCTATCCATACATCTTTTGAATGCTTTCCCATTTCTATCAACTAGAGATCTCTTGATGCTTTTGCAATTGACCCTGAAAATAACAGAATTGGGCCATTAAAAACATATTTTACACTTTTCGCAATTATTCCCGTATCAAAATAGGGAAGGCGAGAATATGGCCGTAGGAAGGAACTGCAGATGCTGGTTTGAACCGAAGATAGACACAAAATGCTGGAGTAACTCAGCGGGGACAGGCAGCATCTCTGGAGAGATGGAATGGGTGACGGTTCAGGGTCGCAACCCTTCTTCCGACTGGTTCAGGATCAGGGAAAACGAGAGATAGTGACGGTGATGTGGAGAGATAAAGAACAATGAATGAGAGATATGCAAAATAGTTTAGATGATAAAGGAAACAGGCCGTTGTTAGCTGTTTGTTGTTTGAAAACGAGAAGCTGGTGCAACTTGGGTGGGGGAGGGATGGAGAGAGAGGGAATGCCGGGGCTACCTGAAGTGAGAGAAATCAATATTCATACCACTGGGCTGTAAGCTGCCCAAGCGGAATATGAGGTGCTGTTCCTCCAATTTGCATTTAACCTCACTCTGACAATGGAGGAGACCTGGGACAGAAAGGTCAGTGTGGGAATGGGAAGGAGAATTAAAGTCTTTGGCAACCGGGAGATCAGGTTGGTTCAGGCGGGCTGAGCGAAGGTGTTCTGGGAAACGATCGCCCAGTTTATGTTTAGTCTCACCGATGTATAAGAGTCCACATCTGGAACAACGGATACAGTAGATGCAAGTGAACCACTGCCTAACCTGAAAGGACTGTTGGGGTCTCTGGACAGAGTCGAGGGAGGAGGTATAGGGACAGGTGTTGCATCCCCTGCGGTTACAGGAGAAGGTACCTGGGGAGAGGGTGGTTTGGGTGGGAAGGGATGTGATCAGGTAGTGTTGCCAACTGTCCCGTATTAGCCGGGACATCCCGTATATTGGGTTAAATTGGTTTGTCCCGTATGGGACCTCCCTTGTCCCGTATTTGACTGCTACTACTCGGGTCGAGGGGACTGTCGGGTCGGAGCACCTTGTCCGGCCCCGCCTCACCCGTCCCGACGTAGTGCAGCCCATGGAGTGCAGCAGCAGCAGCAGCGCCTCACCCATGGCCCCATCGGTCGGTCGGCAGCCCGGCCAGCTGTCCGACCTTCGGACCTTCGCTTATCGCCGACACCACCACCACCCCTCCTTCTCATGGCCGATCATCGGTTCATGGGTTGGACGGGGCGCCAGACTTTGCACCGGCCCCCGGGCCAAAACTCCTCAGCTGGCCCGCCGGCTGGGCTTTGTGTGCAGTCCAGCACCCGGGCCAACTCATCATTCACCCAGCCACGGCCGAGTCGGTCAACAAATTGCCGTCGGGAATTTGTCCCTTATTTTGACCTTTTGTCCCTTATATTTGGGAGTGAGAAAGTTGGCAACCCTAGATCAGCCTCACTCTGACATTTTCAAAGGACATTAAAGCGCTGTCCCACGGTACGAGTTCATTCCAAGAGTTCTCCCGAGTTTGCCCTGATTCGAACTCGGAGATTTATGGTAATGGCCACTCGTCGGTACTCGGGGCTCTCATGGACATTTTTCAACATGTTGAAAAATCTTCACAAGTCTTCCCGTGCTTACCTGCCACTAGCGTGTCTTCCCAAGTACCTGCCGTTAGCGTTACGAGCCGCTAAGAGACGTCCCCGACGTACGTACCCGTTCATTCTCCGTGCTTACCACGAGTTTGATTTTTTAAAACTCGGGAGAGTTGTACCTTGGAATTAACTTGTACTGTGGGACAGGGCTATTATATTGATTGGAGAAGTTGGTGAGGAGGTCTCCAGGGATGCGAGTTGGGAATGTTGGCAGTTCAGTCCGTGCCATTCCAATGTGGTCTCTCTCTCAGCAAGGCCGTTCAGCTGAATATCCCACTATGAACCGAGCACGCATTGTGGTGCAGCAAAAGCTTCCCCTAGCTATTATCTGTTGAGTTCCGTGAGTGATTCAAAGCTGGAGCATTGAATTCCACCCTGCTCCAGTATTGAAGGGGAGAGATCAGGACAAGACGAATCACAACCATGGGACTTGTAAACAAAATAAACGCAGACATTCATGAATCTAATTACTCCACTGTGTAAACACACTTTCAGACGGTAATCCTAAATGGTCGGAAAATTCAATTAGTAAATGTGTGCCAAGATTTATGGCGGGGGTGGGGGGGGGGGGGGGGGGGGGGGAATGATTGAACAGGAACCTGAGCAGCAACTTCACTCAGAGGGTGGTGGGTGCGTGGAACGAGCTGCCGGAGGAGGAAGTTGAGGCAGGTATGGTGACAACATTTCAAAAGACATTTGGACAGATTAGTGGACAGGAAAGGTTTAGCGGGATATGGGCAGGTGGGACTAGTGTAGATGGGTACTTTGGTCAGCATGGGCAAGTTGGGCCGAAGGGTCTGTTTCCGTGTTGTATTGCTCTGTAAAGAGACACAAAAAGCTGGTGTAACTAGCTGAGTTGGATGATCAGCCATGATCATATTGAGTGGCGGTGCAGGCTCGAAGGGCCGAATGGCCTACTCCTGCACCTATTTTCTATGTTTTTATGCTTCTATGTAACTCAGCGGGACAGCCAGCATCTCTGGAGAGAAGGAGTGGGCGACGTTTCGGGTCGAGTCTTTTCTTTATGTCTCTATGCTTGAGGAACATAAGGTTAGTTTGCGTGTCAGTAACCTTACTGACAGCACAAACAGATAACAGAAGACGCCTCATCTAGGACAGGTGAGAGTAGACAAAAGGAGCAGGAGGAAAAATAGTTGTAGAAAGTGGCAGTGCAGTAGCACAGTCGGCAGAGCCGCTGCCTCACAGCGCCAGAGTCCCGGGCCCGATCCTGACCTCGGGTCCTGTCTGTGTGGAGTTTGCGCGTTCTCCCGGTAACCGCGTGGGTTTCCTCCGGGTGCTCCAGTTTCCTCCCAAATCCCAAAGACGTGCGGGTTTGTAAGTTAATCGGCCCCTCTGTAAATTGCCCCCTAGTGTGTGGGGAGTGGATGAGAAAGTGGGATAACATGGAACCAGTGTAAATGGGCGAATGGCGCTCACAGTGGGCCTGTTTCCATGCTGTATCGTCAAATTCACTTCAATTCAAAAAATTTTCCTCCCTTGATGATGAATGGTAATAGTGTCTTGTGTCTTTGAAATTAATTGTCATTTTTATTACTAGTTGTCTCTTGATTTCATTTAAATTCCATTTAAACTGAGTTAATGGATAATTCACAATCTGATCTGTTACCAAACATCAGAGAAACATTGAAAGAAGGGTCCCGACCCGAAACATCACATATCCATGTTCTCCAGAGATGCTGCCTGACCCGCTGAGTTACCCCAGCACTTTCTGTCTGTCTGTCAGAGAAGCAGAGACCATTTTCAACAGTGGCAAAGTGGTAGAGTAGCGCCAGAGACCCGGGTTCGATCCTGTACGGAGTTTGAACATTCTCCTCGTGACTTGCCTGGGTTTTAGACAAGAGACAAATAGGTGCAGGAGTAGGCCATTCGGCCCTTCGAGCCATTCAATGTGATCATGGCTGATCATCCCCAATCAGTACCCCGTTCCTGCCTTCACCCCATATTCCCTGACTCCGCTATCTTTAAGAACCCTATCTAGCTCTCTCTTGAAAGCACCCAGAGAACCTCTGAGGCAGAGAATTCCACAGACTCACCACTCTCTGTGAGAAAAAGTGTTTCCTCATCTCCGTTCTAAATGGCTTATTCCTTATTCTTATTTCTCCATGATCTCCGGTTTCCTCCCACACTCCAAAGACGTGCAGGTTTGTAGGTTAACTGGCTTGGTATGAATGTAACTTGTCCCTAGTGTGTGTAAGATAGTGTTAATGTGTGGGGATCGCTGGTCGGTGCGGACTCGGTGGGCCGAAGGGCCCGTTTCCGCGCTGTATCTATAAACTAAAAGGGTTTTGACCTGGAACGTCATCTATTCTTTATCTCCAGAGATGCTGCCTGACCCGCTGAGTTACTCCGACACTTTGTGTGCATCTGTTAGAGAAACGGAGACGTGTTAAAGAAGGAACTGCAGATGCTGGAGAATCGAGGGTTACACAAAAAGCTGGAGAAACTTCTTCTGAAGAAGAAGAAGGGTCTCGACCCGAAACGTCGCCTATCTCTTTCGCTTCTTAGATGGTGCTGCACCCGCTGAGTTTCTCCAGCTTTTTGTGTAACCCCCCAGAGAAACGGAGACCATCTTTGGCAATCCAGCTGAGTAGGTAGTTGTTAAAGATTGTTGAAGAGAAACTGGCTATTTGTCATTACAGAGTGGTGGCAAATACTGACGATGGTTGCATGTCTCACGACGGCAACAGCAGCTTTGAGATTGATAGCATTAGTCACTGTAACCATTTGAAGTAGTTAACTTAACGTTTTGTTCGTGAACATGGGAGTTAGGCCATAAAATCTTCTTTGCCGAAATTACCCTTTTAAATGCGTTTGCTCAAAACCTGTGCACATTCTTTCGATTTAAAATCGGAAAAATCTGGTAGATCAACAGATCGGGTTGATGGAGAACTAAAGGCGAAAATAAAATGAATTGTACAGGGATGATCACGGTACCTCGGTACACACGACAATAATAAACTAAACTAAACTGCAAGCAGTGATGGCATGGTCATCTGCCTGTGAGAGTGGTGGGAGCAGGGAAGATCTCAATGAAATTGGATAAACATTTGTAATATATTTTGGGATAGAGCACAGCGGTTGGCGCAGCGGTAGAGTTGCTGCCTCACGGCGCCAGAGACCCGGGTTCCATCCCGACTACCGGTGCTGTCTGTACGGAGTGAAGGTGATTTGACTATATTGTTCCTTAAGGGAATGGAATAAACTAGACAACAACGGAGTCAAATCACCTTCACTAGACAGTTTAAGGGGGCACCAACAGTTGGCGATATGAACAGTACTGCCCTGCCGACTGCAAATTCAGAAGGTTCAGAAGGAGTTTGAACGTTCTCCCCGTGACCTGCGTGGGATTTCTCCGGGTGCTCCGGTTTCCTCTCACACTCCAAAGACGTGCAGGTTTTGTAGGTTAATTGGTTTTGGTGAAATCGTATGAATGTAAAATCGTCCCTGGTGTGTGTAGGGTAGTATTAACATGCGGGGATCACTGGTCTGTGCGGACTTGGTGGGCCGAAGGGCCTGCTTCCACGCTCTATCTCTAGACTAAACTAACTGGATGTACAGGTAGAGACAAGGAACTAAAGATGCTGGTTTGTACCAAAGGTAGACACAAAGTGCTGGAGTAACTCAGCGGGTCTGGCAGCATCTCCGGAGAACATGGTCTTCTTCAGATCTTCTGTTTCTCTGTTGATGCTGCCTGTCCCGCTCAGTGAAGGTCCAATTTGCGCATCAAATCCTGGGGCGCCGAGCGGCAATCTTCGCGTGCCATCTGCGTGACGCGCGAATGATGCCCAAGTGGGACACCCCTTTACTCATTTATGCGTCATGACGCATGACCAGCGCATCATGACGCACCATGCACGCATCACGTGAGCGTCATGACGCGTGCGTCGGGCGTCGTGACGCGTAAATGACATGCAAGTGACGCCCAAGTCGAACAGGCCCTTTACTCCAGCATCTAGAGTATCTGTGGATTGCTCCAGAGAGTGCTGCCATGAACTCTGTCAGCCACATGGCTTCTTGCCAAGACATAGTGACTATTGGACCCTGACAATTAGCCACATAGCCATGTAGACACAGGGAAGATGGATCATAACGCATGCCCCTGGGAAATCGCAACTCGAACGGGCATTAAGAAAGAAATGGTCAACAATCAAATCATAGCAGCCCTTGTGTCCCTTGACCAGAATAAAATGCCTTTAACACTGGCAGATTTTTCAAATAAAAATCTTTATTGGAATATTTATATTTGCAAACAGGCTTAAGAACCTGAACTGCACAAAAAATTATATTTGCATATAAATTGTTTGCAGAAAAACATTTGCTTAAAAGGCTCACATAAATTGCATTAAAATAACTTCAGGCTTGGTATTTCTTTCCCAGAGCTCCAAGAATCAATGAATGTGTATTAACTTTATTTTACTGATCTTCGTCCTTTGCAGCGTCAGTGTCACCATTTTGAAATAGTGTGCAGAAAAGATGAGGTTCTGATTATAAAGAATTTGGAAGAACAGTCCCAGCCTGAAATGTAACTCATCCTTTTTTCCTCAGAGATGCTGCCTGACTCGCTGAGTTACTCCAGCACTCTGTGAAACGTCACCTATCCATGTTCTCCACAGATGCTGCCTGACCCGCTGAGTTACTCCAGCACTTTGTGAAACGTCACCTATCCATGTTCTCCACAGATGCTGCCTGACCCGCTGAGTTACTCCAGCACTCTGTGAAACGTCACCTATCCATGTTCTCCACAGATGCTGCCCGACCCGCTGAGTTACTCCAGCACTCTGTGAAACGTCACCTATCCACGTTCTCCACAGATGCTGCCTGACCCGCTGAGTTACTCCAGCACTCTGTGAAACGTCACCTATCCATGTTCTCCACAGATGCTGCCTGACCCGCTGAGTTACTCCAGCACTCTGTGAAACGTCACCTATCCATGTTCTCCACAGATGCTGCCTGACCCGCTGAGTTACTCCAGCACTCTGTGAAACGTCACCTATCCATGTTCTCCACAGATGCTGCCTGACCCGCTAAGTTACTCCAGCACTCTGTGAAACGTCACCTATCCATGTTCTCCAGAGATGCTGCCCGACCCGCTGAGTTACTCCAGCACTGTATGTCTATCTGAGGCTCTGATTGCTCCTTCAGTAAGAATGACTTGGATCGTTGAATTTGTCAGTTAATAGACAATAGGTGCAGGATTAGGCCATTCAGCCCTTCGAGCCAGCACCGCCATTCAATGTGATCATGGCTGATCATCCCCAATCAGTACCCTGTTCCTGCCTTCTTTCCATATCCCCGGACTCCGCTATTTTTAAGAGCCCTATCTAGCTCTCTCTTGAAAGCATCCAGAGAACCTGCTTCCACCGCCCTCTAAGGCAGAGAATTCCACAGACTCACAACTCCCTGTGAGAAAAAGTGTTTCCTCGTCTCCGTTCTACATGGCTTACTCCTTATTCTTAAACTGGGGCCCCTAATTCTGGACTCACACAACATCGGGAACATTTTCCTGCCTCTAGCGTGTCCAAACCCTTAACATTCTTGTATGTTTCAATGAGATCCCCCCTCATCCTTCTAAATTCCAGAGTATACAAGCCCAGCCGCTCCATTCTCTCAGCATATGACAGTCCCGCCATCCCGGGAATTAAACTTGTAAATTAACCTAGTTAAAGTCAGAGTCATGGTGGTGAAGGCTATAGTGTGGTAAAGACCATAACCAAAAAAAACAAACTTGCTCACACCGACCAACATACCCCATCTATACTAGTTCCACCTGCCTGTGTTTGGCTCATATCCCTCTGTGCCTGTCCTATCCATGTACCTGTCCAAATGTTTCTTAATGTTGTGATAGTCCCTGCCTCAACGTCCTCCTCCGGCAGCTCGTTCCATACTCACACCACCCTTTGTGTAAAAAAAAAGATTCCCCTCAGGATCCTATTAATTCTATCTCCCCTCACCGTAAACCTATGTCCTCTAGTTCCCCATTCCCCTACTCTGGACAAGATTTTCTACAGTGTCCATATAATTTATTTACATTTGATTTACAAATATATGATTTACATTTGGGAAGAAATTAGGTGCGCTTCCCATTTTTGCTCTCTGTCCACTGTTTAAACTGGAGACATCTGTTCGATTCAGTATTTATGACCCACCCCACCCCCCAACAGTCAAATACGTGTCCATTTCCACAACCCTGTGAGTGATGGACACTTCGGCGAGTAGCCAAGGGCATTCTGGGTCCGCTGGAGCCACTCTGACGCAAGAGTCTCAAGTTAACGGTGGCGCAGCGGTAGAGTCGCTGCCTTACAGCAAAATGCAGCGTCGGAGACCCGGGTTCGATCCCGACTTCGGGTGCTGTCCGGAGTTTGTACATTCTCCCCGTGACCGCGTGGGTTTTCTCCAAAATCTTCGGTTCCCTCCCACATTCCAACGACGTACAGGTTTGTAGGTTAATTGGTTTGATTAATTGGCTCGATAAATGTAAAAATTGTCTGGTATAAAATTGTCCAACTTCCAGTATAGTCCCTGGTGGACTCTTCAGAAGGTACAAGGTATAAGGTATTGACAATGGAACTATGAAATCCTTACATGCAGCAAAGTAACAGGCCCATAAACGCATTACACATAGTTGCAGACAGACACAGAATGCTGGAGTAACTCAGCGGGACAGGCCGCATCTCTGGAGTGAAGGAATGGGTGACGTCTTCGGTTAAGACCCTTCTTGAAGCATAGTTGAGTTGAGTATACTTTATTGTCACGTGTACCGAGGTGCAGCAAAACGTTTTTGTTGCATGCTAACCAACCAACAGAATAAACAAGACTATGCATGATTACATTTCAGCCGTCCACAGTGTACAGATACATGATAAAGGGACTAACGTCAATAACAAAAGTAGACAAAATTGCCAGAGAAACTCAGCAAGTGCGGCAGCATCTATAGAGTGAAGGAAATAGGCAACGTTTCAGGCCGGCCCGAAACGTTGCCTATTTCCTTGGGTTTCGGCCCGAAACGTTGCCTATTTCCTTGGGTTTTGAGCCGAAACGTTGCCTATTTCCTTCGCTCCATAGATGCTGCTGCACCCGCTGAGTTTCTCCAGCAATTTTGTCCACCTTCGATTTTCACTTCATTTCACTTGCACTTTATGTGTAATGTGACGAATAAAACTGATTGTGGATTGTTGTTGTTCTTGATTTTCCAGCAGCTGCATTTCCTTCCTTCTTGAACACTAACGTGATTAATGTTTAGTGCAAGATAAAGTTCCAGTAAAGTTCGATCAAGGATAGTCCAAGCATCTCTAGCGTAGATAATATATATATTTTTGTAAAACAATAAAGTAATAACTGATAGTTGGGAGATGAGAATCCACATCTTGGAACTATTGATTCTAGGTATATTGGTATTGGTGTGTTGAGAAGAACATTGGTAGTCAATATCCAAGATGGTTTAGAACAATGGACAGCGTGTGGTTTGTGAATAAAGGTGTTCCCATCAATATCCTGCACAAAGCAATAGCCAGTTGTGGTATATATTGCTGAACGCTGCCAGTCCTAACGCTCCATCTGCTTCACACGCAAGCAGATCAATTGAGAAAAAGATTTATAAAAACATTGAAAAGACATTTGGACAAGTACTTGGATAGGAAGGTTTCAGAGGGGCATGAGCCAAACATGGGCAGGTGGGACTGGACGGGGCATCTTGGTCAGTATGGGCAAGTTGGGAAGAAGGGGCTGTATGACTCTGTGCCTGAGGAACGTGATGTTATTTCACACGGCAATCTTACCAACTGCATTTCTTTAGCCAGAGGGCGGTGAATCTGTAGAATTCACAGTCACGGGCGGCTGTGGAGTCGATGTCATTGGGTATTTTTAAAGCGGGGTTCTTGATTAGCAAGGGTGTCGTGGGTTACGGGGAGAAGGCAGGAGAATGGGGTTGAGAGGGAAAGATAGATCAACCACGATTAAATGGTGGGGTAGACTTGAGAGGGGACTATAGAGCAGCCATGATTGAATGGCGGAGTAGACACAATGGGTTGAATCACCCAATTCTGCACCTATGTCTTATGAACTTATGAAGTTATGAACAGATAACAGTCGATCCCTATATGACTCTGTAATTGTGAACGGGGCTATTCTTCATGGGCAATGCGTAGCTATGTTTTTTGACGCACTCTGAGTGGGATGCTGTACATCATGTGTCTATGAGCGGCATTCAACAACTGACCCTCTCTTCCCCAGGTCGTCCCACCACACACTCATCCTCGCCCAGCCACCCATTCTCCCAGCAGACCAGCGCCCATCTCTCATCATCCAGTGTGAAAGACTACCAAATGCCATTACTTGACAGCAGCATCTCACATCCAGCTCTTGAATCCAATCCCAGTGAGGAGTTCGCCATAAACTCATACCTACTGCGAGCGGGGTCAGGTGCTTTGCAGCCTTCCAGCAATGGTAAGAAATTATCCTTATACCTGCCTCTCTTAATGCTCAGCACAAGCTTGCTCTGTTGCCCAAAGTTATGGCGGCGATTGTTCCCCTTCGCGAGAATGTGTTGCCATTGTTTGCTGTTTTGTCCGATGTCAGGCCTTGTTCGTCGTTAATAAGCAAGTTGAAGCCAAAGCATTATTGAAATTTCCGCCTGTTAATTAAATCAATAACATAGCTTATCGGAGGATTCAATGGTCACGAATTGTAGCAGGACACAATATTGGAAATCAGTATTCCGATTAGGAATACATTGTCTTCTTTCTCATGTTCGTTCTATATTTAGCAGTGTTGAATTTACTCGTCCATTGAGGACATTTTCCAAGATTTCCTTTTATCATTGAAGCTATTTCCTTTGTGGAGTCCGTTTCCTTCTTTGCCATGATTATGGGGGCACGGTGGCGCAGCGGTAGAGTTGCTGCCTCACAGCGCCAGAGACCCAGGTTTGATCCCGGCTACGGGTGCTTGTCTGTGCGGAGTTTGTATGTTCTCCCCGTGACCTGCGTGGGTTTTCTCCGAGATCTTCGATTGCCTCCCACACCCCAAAGACGTACAGGTTTGTTGGTTAATTGGCTTGGTATGAATGTAAATTGTCCCCAATGTGTGTGCAGGTTAGTGTAAGTGTGCGGTGATCGCTGGCTGGTGCGGACTCAGTGGGCCGAAAGGGCCTGTTTCCGCGCAAAAATAAACTAATCCAGAGTGCAGATTGGAAAGAAATACAATTTAGGAAACTTGAGCGGAAAAGACTACAAAAAGTAGCAAACACTGGCCAGTCCATCATCGGCTCTGACCTCCCTTACATCGAGGGGATCTATCGCAGTCGCTGCCTCAAAAAGGCTGGCAGCATCATCAAGGACCCACACCATCCTGGCCACACACTCATCTCCCCACTACCTTCAGGTAGAAGGTACAGGAGCCTGAAGACTGCAACGTCCAGGTTCAGGAACAGGTTTCTTCCCCACAGCCATAGGCTATTAAACTCGGCTCGGACAAAACTCTGAACATTAATAGCCCATTATCTGTTAATTTGTACTTTATCAGTTTATTTATTCATGTGTGTATATGTTTATACAATGGTGTATAGACACACTGATCTGTTTTGTAGTCAATGCCTGCTATGTTCTGTTGTGCTGAAGCAAAGCAAGAATTTCATTGTCCTATCAGGGACACATGACAATAAACTCATTTGAACTTGAACATCAGTGCAGGTACTAATTTGCTACATACAACGGTAGACAGACCCAACAATACATACATAAACTGTTTACAGCGCCCCCTCAGATGGGCACAAAAACGTGAGGGAGTAGAAAGAGGTTTTGAGCCTCGACTTAAAGGAGTCGATGGAGGGGGCAGTTCTGTGTCTCAGTTCTTATCTGTGTCTCCCCTTCTTTTTATTTCTGTTTCTTTATTCACCATTAGACTTTTTCCTCCCCAAATGGAAAGAAATTGGATGAGTTCCAAAGAGAAATTCCAAATGATTCAATTTGCTGAACTCGGGAAAAAAAAATGGTCCCAACTTTTCTTCTGCGGTTTCTTAATTCAAACTTATGCAATAGGTTACTAGTAAATGTAATATGCAGGAACTGCAGATGCTGGCTTATGCCAAAGATAGATTTTATTTCTAAGCGAAATACAAAGTGCTGGAGTACCTCAGCGGGTCGGGCAGCATTTGGGGAGGCAAAGAACAGGCGACGTTTTGGGTCGGGTCCCCTCTTCAGACTTAAGAAGCATGCATGGATAGGCCTGGGTAGAGTGGATATGGAGAGGATGTTTCCGCTCGTGGGAGATTCCAGGAGCAGTGGCCGCAGCCTCAGAATTAAAGGACGTATCTTTAGAAGGGAGATGAGGAGGAATTTCTTTAGTCTGAGGGTGGTGAATCCGTGGAATTCATTGTCACAAACGGCTGTGGAGGCCAAGTCAGTGGGGATTTTTAGGACGGAGATTGATAGGTGCTTGATTAGTACGGGTGTCAGGGGTTATGGGGAGCAGGGGTTGACAGAGAAAGATAGATAGGCCATGGTTGAATGGCGGAGTAGACTTGATGGGGCGAATGGCCTAATTCTGCCCCTGGAACCTATGAACTTATGCCGATAGAAACATAGAAACATAGAAAATAGGTGCAGGAGGAGGCCATTCGGCCCTTCGAGCCAGCACCACCATTAATTGTGATCATGGCTGATCGTCCCCAATCAATAACCCGTGCCTGCCTTCTCCCCATATCCCTTGACTCCACTAGTCCCTAGAGCTCTATCTAACTCTCTCTTAAATCCATCCAGTGATTTGGCCTCCACTGCCCTCTGTGGCAGGGAATTCCATAAATTCACAACTCTCTGGGTGAAAACGTTTTTTTCTCACCTCAGTCTTAAATGGCCTCCCCTTTATTCTAAGACTGTGGCCCCTGGTTCTGGACTCACCCAGCATTGGGAACATTTTTCCTGCATCTAACTTGTCCAGTCCTTTTATAATTTTATATGTTTCTATAAGATCCAACTCCCTCATCCTTCTGAACTCCAATGCCCAGTCTTTTCAATCTTTCCTCATACGACAGTTCAATCTCGTGAACCTACGTTGCACTGCCTCAATCACAAGGATGTCCTTCCTCAAATTAGAGGCAGGAAATCTGGTACATCACCTGGCCATTCCCTCCACAGATGCTGCCTGACCATCAACATCCTCCAGCACTCCATTTTCTGCTCAAGATTCTGCCATTTGTAGTTTCCTGTGTCTGAAATGTCTTCTCTGCCCATCCTGTCTTTATTTCTACGCAATAAGTTAAGGTTAAAAATGTGTGCCTGAAAGTCAGATGTAAAAAGCATTTTCTGAAGGGATTGGGATATGAATGAGGCAAGTGTACAGCTATGGGCAAGACATAGGGGTTTGGGATTAGTCAGATCACAAACTCACAAAGATTCCGCATAACAGGCTTTTAGGTGCGGAATCGTTTAGTTTACTTTATTTTCATGCGCAGTGAGGTACAGTGAAAAGCTTTTGTTGTGTGCTAACCAGTCAGCAGAAAGACTGTACGTGATTACAATCGAGCCGTCCACAGTGTACAGTTACAGGATAAAGGGAACAACATTTAGTGCAAGAATTGGTTCCAATAGACATTGAAAGGAGAATGAAACATGTTCAAAAGTTCGAGGAGCAGAATTAGGTCACTCGGCCCATCAAGTCTACTCCGCCATTCAATCATGGCTGATCTATCTTTCCATCTCCACCCCATTCTCCTGCCTTCTCCCCGTAACCCCTGACATTCATAAGTTCAACAATCAGTGCAGGAAACTGGCACTACAAACGGAATTAGGGTCCACAGCCGTAACGTCACCTATCCATGTTCTCCAGAGATGCTGCCTGACACTCTGAGTTACTCCAGCACTCTGGTTCTTCCTAAAAAATTGTCTTTAGTTTAGTTTAGTGATACAGAGTGGAAACAGGCCTTTCGGCCCACATGGTCCGTGCCGACCAACGATCCACGCACATTAACACTATCCTACACACACAACACACTAGGGACAATTTGTACATTCATATCAAGCCAATTAACCTACAAACCTGTACGTCTTTGGAGTTTGGGAGGAAACCGAAGATCTCGGAGAAAACCCACGCAGGTCACGGGGAGAACGTACAAACTCCGTACAGACAGCACCCATAGTCGGGATGGAACCTGGGTCTCGGGCGCTGCATTCGCTGTTAGGCAGCAACTCTACCGCTGCGCCACCGTGCCGCGGTACACTTATTTGCACACACAGTTACATAGCCTCGTGGTTCACTGCAACAGCCAGGAATGTAGTCAAACAAAAAACCTCAAAGAAAGAAAAATTGACCAACTGCGTCCCTGGAGGATCCTGCCTTTAACCAGTTATTGCTGACCCTGTATTTTTAATAAAATACTGCATGAAAATGAATTTAATTAATTTTTGTATTGGTCAACAAATCTTCTCGCCTTCATGCTGGAATCGATGTTGTGACTATCTCAAATACCTGGAGGCTGCCTTCAAATTCAGGAGCTTGCTGGATGTGTCAGAGAGTCATACAGTACTGAAGCAGGCCCTTCTGCCCAAATTGTCCATGCTAATTAGATGCCCCATCTAAACCAGTTTCATTTGATCCCATCTGTCCCACATCCCTCTAAACCTGTCCCATCCATCTACCTGTCCATGCTTTGCTTCAGCTCACAACCCAGCTGTATGAACTTTGATATCTCTATTTTTACAAGTAACTCCTGCATTATCTCATCTCCCGTCCCTCCACCCCCCTCCCCCACCCCCCTCTCCCACCCCTCCACTCCCCCACCCCCCTCCCTCCACCCCTCCCCCACTCCTTCCCTCCATCCTCCCTCCTCCCCCCCCTCCACCCCTCCCCCTCCACTTCCCTCCCCCACCCCCCCTCTCCCTCCACTCCCCTCCCCCTCCACCCCCTCCCTCCACCCCCCTCCTCCTCCCCCTTCCCACCTCCCCATCCCTCCCCCTTCATCCCTCCACCCCTCCTCCTCCACTACCCCCCTCCACCCCCCCTCGCCCACCCCCTCCCTCCACCTCCTCCCCCACCCCCCTCCCCCACCCCCCTCTCCCACCCCTCCACTCCCCCACCCCCTCCCTCCACCCCTCCCCCACCCCTTCCCTCCATCCTCCCTCCTCCCCCCCTCCCCCTCCACCCCTCCCCTCCACTCCCCCCCCCACCCCCCCTCCACCCTCTCCCTCCACCCCCTCCCCCTCCACTTCCCTCCCCCACCCCCCTCCACTCCCCTCCCCCTCCACCCCCTCCCTCCACCCCCCTCCCCCTCCCCACCTCCCCCTCCACCCATCATCCCTTCCCCTTCATCCCTCCACCCCTCCTCCTCCACTCCCCTCCCCCTCCACCCCCCCTCGCCCACCCCCTCCCTCCACCCCCCTCCCCCACCCCCCTAGTCATCCTACCAGCTCCACTGTTTGCATCCTTGTATCTCTCTCACTATCACACCTTCCCGAGCCAACAATGGACCCTGATGGTCTCCACCCTTCCTGAGGTCATCTGTTGCCTGCCCTGATTTTTTCTGCACTTTTCTCAGCAACGTGCATCCCCCCCATCTCCACCCTTCATCAGTCTGACGAAGGGTTCAGACCCGAAACGTCACCTGTTCCTTTTCTCCAGAGATGCTGCCTGACCCACTGAGTTACTCCAGCATTCTGTGTCTACGGCATGAACCAGCATCTGCTGTTCCTTCCTACACGACCTGCTCAAGTATCGTTTAAATAGTCACAGTCATACAACATGGAAACCTGTTGATATGAAGGCCCTTCAGCCCAACTCACCCATACTGCCCCCATCTAAGGTAGCCCCATTAGCCTGCATTTGGCCCATTTCCTATCCATGTATCTATCTAAGTGTCAGAAAAGATTTACGAGGATGTTGCCAGGACTAGAGGGTGTGAACTATATGCCGAGGTGGAGCAGACTGGGTCTCTATTCCATGGAGCGTCGGAGGATGAGGGGAGATCTTATAGAGGTGTACAAAATCATGAGAGGAATAGATCGGGTAGATTCACAGAGTCTCTTGCCCAGAGTAGGGGAATCGAGGACCAGAGGACATGGGTTCAAGGTGAAGGGGGAAAGATTTAATAGGAATCCGAGGGATAGCATTTTCACACAGAGGCTGGTGGGTGTAGGGAACAAACCGCCAGAGGAGGTAGTTGATGCTGGGACTATCCCATCGTTATAAAAACAGTTGGACAGGTACATGGATGGGACGGGTTTGGATGGTTCTGGACCAAGCGCAGACAAGTGGGACCAGTGCAGCTGGGACATTGTTGGCCGGTATGGACGAGTTGGGCCGAAGGGCCTGTTTCCACACTGTATCACTCTGAGACTCTAAATAGCAATGGAGCCATTCAGCACAGAAACAGGTCCTTCGGCCCAACTTGTCCACGCTGATTAAGACGAATGAATGAAGGAATCAATTTATTGGCCAAGTATTTACATACAAGGAATTTGCCTTGGTGCTCCGCCCGCAAGTGACAACATGACATACACTGACAGTTAGGAATTGCACATAAAACATTAATAATGAAACATCATTGATTAAACATGTGAATTAAATAAAATACCAGAGCAAAACGAGACTACAGAATTTTGGTTATTAAATAGTACTACTGGTGGAAAAAAGCTGTTTTTATATCTGGCTGCACTCCGGCAGCTTTGACAGTCCGGAGTCGCCTTCCAGGGGGAAGTGATTCAAATAGTTTGTGGCCAGGGTGGGAGATGCCTGATCTAAGCTAGTCCCGTAAGTCTGCATTTGGCCCATACCCGCTCCTCAACCTTACCTACCCATGTACCCGTCCAAGTGCCTTTGATGTGGTGGATTTGAGTACAGGAGCAGGGAGGTTCTACTGCAGTTGGACAAGGTCTTGGTGAGACCACACCTGGAGTATTGTGTACAGTTTTGGTCTCCAAATCTGAGGAAAGACATTCTTGCCATAGAGGGAGTACAGAGAAGGTTCACCAGACTGATTCCTGGGATGTCAGGATTTTCATATGAAGAAAGACTGGATAGACTCGGCTTGTACTCGCTAGAATTTAGAAGATTGAGGGGTAATGTTATAGAAACATACAAAATTCCTAAGGGGTTGGACAGGCAAGATGCAGGAAGATTGTTCCTGATGTTGGGGAAGACCAGAACAAGGGGGTCACAGTTTAAGGATAAGGGGTAAATCTTTTAGGACCGAGATGAGAAAAACATTTTTCACACAGAGAGTGGTGAATCTGTGGAATTCTCTGCCACAGAAGGTAGTTGAGGCCACTTCATTGGCTGTATTTAAGAGGGAGTTAGATGTGGCCCTTGTGGCTAAGGGGATCAGGGGGTATGGAGAGAAGACAGGTACAGGATACTGAGTTGGATGATCAGCCATGATCATATTGAATGGCGGTGCAGGCTCGAAGGGCCGAATGGCCTACTCCTGCATCTATTTTCTATGTTTCTATGTTTCTAAATGCCGTTTCCCCACCACCTCAAATGGTGGTTCAGCGTATTTGATTATTCCAACAATTCTGCATTATGTATAAGCACATCGCTGATTTTAAAGAGGAAAAAGCTGGAAGTACACAGCGTGTCACTTGGCACTCGTTGGTGGAGAAACAGAATACACAACTCTCTCTCCCCCAGTGTCTGCCGAGCCTGCTGTGTTCTTCCCGCGATTCTGCTTTCAATTCCGATTTCCCCCAACTGTAGCATCACATGGAGTCTGCACAGGTCACACATAACATGTTGTAGCCTGAACACAGCTCAAAGAACAGTATGATGAGCGTTTGACGGCACTGGGCCTGTACTCGCTGGAGTTTTGAAGAATGACGGGGGGACCTCATTGAAATGTACCGAATAGTCTTCTTCTTGCGTACGGCGTGCACAGCCTAAAGTTGTAGGACAACTTGTTGTATTTGATCTTATTTGATTGTGCACGCCAAGTTGATTGCATTTGTCGAAACAGGGCGGCGGACCACGTGAAGGTTGCAATCTCCCACCCCAGTATCGAACAGTGAAAGGCTTGGATAGAGTGGATGTGGAGAGGATGTTTCCACCAGTGGGAGAGTCTAGGACCAGAGGTCACAGCCTCAGATTTAACAGACATTTCTTTCGGAAGGAGATGAGGAGGAATTTCTTTAGTCAGAGGGCGGTGAATCTGTGGAATTCTTCCCCACAGAAGGCTGTGGAGGCCAAGTCAGTGGATATTTTTTAAGGCAGAGATAGATAGAATCTTGATTAGTACAGGTGTCAGGGGTTATGGGGAGAAGGCAGGAGAGTGGGGTTAGGAGGGTGAGATAGATCAGCCATGATTGAATGGTGCAGCAGACTTGATGGGCTGAATAGCTCAATTCTCTTCCTATCACATATGACCTTATGAATGATGTTGGAAATAGTATGGAGTAAGTTTACAAGGATACCGGGGGACGTAGGTTTAAGGTGAGGGGGGAAAGATTTAATCGGAATCTGAGGGGCAACGTTTTACACAAAGGGTGGTGGGTGTATGAAACGAGCTGCCGGAGGAGATAGTTGAGGCAGTGGCAACGTTTAAGAAACATTTGGACACATACATGGATAGGGCAGGTTTGGAGTGATATGGGCCAAACGCAGGAAGGTGGGTCTGGTGTACATAGGACATGTTGGTCGGCGTGGGCAAGTTGGGCCGAAGGGCCTGTTTCCACAATGTGTGACTCGCTATGATGCAATGAACTGTAGATGCTGGTTAACAAAATAGAACATGGATTAAAGGGTCCCGACCCGACACGTCACCTATCCATGTTCACCACAGATGCTGCCTGACCCGCTGAGTTACTCCAGCACTCTGTGAAACGTCACCTATCCATGTTCGCCACAGATGCTGCCTGACCCGCTGAGTTACTCCAGCAATCTGTGAAACGTCACCTATCCATGTTCGCCACAGATGCTGCCTGACCCGCTGAGTTACTCCAGCAATCTGTGAAACGTCACCTATCCATGTTCGCCACAGATGCTGCCTGACCCGCTGAGTTACTCCAGCACTCTGTGAAACGTCACCTATCCATGTTCACCACAGATGCTGCCTGACCCGCTGAGTTACTCCAGCACTCTGTGTCTAATATTCTGAGGTTCTTTCCTGGAGTCGAGGTCCTGAGCTACAGGAGAGGTTGGGCAGGCTAGGATTTTATTCATTGGAGCACAAGAGGCTGAGGGGTGAACTTATAGTGAACCCCGATCCTGGCCTCTCTCCACTGGCTCCCTGTGCGGTTCCGAATAAATTTCAAGATCCTCGTTTATGTCTGCAAAGCCCATAACAGGCTCGCCCCCACCTACATCAAAAGTCTGCTCACCCACCACACCACCTCCAGGTCCCTCAGGTCGGCCGACTTGGGGTTACTGAACATCCCGCGGTCTAGGCATAAGCTCAGGGGCGACCGCGCCTTTGCGGTTGCAGCTCCTAGACTGTGGAACAGCGTCCCTCTTCCCATCAGAACTGCCCCCTCCATCGACTCTTTAAGTCGAAACTTAAAACTCATCTTTACCCTCAAGCCTTTCTTGACGTCCTCTGAGGGAGGGCTATACGTATGTGTTTATGTATGTACGTAATCTATGAACCACTGTTGTATAACGTTAGTACCTCCACCAATGTAAAGCACTTTGGTCAACGAGAGTTGTTTTTTAAATGTGCTATAGAAATAAAAGTGACTTGACTTGTGTACAAAACCGTGAGAGGAATGGGTAGGTTGAATGCACAGAGTCTCTTGCCCAGAGTAGGTGAATCAATAACCCAGAGGCAAAGGTTTAAGGTGAGAAGGAAAAGAAGCTGAGGGGTAGCTTTTTCACACAAAGGGTGATGTGTGTATGGAACGAACTGCCAGAGGAGGTAGTTGGCGCAGTACAGTACTGTTGCAACGTTTAAGAAAAATTCTGAGGCAGGTTCAGATTGTTCATTTTTAAATGAACAACATTTAATTCGGACAGGTTCATGGGTATTAAAGGTTTACAGGGATATGGTTTACAGCGCCAGAGACGCGGGTTCCATCCTGACCACGGGTGCTGCCTTTACGTTCTCCCTGTGACCGCGTGGGTTTTCTCCGGGTGCTCCGGTTTCCTCCCACACTCCAAAGACGTGCAGGTTAGCAGGTTAATTGGCTTTTGTAAGTTGTAAAATTGACGCCAAGTGTGTGTAGATTTGTGTATGGGGTGAGTCCTCAGTGGGCTGAACTGCCTGTCTCCGCGCCCTATCTCTAACGTCTAGTCTAAAGCCTAATGCTGTTTAGTTTCATTTAGATATACAGCACTGAAACAGGCCCTTCGGTCCATCGAGTCCGCGCCGACCAGCGATCCCCGCACATAAAAACTACCCTGCACACATTAGGGATAATTTACAATTTTACCAAGCCCACAAACGTGTAGCTTCGCCCAACACCTCCGCTCGGTTCGCAATAACCAACCTGATCTCCCAGTGGCTCAGCTCCCCCTCCCATTCCAAATCCAACCTTTCTGTCCTGGGCCTCCTCCATGGCCAGAGTGTGATGCCCACCGTAAATTGGAGCAGCAGCACCTCATATTTTGTTTGGGTAGTTTACACCCCCAGCGGTGTGAACATTGACTTCTCCAATTTCAGGAAGTCCTTGCTTTCTCCCTCTTTCCCCTCCCCTTCCCAGCTCACCCACAGCCCACTGTCTCTGCCTCTTCCTTTCTTCTTGCCCCCCCACCCACCCTCACAACAGTCTGAAGAAGGATCTCGACCAGAAACATCGCCTATTTCCTTCACTCCATAGATGCTGCCTCACCCGCTCAGTTTCTCCAACATTTTTGTCTACCCACAAACCTGTACGAGGAAACCGGAGCTCCCGGAGAAACCTCAGGGAGAATGTACAAACTCTGTACAGACAGCACCCGTAGTCAGGATCGAACCTGGGTCTCTGGCAAGCTATCGGTAAACAGCACGCATGTCTCGGCCCACCTTGTGAAGCTCTGCCATTTTGTTAAGCTTTGATTCTGCATTGAATCTTTTCATCTCTTCTTTGTGAGTTTTGCGTTCATGAATGCGTTGGGTTCAAATGTTGGGCGGACAACATATGTTATTGCTTTTCCATTCAGTTGCAAAATGGCACGGAAATCTCCTTCCCTTACAACCGGTCAAATCCCAGCGAATCCCCTCTGCCCCCACTCTGTGCGGTTCCACGGGAATGCATCACAGTATTCTCCATCACGCAGTCCTTCTCAAAGCAATGTAACAGTGTACGATAGCTGGAACTCGTAGCATTGTAAACTCAACTTAATTCGGGCTCCACAGCGGTACAGTTTCTGCCTTGCAGCGCCAGAGACCCGGGTTCGATCCTCACCTCGGGATGCTGCCTGTACGGCGTTTGCACCTTCTCCCCGCGACCGCGTGGGGTTTTTTTCACCGTACCGACAGCACCCACGGACAGAATGGAACCGGGGTCTCTGGCGCTGTGAGGCAGCAACTCTACCGCTGCGCCACCGTGCCGGCCCTCTCTCCATCACCCGCGCACCATTTGTTCTTCCCATTGACTGCGCTCGAAGATCTCATCGTCCTGTGTAATTCTCTTGCACGCAATACATGCAGGCAATGTTTGCAGGATAATTGACTCCCACAGCTCACACTGACTAACCTTGGCCATTTGCATTCGATGAATGATTCACCACACATCCTGGAGCAGACCGTTCCTGTCCACACGGACAAGGAAAATAATGAGCTATGCTTCACCGATTTCTGTTTTTGCTTCTCTAATGAAACATGGACATCAGTAGCAAGACCAAAAATGCACTGCCCATTCACTAATTGCCCTTGAAGAGTTGGTGAGCAGAAAGGTGTGCAACACTCCAAATATAGATTAGAGTTTAGTTTCGAGATACAGCATGGAAAAAGGCCCGTCCGTCCACCGAGTCCGTGCCGACCAGTGATCCCCGCACACTAACATTATCCTAAACATAGTAGAACGTACAAACTCCGTACAGACGGTAGGCGTGGTCGGGATGGAACCCGGGTCTCTGGCGCTGTGAGGCAGTAGCTCTACCACTGCGCCACCGTGCCCCCCTGTAGCTTTACGAATGACTTCCACAGTGGCAATATAATATCCTAAGTACCCCCCCCCCCCCCCCCCCCCCCCCACCTAAGGTCTTTCTGTCTCTTTCTGTTCTGCAACACACCTCTGGGCCCTGCCTCGGAAAAGCCAGCAGCATCATCAAGGACCAGTCTCACCCTGGTCACTCCATCTTCTCCCCTCTCCCATCGGGCAAGAAGTGCAGACGTATGAAAATGCAAACAAGGTGTAGAAGTGTGAAAACGCACACCTCCAGATTCAGGACCAGTTTCTTCCCAGCTGTTATCAGGCAACTGAATCATCCTACCACAACCAGAGAACAGTCCTGAACTACTATCTACCTCATTAGGGACCCTCGGACTATCCGTGATCGGACATTTCCCTTCCACCCGTCATAGTCGAAGCAGGTCGCCCGAAAATGTTGAAAATCCAGCGGCGACCAGAACAAGGTACGACTCTTTGCGCGACTACTCATCACCAGACAGGCGTCACCCCGCGACATGTCGCCTGTATGGTCATGAGTAGCCGCCCAAAGAGTCGTACCTTTTTCTGGTCGTCCCTGGGTCTTCAAATGTTGAACATTTTCGGCGACCTGTTGCGACTATGACGGGTGCCGGCAAGTGGCCGAAAAAAATCGCGTAAGTGGGACAGGCCCATTAGAATAATCGCACCAGTGATTACCAAATTACTGACTGTAAACCTCCTAGTAATATTAATTTTATAAACTTTTTCTTGTTCATTGTCGTTTGAATTTCAGAGTTTTAAATTCCTTCCTGAATGCCTCCGCAATCGGAATTTTTTTTGGCATTTAATTTTACACTTTCTCCATTATATCTATCTCTTTTCTGTCCACAAACTTAATCTCTTCCGCTCACGGCTGTATTCAACTCAATTATCACTAACTCATTTCTCCCCGGTCCTAAACAGGAGTTTAGTTTCGTTTTTTAGTTTAGGGATACAGCGTAGGAAACAGGCCCTTCGGCCCACTGAGTGCGCACTGACTAGCAGGATCCCTGCACGCTAACACTATCCTACACACACTAGGGACAGTTTACATTCACACCAAGCCAATGAACCTACCAACCTGTACGTCTTTGAAGTGTGGGAGGAAACTGAAGATAATAGACAATAGGTGCAGGAGTAGAGGCCATTCAGCCCTTCGAGCCAGCACCGCCATTCAATGTGATCATGGCTGATCATCCACAATCAGTACCCCGTTCCTGCCTTCTCCCCATATCCCCTGACTCCACTATCTTTAAGAGCCCTATCTAGCTCTCTCTTGAAAGCATCCAGAGAACCGGCCTCCACTACCCTCTGTGGCAGAGAATTCCACAGACTCACCACCACCTCTGTGAGAAAAAGTGTTTCCTCATCTCTGTTCTAAATGGCTTACTCCTTATTCTTAAATTAAAGATCTCGGAGAAAACCCATGCGGTCACGGGGAGAACGTACAAACTCCGTACAGACAGCACCCGTAGTCAGGATCGAACCGGGGTCTCCGGCCCTGCAAGCGCTGCAAGACAGTGACTCTACCGCTGCGCCACCTTGCCCGCCCCTGTTCATAATATAATGCTTACTAAAATACAAATGGAAACATTTGTAATTCTATATAATTATGCCTTAAGTACCAGGTAGTTTCCGTCTGAGATTATTGGTTTTAAAATTCAGTAGATGTAAGAAAAAAAGTTTATCTTATTAACTCTGTTGCCTGGCAGTTTGACTTAATGCAGGAGAGGATTTAGATTTTTTTTAACCTTATGAGATTGCATGATCTTGAAAGACCCAGTTTGAGCGGTGCTGGCTTGAAGGGCCGAATGGCCTACTCCTTCCTGCACCTATTATTGTTTATTGTCTATTGTCTGTTGTTTAGCTCAAACAAAGGTTTGGTAGAAGAAGAAATGGTGTATCATAGAAACATAGAAAATAGGTGCAGGAGTAGGCCATTCGGCCCTTCGAGCCTGCACCGCCATTCAATGTGATCATGGCTGATCATCCAACTCAGTATCCCGTACCTGCCTTCTCTCCATACCCCCTGATCCCTTTAGCCACAAGTGCCACATCTAACGCCCTCTTAAATATAGCCAATGAACTGGCCTCAACTACCTTCTGTGGCAGAGAATTCCAGAGACTCACCACTCTCTGTGTAAAGAATGTTTTCCTCATTTCGGTCCTAAAGGAATTCCCCCTTATCCTTAGACTGTGACCCCTTGTTCTGGACTCCCCCAACATCGGGAACAATCTTTCAGCATCTAGCTTGTCCAACCCCTTAAGAATTTTGTAAGTTTCTATAAGATCCCCCCTCAATCTTCTAAATTCCAGCGAGTACAAGCCGAGTCTATCCAATCTTTCCTCATATGAAAGTCCTGACATCCCAGGAATCAGTCTGGTGAATCTTCTCTCTACCCCCTCTATGGCAAGGATGTCTTTCCTCAGGGTTTGGGCAAAGGAACAATATAATTTGAGATTTTACCTGTTCCTGTCTATGCATTTCAGTGATTATCACATAAGAATTATCTCTCTGTCATAAACAAAGCTGGAATGTTGATTCCATCTTGTAGAAGCTTGAAAACGAGCATCACCAGACTCTGGAACAGTTCAGTTTCAGTGTAGTTTATTGTCACGTGTATAGGTACAGTGAAAAGCTTTTGCTGCGTGCTTTCCAGTCAGCGGAAAGAGAATACAAGCTTACAATGTACAGATACATAATAAGGGAATAACGTTTAGTGCAAGGTAAAGCCAGCAAAGTCTGTTCAAGGATTATCCAAGGGTCATCAATGAGGTAGATAGTAGTTCAGGACCGCTCTCTAGTTGTGGTAGGATGGTTCAGTTGCCTGATAACAGCTGGGAAGAAACTGTCCCTGAACTTGGAGGTGTGCGTTTTCACACTTCTATGCCATTTCCCCAATGAGAGAGGGGGGAAGAGGGAATGGCCAGGGTGCAACTCGTCCTTGATGATGCTGCTGGCCTTGCCGAGGCAGCGTGAGGTGCAGATGGAGCCAACTGAAGGGAGGCTGGTTTGTGTGATGGTCTGGGCTGTGTCCACAATTAGCTGCAATTTCTTGTGGTCCTGGATGGAGCTTTTCCCAAACCAAGCTGTGATGCGTCCCGATACAATCTTTTCCATGGTGCCTCTGTTCTTCCCATGGGAACGGTCCTTCAGTAAGCTAGGGTACTCTCCCGATTCTCCAACCCACCTCAATGGGGACTCAGTGGGCCGAAGGGCGTTCCACACTCTGTGTCTCTGTCTCTCTCTGGGTCTCTGTCTGTCTCTATGTCTCTGTCTGTCTCTCACTCTCTCTCTCCCTCCCTCCCTATCTCTCACTCTCCCTCTCTCTCTCCCTCTCTCTCTCTCTCCTCCCTCTCCCTCCCTCTCCCTCCCTCGCTCTGTCTCTTCCATGATGTTACCTTGAGCTCATGAGACATTATAAATACAAGCCTCTTTGCGTTCCTGTTCACTCTGTGCCTGAAGCTGATTTGCCGCCACATTTGGATTCCTGCAGATAATTCAGTATAGATGTTATTAAATGCAATGCAAATTCACTCAGCTTTCAGGATCAGTGCGCTGAAGACAGTTTTGACAATGTGCAAGATATATCTATCAATATTTCTAGGTCTCAGTATCGTCTTGTGTGTGCATAATTCAAACAGCTCAGCATTGAGGTGCAGAAAACAAAGTATAGAAGTGTGAAAATGCACACCTCCAGATTCAGGACCAGTTTCTTCCCAGCTGTTACCAGGCAACTGAATCATCCTACCACAACCAGAGAGCAGTGCTGAACTACCATCTACCTCATTGGTGACCCTCGGACTATTCTTGATCGGACTTTGCTGGCTTTACCTTACATTTATCTGTACATCGTATCACAGTGGATCAGGCAGCATCTGTACAGTCAAAGTCATGCACTGTGGAAACTGGCCCTTGGACCCAACTTGCCCACGCCGGCCAACACGTCCCAGCTACACTAGTCCCACTAGGCTGCCCTTGGCCCAAATCCCTCCAAATCTGTCCTATCCATGTACCTGTCTAACTGTTTCTTAAACATTGGGATAGTTCCCGCCTCAACTACCTCCTCTGGCAGCTTGTTCCATACACCCACCACCCTTTGTGTGTGAAAAAGTTACCCCTCAGGTTCCTATTAAATCTTCGCCCCACCTCACCTCAAACCGATCTATTTCTCCCGTGATATTTGAAGGGACTGGACAAATGACGTTTCAGGTTGGGACTGATTGTAGATGGGGGGGTGGGGGGAGAAAGATGGAAAAAAGAGGTGGGGGCAGGACAAAGGCTGGCGAGTGATGGGTGGATACGGGGACAGAGGAGTGTGTGAGCAAAGCGGTCCTTCTGCAGTTGTACAGGGCCTTGATCAGACCACGCCTGGAGTATTGTGTGCAGTTTTGGTCTCCAAATTTGAGGAAGGACATTCTTGCTATTGATGGAGTGCTATTGATGTAGGTTCATCAGGATAAATCCCGAGATGGCGGGGTTATCATATGTTGAGAGAATGGAGCGGCTGGGCTTATATTAACTGGAATTTAGAAAGATGAGAGGGGATCTTATTGAAATATATAAGATTATTAAGGGTTTGGACACGCTAGAGGCAAGAAACATGTTCCCGATGTTGGGTGAATCCAGAACCAGGGGCCACAATTTAAGAATACGGGGTAAGCCATTTAGAACGGAGATGAGAAAAATGTTTTCACCCACAGAGAGTTGTGAATCTATGGAATTCTCTGCCTCAGAGGGCGGTGGAGGCCGGTTCTCTGGATGCTTTCAAGAGAGAGCTAGATAGGGCTCTTAAAGATAGCGGAGTCAGGGGATATGGGGAGAAGGCAGGAACGGGGTACTGATTGAGGATGATCAGCCATGATCACATTGAATGGCGGTGCTGGCTCGAAGGGCCGAATGGCCTACTCCTGCACCTATTGTCTATTGTCATTGGTGGATGGAGTAAGTGTCAAAGGCTAGAGTTGAAAAAGGAGGCAAAATGGTGAGGAGAGAAGAGTGAAGCCAGAGGGAGGAATGTAGGGGGAAGGGGAGGAAATGAGGGGGGAAATAAAAGGGACGTTGAAGATTTTGGGATGTGGGATGAGGGGAAAGGAGCAGGGTGACTGGGGAGAGATAGTGGAGGAATGGACGTGGGATGGAGTGAGAGGGAGCCACAGGAAAAATAAATTCAACATGGAGATGAGCGGTATTCTTAAAATTGTAGAATTTAGTGTTCATACCGCCACACGATGGAATATGAGGTGCTGTTCCTCCAGTTTGCGCTGGGCCTCACTCTGACAACGGAGGAGGCCCAGGACAGAAAGGTCAGCGTGGGAATGGGAAGGGGAGTTAAAAGGGCTTGCAAACCAAATGGTTAGCAAGACAGTAGTCAAGGTCTGAAGAAGGGTGACGCAGCATCTATGGAGCGATCCCTGTTTGGAGATACAGTGCGAAAACAGGCTCTTCGGCCCACCCAGTCCGCGCCAACCAACGATCTCCGCACATTAACACACACTAGGGATAATTTACATTTACCAAGCCAATTAACCTACAAACCTGTATGTTTTTGGAATGTGGGAGGAAATCAAAGATCTCGGGGAAAACCCACGCAAGTCACGGGGAGAACGTACCGACTGCACCCGCAGTCGGGATCGAACCCGGGTCTCTGCCGATGTCAGCGCTGAAAGGCAGCAACTCTACCGCTGCACCACCGTGTCGATCTCTCCCCGAAACGTCACCCGTTCCTTCTCTCCGGAGATGCTGCCTGTCCCGCTGAGTTACTCCAGCATTTTGTGTCTACCTTCAGTTTAAACAAACATCTGCAGTTCCTTCTGACATAAATGGTTAGCAATGTTTAGCTTCAAGAGTTGGTATGATGTCGTGAATTGCATCGTTAAACACAGGTGATTTTTTCTTTGTAAAACTCTATGTTCATTGAATTAGATTGCAATGCTAATTTAGAACTTCAATTGATGGGTACAAAATATAGCAGGATTATAGACACATGAAGCTGGAGTAACAGCGGGTCAGGCAGCATCTGTGGAGAACATGGATAGGTGACGTTTCACAGAGTGCTGGAGTAACTCAGCGGGTCAGGCAGCATCTGTGGAGAACATGGACAGGTGACGTTTCACAGAGTGCTGGAGTAACTCAGCGGGTCAGGCAGCATCTGGGGAGAACATGGATCGGTGACGTTTCACAGAGTGCTGGAGTAACTCAGCGGGTCAGGCAGCATCTGTGGAGAACATGGATAGGTGACGTTTCACAGAGTGCTGGAGTAACTCAGCGGGTCAGGCAGCATCTGGGGAGAACATGGATCGGTGACGTTTCACAGAGTGCTGGAGTAACTCAGCGGGTCAGGCAGTATCTGTGGAGAACATGGATCGGTGACGTTTCACAGAGTGCTGGAGTAACTCAGCCGGTCAGGCAGTATCTGTGGAGAACACGGATCGGTGACGTTTCACAGAATGCTGGAGTAACTCAGCGGGTCAGGCAGCATCTGGGGAGAACATGGATCGGTGACGTTTCACAGAGTGCTGGAGTAACTCTGTGGGTCAGACAACATTTGTGGAGAGAAGGAATGAGTGATGTTTCGGGTCGAGACCCTTCTTCATACACGAAACATCACCCATCCCTTCTCTCCAGAGACGCTGTCTGTCCAGCTGAGTTACTCCAGATTTTTGTGTCTATCTGCGGTTTAAACCAGCATCTGCTCAGCTGTTCCTTCTTACACATTATAGCAGCATGTGGATTGTCCTGGCAGCCCCACTATCCTGCATGAAGCTCATAACTTTCTTCTGCGAATCTACCCTACATTTCACGTCTCCTTCATGTTTAAAAGGGTTACTTTCATATTTTAAAACAAGTGCGCATATATAGAGTCTGAGCTTTCATCCGTAAGATAACATATTGTCAACAGTGCAATAGGAAATCATAATATTGTACTGAATCCGTCACTCATTTGATATTCAGTCGGGTTTCGAACATGGAATATTAAAATTTGTAAATGATATTTAACATATTCATGATTTGTGAAGGGTGTTTCCCCTTCTTTAGGATTCTTTATGTGTAAGAGCAATGAATAGCAGTTAGACATCGGCTAACCCAGTATCTCGACTACACTTCTTCCCACCCTGCAAAGACTCTATCCCCAACTCCCAATTCCTCTGTCTACGCCGCAATCTGTGCCCACAGCAGGTTCCCCTCTCCCATCATAGATGAGGCCCTCACTCATGTCTCCTCGGTACCCCGCAGCTCCGCTCTTGCTCCCCCTCCCCCCTCCCCCCCCAGTCGTAACAAGGACAGAGTCCCCCTAGTCCTCACCTTCCGCCCCATCAGCCGTCGCATACAACACATAATCCTCCAACATTTTCGCCACCTCCAACGGGATCCCACCACTAGCCACATCTTCCCATCTCCACCAATTTCCGCCTTCAGCAGAGACTGTTCCCGCAACTCCCTGGTCAACATCCCTTCCCACCCAAACCACCCCCGCCCCAGGTACTTTCCCCTGCGACCGCAGGAGATGTAACACCTGTCCCTGTACCTCCCCCCTCGACACTGTCCAAGGACCCCGACAGTCTTTCCAGATGAGGCAGAGGTTCACTTGCACCTCCTCCAACCTCATCTAATGTATCCGATGTTCCAGGTGTGGACTCTTATATGTTGGCGAGACCAAGCGCAGATTCGGCGATCGTTTCGCTGAACACCTCTGCTCAGTCCGCCTAAGCCTATCTGATCTCACGGTTGCTCAACACTTTAACCCCCCCTCCCATTCCCACCCTGACCTTTTTGTCCTGGGCCTCCTCCATTGTCAGAGTGAGGCCCAGCGCAAATTGGAGGAACAACACCTCATGTTTGGAGAAATGGAACAGGTGACATTTCGGGTCGAGACCCTTCTTCCGCTCCAGAGAGGCTGCGTGACCCGCTGAGTTACTCCAGCATTTTGCGTCCTTTTTTTGACTCTTGACGAGTTATGACTTCACAAGCTTCCCACATGTTACTCAAAGTGGCCATTTGTAGTTTTATGAACCAAACTCACGCGTTCCGCAGCAGCGGATGCTCTGAGACATCAAGTTGCCTGGTACTGAGAAGCTGAGCTACAGGAAGAGGTTGGGCAGGTGGGGAAGTGCAGGAAGCTGAGGGAAGATCTTGTAGAGGTGTAGGGGAAAGAGTGTTTAATTGTCAGATGTGCCTATAAACGGAAGGATTACTTACTGACTTACTTACTGCGTATTATGCCTCCTGGCATGTTGGGCAGCAACGAAGGTCCTCCACTCAGTAGTGTTGATTCCTTCAGTTGCTGTTTCCATAACATATTTGTTTTACGAGACAGGGTTGTTAGCCCTGTGCTCAACCCCCAACCTGGAGGACCATTGCTGAGAGTATGGAGTGGCTGGGCTTGTACACTCTGAAGTTTAGAAGGATGAGAGGGGATCTTATTGAAACATATAAGATTGCTAAGGGTTTGGACACGCTAGAGGCAGGAAACATGTTCCCGATGTTGGGGGAGTCCAGAACCAGGGGCCACAGTTTAAGAATAAGGAGTAAGCCATTTAGAACGGAGACGAGGAAACACTTTTTCTCACAGAGAGTTGTGAGTGTGGAATTCTCTGCCACGGAGGGCGGTGGAGGCCGGTTCTCTGGATGCTTTCAAGAGAGAGCTAGATAGGGCTCTTAAAAATAGCAGAGTCAGGGGATATGGGGAGAAGGCAGGAACGGGGTACTGATTGTGGATGATCAGCCATGATCACATTGAATGGCAGTGCTGGCTCGAAGGACCGAATGGCCTACTCCTGCACTTATTGTCTATTGACCAGTGGATCGCTCTTCGTCTTGCCTCTACCCTTCCACCTGTCCAGCATGGGAGACCCTAACAGGAGACAAATCTCCCGCTGGCATAGCTCCAGGGGTCACTGAGACACACAAACTCCCCGACCACCACAAGGTTGCAATCCAACAGGGAGAAACAGGATGACACTTCTTTTCTTCAGACTGAAAAATGGTCTTGACCCAAAAACGTCACCCATTCCTTCTCTCCAGAGATGCTGCCTGTCCCGCTGAGTTACTCCAGCATGTTGTGCCTTCAGTACCCCGTTCCTGCCTCCTCCCCACATCCCTTGATTCTGTTAGCCCTAAGAACTAGATCTAACTCTCTCCTGAATGCATTTCTGGTGCTGGAAAGGCAGCAACACTACCTCTGAACATGTCGCAGTGAAAGTCACATGTTTGCAAATCCTAATCCCAGATGCAGGACATCAAGGTGACCTTCACATAAAGGAAGAGTGGGTCATCCTAGGGTCTGGAGAGTTCCCCCCCTGTCCGCACCTGGGCAATGTACACACATAAAACCATTGTGTTTTAACCACCCATATTGACGCAGTTCTGGCCTTTGAATGCATTTGGAATGTAACTGGTGGGCAAATTAAAAAAATAATTGAAATAAGCAACAAAAACTCTTGGGAGAAATCCCAGGACTGGCTGAGAGAAAATGTGTCAGAAGATGATGCTGTCTGCTCCAATTAGCATCAGCTGCTTTTATTTTTAGTCCGATGTGGAAGGTTTAAAGATGTTGCATCAATTTTCAAATATTGGTTTGTAATGCTTTATTAATCAAAGGATGCAGAGGGAGGAATAGCTTTGCAAAGAGCATCACCAATTAACACTCTTGTGATCATCTCTGCAGGAGAAGGGTGTTTTGCTGCGGTCTTTCTGTGGATCAGTTTTCCTCACATCAGCAGCTTTTAGTGCTACATTTGGTTGTGATGGCTTTCTTTATTGAGCAGTATTCGCTGGGCAAGGCTGCAATGGAAGGCTGCGGCGCGATGCACTGCTGCAAATGTTTTTCCCGGCAGGCTGCATCGTTTGAAACCGCAGTTTCACACCTTGCGGTCGGACACGACGGGCCATCGCAATTTTCGAAAGGCCAGCTTAATGCAGAGAAGATAGGCAGATGATGGGATGGGATGACAGGACTTTCATCGGAAGAAAGACTGGATAGACTCGGCTTGTACTCGCTGGAGTTTAGAAGATTGAGGGGGGATCTTATAGAAACTTACAAAATTCTTAAGGGTTAAAGAAGGAACTGCAGATGCTGGAGAATTCTTAAGAGGTTGGACAGGCTAGATGCAGGAAGATTGTTCCCGATGTTGGGGAAGTCCAGAACGCGGGGTCACAGTTTAAGGATAAGGGGGAAGTCTTTTAGGATGGAGATGAGAAAAACATTTTACACACAGAGAGTGGTGAATCTGTAGAATTCTCTGCCACAGAAGGTAGTTGAGGCCAGTTCATTGGCTATATTTAAGAGGGAGTTAGATGTGGCCCTTGTGGCTAAAGGGGTCAGGGGGTATGGAGAGAAGACAGGTACAGGATACTGAGTTGGATGATCAGCCATGATCATATTGAATGGTGGTGCAGGCTCGAAGGGCCGAATGGCCTACTCCTGCACCTATTTTCTATATTTTAAACCTCATCCACTGTATCTGCTGTTCCAGGTGTGGACCCCTGTGTATAGGCGAGACCAAGCGCGGGCTCGGCGATCGTTTCGCTGAATGTCTTCGCTCCGTCCGTCTAGAAACGTAGAAACATAGAAATTAGGTGCAGGAGTAGGTCATTCGGCCCTTCGAGCCTGCACCGCCATTCAATATGATCATGGCTGATCATCCAACTCAGTATCCCGTACCTGCCTTCTCTCCATACCCTCTGATCCCCTTAGCCTCAAGGGCCACATCTAACTCCCTCTTAAATATAGCCAATGAACTGGCCTCAACTACCCTCTGTGGCAGAGAGTTCCAGAGACCCACCACTCTCTGTGTGAAAAAAGTCCTTCTCATCTCAGTCCTAAAGGATTTCCCCCTTATCCTTAAGCTGTGACCCCTTGTCCTGGACCTCCCCGACATCGGGAACAATCTTCCTGCATCTAGCCTGTCCAACCCCTTAAGAATTTTGTAAGTTTCTATAAGATCCCCTCTCAATCTCCCAAATTCTATAGAGTATAAACCGAGTCTATGCAGTCTTTGTTCATAAGACAGTCCTGACATCCCAGGAATCAGTCTGGTGAACCTTCTCTGCACTCCCTCTATGGCAATAATGTCCTTCCTCAGATTTGGAGACCAGAACTGTACGCAATACTCCAGGTGTGGTCTCACCAAGACCCTATACAACTGAAGTAGAACCTCCCTGCTCCTATACTCAAATCCTTTTGCTATGAAAGTTAACATACCATTCGCTTTCTTCACTGCCTGCTGCACCTGCATGCCTACTTTCAATGACTGGTGTACCATGACACCCAGGTCGCGCTGCATCTCCCCTTTTCCTAATCGGCCACCATTTAGATAGTAGTCTGCTTTCCTATTTTTGCCACCAAAGTGGATAACCTCACATTTATCCACATTATACTGCATCTGCCAAACATTTGCCCACTCACCCGGCCTATCCAAGTCACCTTGCAGTCTCCTAGCATCCTCCTCACAGCTAACACTGCCCCCCAGCTTAGTGTCATCCGCAAACTTGGAGATACTGCCTTCAATTCCCTCATCCAGATCATTAATGTATATTGTAAATAGCTGGGGATCCAGCACTGAGCCTTGCGGTACCCCACTAGTCACTGCCTGCCATTGTGAAAACGACCCGTTTACTCCTACGCTTTGCTTTGCTCCCCTATCCACGCTACTAGTTACATCCTCGAAAAATTCCACAAGATTCGTCAGACATGATTTACCTTTCGTAAATCCATGCTGACTTTGTCCAATGATTTCACCACTTTCCAAATGTGCTGCTATCCCATCTTTAATAACTGACTCTAGCAGTTTCCCCACTACCGATGTTAGACTAACTGGTCTGTAATTCCCCGTTTTCTCTCTCCCTCCCTTCTTAAAAAGAGGGGTTACGTTTGCTACCCGCCAATCCTCAGGAACTACTCCAGAATCTAAAGAGTTTTGAAAGATTATCACTAATGCATCCACTATTTCCGGAGCTACTTCCTTAAGTACTCTGGGATGCAGCCTATCTGGCCCTGGGGATTTATCGGCCTGTAATCCATTCAATTTACCCAACACCACTTCCCGACTAACCTGGATTTCACTCGTCCTCCTTTGACCCGCGGTCCCCGCTATTTCCGGCAGATTATTTATGTCTTCCTTAGTGAAGACGGAACCAAAGTAGTTATTCAATTGGTCCGCCATATCCTTGTTCCCCATGATCAACTCACCTGTTTCTGACTGCAAGGGACCTACATTTGTTTTAACTAATCTCTTTCTCTTCACATATCTATAAAAACTTATGCAGTCAGTTTTTATGTTCCCTGCCAGTTCTCTTCCAGTCTAAACCTACCTGATCCCCCGGTGGCTCAGCACTGCAACTCCCCCTCCCATTCCCACACTGACCTTTCTGTCCTGGGCCTCCTCCATTGTCAGAGTGAGGCCCAGCGCAAAGAAGAACAGCACCTCATATTTCGCTTGTGTGGCTTACACCCCAGCGGTATGAACATTGACTTCTCTAACTTCAGATAGCCCTTGCAACACCTCTCTCTCCACCTCCTCTCCATTCCCAGTTCTCCCACCAGTCTGACTAACCCCCTGATTACATTTTATCTATGTTTGCTTTGTTCTCCTTGCCAATGAGGATCTATTCTACATTTCCCTTGACTTGCATCACATTTGATATCTCCTTTTCACACCCGACGCTTCCTTATCTCTGTGCCTCCCTCTCCCCTGACTCTCAGTCTGAAGAAACGGTCTCGACCCAAAACGTCACCTGTTCCTTCTCTCCATGGAGCGGCTGGACTTGTATACTCTGGAATTTAGAAGGATGAGAGGAGATCTTATTGAAACATATAAGATTATGAAGGGCTTGGATACGCTAGAGACAGGAAACATGTTGGTGGAGTCCAGAACCAGGGGCCAGTTTGAGAATGGGGGGGTTACACAAAAAGCTGGAGAAACTCAGCGGGTGCAGCAGCATCTAAGGAGCGAAGGTTTAAGAATTATGGGTAAGCCATTTAGAACGGAGATGAGGAAAAACTTTTTCGCCCAGAGAGTTGTGAATCTGTGGAATTCTGCCTCAGAAGGCAGTAGAGGCCAATTCACTGTATGCATTTCGAGAGAGAGTTAGATAGAGCTTTTAAAGATATGGGGAGAAGGCAGGAACGGGGTACTGATTGTGGATGATCAGCCATGATCACATTGAATGGCGGTGCTGGCTCGAAGGGCCGAATGGCCTACTCCTGCACCTATTGTCTATTATTCCTTCTCTCCAGAGATGCTGTCTGCCCCGCTGAGTTACTCCAGCATTTTGTGTCTATCCTCGGAGTATTAAACCTGCATCTGCAGTTCCTTCCTTCACGTCAATGCAGATAAGTGTGTGTTGCAGTTTGGGAAGTCAAACCTTGGCAGTGAATGGCAGTGCCCTGGAGAGTCATGAGACATACAGCATAGGAACGAGTCCTTCGGCCCATCATGACCATGCTGACAAAGATGCCTTATTTACATTAGTCCAACCTCCCTGCGTTTGGCCCATATCCTTCCAAACCATTCCTTGCCTTGCATTGCGGAGCAGAGGGATCTAGGAATACTGGGACTTATTCCTTGAACGTGGTGTCACAGATAGATAGGGTGGTCGAGAAGACTTTTGGTACATTGGCCTTCATCAGTCAGGGTTTTGAGTATAAAAGTTAAGACGTTAAGTTATAATTGCAGAACACTTTGGTGAGACCGCATTTGGAGTACTGCGTCGGAAGGAACTGCAGACGCAGCTTTACACTGAAGATGGGTACAAAGTGCTGGAGCAACTCTGTGGGTCAGGCAGCATTTCCGGAGAAACGGAACAGGGGCATTTCGGGTCGAGACCCTTTGTCAGACTTCAGACTGTGGTGTTCAATTTTGGTCGCCCTGCTATTGGAGGGATGTTGTTAAACTGGAAAGAGCGCAGATAAGATTCATAAGGATTCATAATAGCCCAGGTCTCGAGGGCCTGAGCTATTGGGCAGGATAGGACTTGATTCCATGGAGCGCAGGAGGATGAGGGGGTGATCTAATAGAGATGTACAAAATCATGAGAGGAAGAGGGGCTTTTACCCAGAACTGGGAAATCAAGAACTTGGGGACGAAGGTTTAAGGTGAGAGGAGAAAGATTAAGATGAGAAGGAGAAAGATCACATTAAACGGCGGTGCTGGCCCGAAGGGCCGAATGGCCTACTCCTGCACCAATTGTCTATTGTCTATTAACAGGATCTGAGGGACAACTTTTCACACAGAGGGTGGTGGGTGTACGGAACGAGATTTTAGTTTTAGTTTTAGAGATACAGCACGGATACGGGCCCTTTAGCCCACCAGGTCCGCGCCGACCAGCGATCCCCACGCATTAGCACTAACCTATACCCTCTAGGGACAATTTTTACATTTACCAAGCCAATTAACGTACAAACCTTTGGAGTGCGGGAGGAAACCGAAGATCTCGGAGAAACCCCTCACAGGTCACGGGGAGAACGTACAAACTCCGTACAGCCAGCACCTGTAGTCGGGATCGAGCCCGGGTCTCCAGCGCTGCATTCGCTGTAATAAGGCAGCAACTCTACCGCTGCGCCACCGTGACCGCTTGAAGAGTTAGTTGGGTACTATAGACATTTAAAAGACATTTGGACAGGTACATGGATAGGAAACATTTAGATGGATACGGGCCAACCACTGGCAGGCGGGGCATCTTGGTCAGCATGAGTCAGATGGGCTGAAGGACCTGTTTCCGCGCCGTATGGCTCTGTGGCTCTAAGTCACCGTGTTCAATTTGACTGCTGTTCCAACATCTGTCTCCACTGCAAAACTCAGCTGGCAGTAGAGGATGATTAATCCAATATGTTTTAAATATGAAATTGCTCTGTGTTTGTTTAAGATTTTATAAATTAGTTTTCACCCGCAAAGCAGAAACTAGGAATGAAGCTTCATAATTAGTGGGTGAATTGGAATGTACACACTGACAATGTTTACTGATACTGGATAGCAACACGAGTGTTGGGTGGAATCCTGTCTCATCCAGGGAGAAAAATGATCAAAAGTGGTATTGAAAGGCAAGCAAGACACTGCAGATGCTGGAAGTCTCAAATCAAAAACTGTGAATGCTTGAACTACTCAGCGGGCAGGCAGCAGGTCGGAAGAAAGAAACTGATCAAAGTTTCAGGTCAATTAGTTTTAAAGAGAACCGAGAAATTAAATAAACTGGATGGTGTTTAATTCTCCGAAGTTCATAAGTTCTCGGGGCAGAATGTGGCCATTCGGCCAATCGAGTCTACCCCATCATTCAATCATGGCTGATCTATCTCTCCCTTCCGAACCCCATTCTCCTGCCTCCTTCCCATAACCCCTGACACCCGTACTAATCAAGAATCTATCTATCTCCGCCTTAAAAATATCCACTGATTTGGCCTCCACAGCCATCTGTGGCAAAGAATTCCACAGATTCACCACCCTCTGACTAAAGAAATTCCTCACCTCCTTCCGAAAGGAACGTCCTTTAATTCTGAGGCTGTGACCTCTGGTCCTAGACTCTCCCGCTAGTGGAAACATCCTCTCCACATTCACTCTATCCAGGCCTTTCACTGTGGTGTGGTGGAGAGAAGGGTGGGGTAGAGGGAGAGACCAAGAGAGACCCAGAGCCAAGAGTTGACCATGGTATCATCTGAGATGTGGATCACCACTGACGGATTGGAGATTGAGTGTTTCCAGTACTCCCTTTTCCTACATGTTCATCTTTGAGGAGGTGGGCGTGTGTGTATGTGTGTGTGTGCATGTGTATAGTGCAGATATACACACACCACACACATATATATGTACACATACCTCTCCCTCTATCTCCATCTGTCCTGCTCCCTCCCTCTCTCCTCTCCTCACTCACCTTCTTTCCCCCTCTCTTCTCTCTCCCCCTCTCCCCCCCCTATCCCACTCTTCCCCCTCTCTCCCCCTCTCTACCACTTTGTCCCCCTCTCCCTTCTCCAACTCTCTCCCTCTCTCCTTCTCCCCCCCTTCTCTCCGCCCTCTCTCCTCTCCCCCTCTCCCCTCCCCCTCTCCCGCTGTTGTCTGTGTCATCCAGTCTTCCTTGTTCTTCACTGAAGATTATTTTCCCCGCAACTTCAAGCATGTTGGACTTTTAAGTTTTCTCCTCTCTGATGTAAGTTCGTATTGACCTGAAATATGGATTCTGATTTTGCGTTAGTTAAAGTGCTGCTGTGATCACAACCGAATGGTGATTTGGAATATTAAACCTCGTGTCAAACATCAAGGAAGCATACAAATCATATGTTCATATGGTACCGAACCGCAGTTTACATTCTGCAGAATTACAGTCTGAAGAAGGGTCCCGAAACGTCACCTATCCATGTTCTCCACAGATGCTGCCTGACCCGCTGAGTTACTCCAGCACTCTGTGAAACGTCACCTATCCATGTTCTCCACAGATGCTGCCTGACCCGCTGAGTTACTCCAGCACTCTGTGAAACGTCACCTATCCATGTTCTCCACAGATGCTGCCTGACCCGCTGAGTTACTCCAGCACTCTGTGAAACGTCACCTATCCATGTTCTCCACAGATGCTGCCTGACCCGCTGAGTTACTCCAGCACTCTGTGGTACTATGTAATCCCGTGCCTGCTCCATGGTCGGATAGTCGGCGACTAAACCGTCTCCCCCACCTGGTTTGCCAGGTGAGGAGGGGGCTGTGGACCCCCAGCAGGACCAAAAACAAGACCTGTCAAAGGGCGGATGAGCTCCTAGTGAGCCAACGGCCATCCACACTTCAGTAGAAGTTGCGATCACTGTCGTACACGGCATTGTAAGGCACGGTGCCCGGTGATGTTTTCATAGATGATGATGATACCTATGTCTATCCACAGTTTATGTTGCTCACGCCAGCTACACAAGATCATACTTGAAGCGCAGGAATAATAAGCTACTGATAACAGTGTTCATGTCAGGAGCCTAGTGATGAAAATATGTTGTTTGCACTGGGGACTCTGCCAACACACTGCAATGTGTGAATATGGAACAGTCTACAATTATATAAACATATCTGATCATTTGGAGGTATAACATTTACAAGATCCAGTCATCTTCTACCTTATTCCTTAAGCATTAGCATTGGATCGTGAGATCAAAAAACATAGGAGTCATAGAATTAGGCCATTCAGCCCATCGAGTCTGCTCTACCACTCTGTTATGGCTGACAAAAATGCTGGAGAAACTCAGCGGGTTAGGCAGAATCTATGGAGCGAAGGAATGGGTGCCCTTTCGGGTCAAGACCTGTAAGGATCTTGGAGATAGTGAAAGGAGCAGAATTGGGCCATTCGGCCCATCATTCAATCATGGCTGATTTATCTCTCTCTCCTAACCGCATTCTCCTGCCTTCTCCCCATAACCCCTGACACCCTTAATAATCAAGAATATATCCATCACTGCCTTAAAAATATCCACTGACTTGGCCTCCACAGACGTCCGTGGCAAAGACCTCCGTCACCCATCCCTTCGCTCCATAGATGCTGCCTCACCCGCTGAGTTTCTCCAGCATTTTTGTCTACCTTCGATTGTTCCAGCATCTGCAGTTCCTTCTTAAACACTGTCTATTATGGCTGATCTGCTTTCCCTCTCAACCCATTTCTCCTGCATTCTTCCCGTAACCTTTGACTAATCAAGAATCTGTTAATCGCCACCTTAAAAATACCCAATGATTTGGGCTCCACAGCCGTCTATGGCCATGAATTCCACAGACTCACCACCCTCTGGCTAAAGAAATTCCTCCACATCTCAGTGAGTGGTGAGCGGCGTGTTGGTCGATGTGGGCAAGGTGGGCTGAAGGGCCTGTTTCCGCGCCGTATGACTATGACTTTGAGGTTCTATCTCCGTTCTAAAGCGACGTCCTTTTATTCTGAGGCCATGCCCTGTGGTCCTCGACTCTCCCATGGAGACTCAGATATTTTCGGATCATGGATTCATGAAAGGTCACTATTTGCCATCTTTCTTTAAAGTCAATTGACAATAGACAATAGGTGCAGGAGTAGGCCTACGCTGGTGAACCAACGCTGCACTCCCTCAATAGCAAGTCGAGACGGAGAGCGGTCGCTGTGCCTTCCACCTTCTTCCCAGACCCGAGACTTGTAGCTGCGGAAAGCCCGCACAGAGAGTGAACGGGCAAGGTCAATCTCATGTCATAAGGCCATAGGTGATCGGAGCAGAATTAGGCCATTCGGCCCATCAAGTCTACTCCATCATTCAGTCATGGCTGATCTATCTCGCCCTCCTAACCCCATTCTCCTGCCTTCTCCCTATAACCCCTGACACCCATAATAATCAAGAATCTATCTATCTCTGCCTTAAAAATATCCACTGACTTGGCCTCCACAGCCTTCCGTGGCAAAGAATTCCACAGATTCACCACCCTCTGACTAATGAAGTTCCTCCTCATCTCCTTCCTAAAATAATTCTGAGGCTGTGCCCTCTGGTCCTAGACTCTCCCACTAGTGGAAACATCCTCTCCACATCCACTCTATCCAAGACTTTCACTATACTGTATGTTGCAATGAGGTCCCCCCCACTCTATCTGCTGAACTCCAGCGAGTACAGGCCCAGTGCCGTCAAACGCTAATTGGTGAGCTCAAGCCCACATGTCACGTTGATGCCTGCCCTAGGTCCCTCCTTCCTTCCAGTGCCAGCGGCTTAGGTGAAAGTGGGAAGGAGAAAAGTAACTTCAATAAAATGCCACCCTTCAAAGGAAACGTGAAGTCTGCATACATCGAATCTGGAATATTGTGAGCAGTTTTGGTCCCCTAATTTTAGGAAGGACATTCTTGCTATTGAGGGAGTGTTGCGTAGGTTTACAAGGTTAATTCCCGGGATGGCGGGACTGTCATATGCTGAGAGAATGGAGCAGCTGGGCTTGTACACTCTGGAGTTTAGAAGGATGAGAGGGGATCTCATTGAAACATATAAGATTATTAAGGGTTTGGACACGCCAGAGGCAGGAAACATGTTCCCGATGTTGGGGGAGTCCAGAACCAGGGACCACGGTTTAAGAATAAGGGGTTAGCCATTTAGAACGGAGACGAGGAAACACTTTTTCTCACAGAGAGTTGTGAGTCTGGGGAATTCCCTCCCTCGGAGGGCGGTGGAGGCTGATCCTCTGGATACTTTCAACAGAGGTCTAGATAGGACTCTTAAAAATAGCGGAGTCAGGGGATATGGGGAGAAGGCAGGAACGGAGTACTGATTGCGGATGATCAGCCACGATCACATTGAATGGCGGCGCTGGTGCAAAGAGCCAAATGGCCTACTCCTGCACCTATTGTCTATTGTCTATTGACTTAGGTGAAAGTGGGAAGGAGAAAAATAACTTGAATAAAATGCCGCGCTTCAAACGAAACGGCAAGTATGCATACATTGAATCTTCGACTGCAGGTCGCCTTGGCTATGATTACCCAACTGTTGTGCTGCTAAATGTTCCAGTCAATTCTCAGGGGCATGTGTAAATCTTTACACCTTCGACCAGAAACCCTCTGCTGCCACTCCAAATCCCGTTTAAAATTTCTCCAATGCATAATTCAATTGGAAAATAAATGACTAACTGTAGTAACCATTTAGCTTAACTCGATTAACTTGGAGCAGCAGCACCTCATATTTCGCTTGGGCAGTTTACACCCCAGCGGTATGAACATTGACTTCTCCAATTTCAGGTAGTCCTTGCTTTCTCCCTCCTTCCCCTCCCCTTCCCAGCTCTTCCACTGCCCACTGTCTCCCCCTCTTCCTTTCTTCTTCCCGCCCCCCCCCACCCCCACATGAGTCTGAAGAAGGGTCTCGACCCGAAACGTCACCTATTCCTTCGCTCCATAGATGCTGCCTCACCCGCTGAGTTTCTCCAGCATTTTTGTCCACCTTCGGTTTTTCCAGCATCTGCAGTTCCTTCTTAAACACTTAACATAACTCAGTACGTTATAACTATAAGCAGTTACCTTTACATTTGATCTACGTGTAATTATGTGGGTGGGATTTATACGTAGTCTGAGGCGCGTTTGCGGCTGGGATTCTCGTGCAAATTCTTGAAACAATATAAAAATCTTTCACTACACTAGAAGCATAAGTTATTTTATATTATATTGATGGGAGTCCAAGTGCATTTAAAAAACAAGCTAAATATGGAGCTAATGTTCACATTAGTCCAAAGTCAAAGTCAATTTTATTCGTCACATGCACCCGAAGGTGCAGTGAAATGAATTTGCCAGCAGCGATACACTTAAAAAAAACACACAATACACAATAATATATAACACAAACATCCACCACAGCATTCTTCACTGTGGTGGAAGGCACAAAGTTCAGCTAGCCTCCTCCTTGTTCACCCGTTGTCGGGGCCATAAACCCTCCGTAGTCGCTGCTACGGACGGCACTATGTACAGGCCCTCTCGTCGGGATGTTCAAAACTCCGACGTCGGGAAGGTCAAAGACACTCGCGGGTTGGAATTGCTGCATCGGCACTTTCATACCGGAGACTGCGGCTTCAGGATGTTATAGGCCGCAGGCTCTTTAAATATATAAAGTAGGGTCGACGTAAAATCTATCAGTACATATAAATGTAAAAATATTTGGCACGGTGTTAAGTTTGTACAATGTGAACTGAGCTAATCCCGGTCATATTCTTTTGACATTTTCATGGTCTACCTTGCACAAATCTCTTTTTTGTTCATTCTCCCAACTGCATGTTCAATGAAAATAGTCATTTTCAGAAATATTTTGAAATAGGGAAAGGCATATAATCCTTTATCACTCCGGAAGCTACCGGTGTTCACCGTGTCATAGAGTCATACAGCATGGAAACAGGCCCAACTTGTTTTGTGGATACAACCTAGAGCATCGTGTGCAGTTTTGGTCTCCAAATTTGAGGAAGGCCATTCTTGCTATTGAGGGAGTGCAGCGTAGGTTCACCAGGTTAATTCCCGGGATGGCGGGACTGTCATATGTTGATAGATAGGAGCGGCTTGGCTTGTATACTCTGGAGTTTAGAAGGATGAGAGGGGATCTTATTGAAACATATAAGATTATTAGGGGTTTGGACACGTTAGAGGCAGGAAATATGTTCCCAATGTTGGGGGAGTCCAGAACCAGGGGCCACAGTTTAAGAATAACTAGTAAGCCATTTAGAATGGAGATGAGGAAAAACTTTTTCACATAGAGAGTTGTGAGTCTGTGGAATTCTCTGTCTTAGAGGGCGGTGGAGGACGGTTCTCTGGATGCTTTCAGAGAGAGTTAGATAGAGCTCTTAGGATAGTGGAGTTAAGGGATATGGAGAGAAGGTACTGATTGTGTGATGATCAGCCATGATCACATTGAATGGCAGTGCTGACTCGAAGGGCCGAATGGCCTACTCCTGCACCAATTGTCTGTTGTCCCATTTACACTAGTCCCACCTGCCTGTAATCAGCTCATATCCTTCTAAACCTGCCCTAGCCGCACCTGTCCAAATGTCGTAAACATTGTGATAATGGGTACAGGCGCTGTCTGTACGGAGTTTTGTACGTTCTCTGTGTGACCGCGTGGGTTTTCTCTGGGTGCTCTGGTTTCCTCCCACACTCCAAAGCCGTACAGCTTTGTAAGTTGATAAACTTTGGTAAATTGTCTCGAGTGTGCAGGATAACGTCAGTGTACGGGGCGATCGCTGGATGGCAATAGACTGAGTGGGCCGAAGGGCCCGTTTCCATGCTGTACCTCCATTCTAAAGTCTAAAAAGACAAAGATATACTATATCTACACATGTGTTTATCAAGAAAAGGTGCAATCTCCCTTTAAACAACCCGATTAAGTCTTTATTGTTATTTTTATAATTGAATAAAAAATCTTATTATGATTTCAGCATGAATTTCTTTTATGATATTCAAATAATAACCAGGCGACATAATCATCTTTATAACTTAATTCCCATTGTAACACGAGCATGTTTGAGTGGTCGATAATGCTAAATCAGAGCACCTGGCTTTGTCGGCGCAGGGAATCTGACAACCATTTGCTGGGCCTGGCAGATACAAAGATGAATGAATGAATCAGTTTATTGGCCAAGTATTCACATACAAGGAATTTGCCTTGGTGCTCCGCCCGCAAGTGACAACATGACAACATGACATAGTTAGGAATAACACATAAAACATTAAACATTAATAGTAAAACATTATTGATTAAACATGTGAATTATATAAAATACTACAGCAAAAGGAGGCTACAGACTTTTGGTTATTGAGTAGAGCTACTACTCGTGGGAAAAACTTGTTTTTATGTCTGGCTGTGGCGGCTTTGACAGTCCGGAGTCACCTTCCAGAGGGAAGTGATTCAAAGAGTTTGTGGCCAGGGTGAGAGGGGTCAGAGATGATCTTACCCGCTCGCTTCCTGGCCCTTGCAGTGTACAGTTCAATAATGGAGGGAAGGTTGCAGCCAATAACCTTCTCATCTGATCGGACGATTCGCTGCAGCCTCCGGGTGTCGTGCTTGGTGGCTGAGCCAAACCAGACCATGATGGAGAAGGCGAGGACAGACTCTATGATGGCTGTGTAGAAGATGTGGCTCCCTGCAAATTCCATCATTCCTACGTCACTAATTCAATTCTAGGATGCAAATGTCAGTCTGGAAAGGCATGATTTTTCAGTGTACCTGTGTCTCAGTGCAGAAAGAATGTTCTCCATGTTGGGGGAGTCCAGAACCAGGGGTCACAGTTCAAGAATAAGGGGCCAGTTAGGACTGAGATGAGGGAACACTTCATCACCCAGAGAGTTGTGAATCTGTGGAATTCTCTGCACAGAAGGCAGTGGAGGCCGGTTCACTGGATGTTTTCAAGAGAGAGTTAGATTTAGCTCTTTGGGCTAACGGAATCAAGGGATATGGGGAGAAGGCAGGAACGGAGTACTGATTTTAGATGATCAACCATGATCACATTGAATGGCAGTGCCGGCTCGAAGGGTCGAATGGCCAACTCCTGCACCTATTTTTCTATGTTCTATGTTTGCACCTGTGCATGAGTCGGGTCCTTCGTCCCACCGAGCCCGCGCCGACCAACATCATTTGTGCATTTGGTAAAATTGTAAATTATACCTAGCGTGTGTAGGATAGTGTTAGTGTGCGGGGATCGCTGGTCGGTGCGGACTCGGTGGGCCGAAGGGCCTGTTTCCACACTGTATTACTAAATTAAACTAAACTAAATGAAGTTCTGTCCTGCACAGTAGCGACAATTTGCCACAGCCAAGTAACCCGTGCATCCGAGGAGTGTGCGAGGAGACTGGAGCACCCGGAGAAATCCTATGCAGTCACGGGGAGAACGTGCAGACTCCACACAGACAGCACCCATAGACAGATTCGAACCCAGGTGGCTGGAGCTGTGCGGCAGCAACTCTACCGCTGTGCCACCGTGCCACCCTCCATAGGCAGAGTCTTGATCAGTACGGGTGTCAGGGGTTACAGGGAGAAGGCAGGAGAATGGGGTTGAGAGGGAAAAATAGACCAGCCTTGATTGAATGGCAGAGTGGACTTGATGGGCCGAATGGCCTAATTCTGTTCCTATAACCTATGGATTTATGAATATTGCAAACGATTTAAAAATACCGTTGGGCAGATTAAATTGGAGTCACACAATACGGAAACTGGCCCTTCGACCCAACATTCATGCCAACCACGACGTTCCATCTAAGCTGGTCTCATTGGGCCCAGATCTCTTTATAAACCTTCCTTATCCATGTACCTGTCCAAATGTTGCTGCTGTGCTTGTATCTGCCTCAAATACTTCCTCTGGCAGCTCTGGAAATGTGGGTCTAATTTCTTTGGTTTCTCGTTTAAGAAAGAACTGCAGATGCTGGAAAAATCGAAGGTAGACGAAAAATGCTGGAGAAACTGAGCGGGTGAGGCAGCATCTATGGAGCGAAGGAATAGGTGACGTTTCGGGTCGAGACCCTTCTTCAGGCTTCTTTGGTTTCTCAGGCTCTTTCATATCTATCATTCATTGTTCTTTGTCTCTCTACGTCACTGTCTATATCTCTCGTTCCCCTTTTCCCCAACCAGTCTGATGAAGGGTCTCGACCCGAAACGTCACCCATTCCTTCTCTCCAGAGAAGCTGCCTGTCCCGCTGAGTTACTCCAGCTGTTTGCGCCTATCTTTCACTCGAGTGTTTGCTTCTCACTGAAGAAGTTGCCATCCTGTGTCCGTACAAAGCATCACCATGGTTACTGCAGGCTGTGGGCTCACAGTGATGTAGATACCAGTGTGCTCGCAACAGTCAAGTTGTATAACGGCCCTCTGTGTTCAACCACCAGTTATAGAGCTGGCCCTCCTTAAGTGCTGAAGCCTCCATCATCTTCGTTCAGACTATCCATGGTATTCGGAAAACCCGCACCCTCTCCTGCCCCACACCTCCTATTGCCCTTTGCCCTGAAGCTTCTCACCCTTTAGAATTATGGACATCTTAGGTACCCCTCCGGGCATTGTGAGGAGAGTGAGAGAGAGAGAGAGAGAGAGAGAGGGTGTGAGAGAGAGAGCGTGAGAGAGAAAGAGAGAGAGAGAGAGAGAGAGAGAGAGAGAGAGAGGAGGGAGAGAGAGAGAGGGGGGATAGTGAGAGAGAGAGGGGAGAGAGAGAGAGAGAGCGTGAGAGAGCACGAGAGAGAGAGAGAGAAAGAGAGAGGGGGAAAAAGAGAGAGAGGGGGCGGTCGATGGTCAGGCTAGAGTCGGCTGCCTGCCCCTCTTTCGGGCCTATGTTCGTGCACGTGTGTCCCTGGAGAGGGAACATGCGGTGTCCACGGGGACTCTGGAGGCCTTCCATCAACGCTGGTCACCGCGTGGGGATGAGACTATTATAAACAATGAATGTACTGTTGTACTACAATGATTTGTTTGTTATAGTGTGATTTTTTGATTATGTTTTGATTGTGTTGAATAAAGTTTTTGGAAATGGAAAAAAAAAAAGAGAGAGAGAGAGAGAGAGGGTGCGAGAGAGAGAGAGCGCGCGAGAGAGAGAATAGAGAGAGAGAGAGATTACAGGAAAATATGACTATATATTTGAAGAGATTTTGGCAATGGCGTGGCTGGTGCCTCATTTATTTTGACATTCTGCTGTTAGATATGAATGAAAAGCAAAGTCATGTTTCATTTTAATTGTGGCATTCACAGTGTGTCACGGGATTCCTCTGGGTGAATTGTTCAGGTGCGGGTGCATTTGATCTGAACACAAAGTGCTGGGGTAACTCGGTGGGTCAGGCAGCATCTCTGAAGGAGATGGATAGGTGACGTTTCCGGTCAGGACCCTACTTCAAACCTGAATCTGAAGCAGTGTTGCAGGAAGGAACTGCAGATGCTGGTTTAATGCTGGCCGAAGATAGACACGAACAGCTGGAGTAACTTTGCTCAGACCGCCTGGACCTACCTGATGTCCCGGCAGCCAAACACTTTAATTCTCCTTCCCATTCCCACACTGACCTTTCTGTCCCGGGTCTCCTCAATTGTCAGAGTGAAGCTAAACGCAAATTGGAGGAACAGCACCTCATATTCCGCTTGGGCAGCTTACAGCCCAGTGGTGTGAATATTGATTTCTCTCGCTTCAGGTAGCCTCGGCATTCCCTCTCTCTCCATCCCTCCCCCACCCAAGTCGCACCAGCTTCTCGTTCTCACCCAACAAACAGCGAACAACGGCCTGTTTCCTTTATCATCGTTACTTTTTTGCATACCTTTCATTCATTGGTCTTTATCTCTCCACATCATCATCTATATCTCTCGTTTCCCTCTCCCCTGACTCAGTCTGAAGAAGGGCCTCGACTTGAAACGTCACCCATCCCTTCTCTCCAGAGATGCCGCCTGTCCCGCTGAGTTACTCCAGCCTTTTGTGTCTATTTTTGAATCTGAAGAAGGGTCCCAATGTGAAACGTCGCCCAGTCTGAACAAGGGTCCCCATGCAAAATGTTGGCTGTCCATGTCCTCCGCAGATGTTGCCTGACCCACTGAGTTACTCCAGCACTTTGCGTTCCACTTCAGATTTCAGCATCTGCAGTTCCTTGTGCGGTTGGCTCATCAAGTCTACTCCGCCATTCAATCACAGCTGATCTATCTCTCCCTCCGAACCCCATTCTCCTGCCTTCTCCCCATCATCTCTGACACCCGTACTGATCAAAAATCTATCTTTGTCACTTCCTTCCCTAAGCTAGGGCACTGTCCGATTCACCTCTAGCCCATTGCGGACATTGGACTTTGTCTGTGGAACTGATGGGCTACAATGCTGAGAACTATATTCTGCACTCTGTATCTTCCCCTTTGCTCTACCAGTTTTACTTGAGTTCGACTTGATTGTATTTATGTAAAATTAGGTCATTTGGCCCATCATGTCGACTTCACCATTCAATCATGGCTGATCTATCTCTCCCTCCTAACCCCATTCTCCTGCCTTCTCCCCGTAACCCCTGACACCCGTACTAATCAAGAATCTATCTACCTCTGCCTTAAAAATACCCATTAACTTGGCCTCCACAGCCTTCTGTGGCAAAGATAGATCAGCCGTGATTGAATGGCGGTGTAGACGATGGGCCGAATGGCCTAATCCTGCTCCTATCGTTTATGAGCATGATCAAGAAGGAACTGCAGATGCTGGAAAACCAAAGGTAGACAAAAATGCTGGAGAAACTCACCGGGTGCGGCGGCGTCTATGGAGCGAAGGAAATAGGCAACGTTTCGGACCGAAACGTTGCCTATTTCCTTCGCTCCATAGATGCTGCCGCAACCGCTGAGTTTCTCCAGCATTTTTGTCTACTTATGAACATGATATAGTGGAACCATGCTTGTAGCTGGGTGAATTTGTGATGTTCGCAGAACAGCAGAGAGACTAGCGAATGGAAGGTTAATAGAGTGATTCAAATATATAATCTCAACTCAAGGGGGTCAGTTGACAGATTGATGAAGCCTTTTGAACATGATGACTGCCCTGTGGCCATGCCTGGCTATCCGTTATACTATATATAACCCATTTGAAACTCTCGATTTGATTATCACCTAAAGTTCACTCGCAGGTATCCATTATTCAAGAAAGACGTGATTTCAGCCAATTTTAGTAACTCTTGTGCCATGAATATTGCTTTGCTGAAGATAGTAGCTTCGATTTTCAAGCTCTGTTCGGCTGCAAATGTCCAAATCGTTACATCCATGCGTTGAATTGTGACTCTGTAATTCGTTCTTGGCAAACCGATTGGAACTTTATTGGGGAACTTTCTCGGAATCAGCCTTCTGGAAATGACAGGTCGAACGGTAAATGTGTGGCTAACTTTACGACCACAAAGGGCCTGTCCCACTGTACGAGGTAAATCAAGAGCTCTCCAGAGTTTAAAAACAAAATCAAACTTGTGGTAAGTGTGTAGAATGTACGTAGCGGGTACGTCGGAGCTCGTGGACGTCTCGTAGCCGCACGTAACGCCAACGGCAGGTACTCGGGGAAACGCGGAAACTCGTGAAGTTTCTTCAGCACTGTGAAAAATGTCCATGAAAGCCCCGAGTGCCTACGAACGACTATTATGGTAATTCTCCAAGTTCGAATCAGGGGAAACTCGGGAGAACTCTTGAATTAGCTCATACAGTGGGACAGGCCTTATAGACTTGATCATTTGCCATCCGGGTACCATGTCATCCCGTGCTACCTGCTCCATGGTCGGATAGTCGGCGACTAAACCGTCTCCCCCACCTGGTTTGCCAGGTGAGGAGGGGGCTGTGGACCCCCAGCAGAACCAAAAACAAGACCTGCCAAAGGGCGGACGAGCTCCTAGTGAGCCAACGGCCATCCACAATTCAGTATAAGTTGCAATCACTGTCGCACACAGCATTGTAATGGCCCTGTCCCACGGTACGAGTTCATTCCAAGAGCTCTCCCGAGTTTAAAAAATAAATCAAACTCGTGGTAAGCACGTAGAATGAACGTAGCGGGTACGTCGGATCTCAGGGACTTCTATTAGCAGCTCGTAACGCTAACGGCAGGTGCTTGGGAAGACTCGTTAACGGCACGTAAGCAGGGAAGACTCGTGAAGATTTTTCAACATGTTGAAAAATGTCCACGAGAGCCCCGAGTACCGACAAGTGGCCATTACTGTAAATCTCCGAGTTCGAATCAGGGCAAACTCGGGAGAGCTCTTGGAATGAACTCGTACCGTGGGACAGGGGTTTAAGGCACCGTGCCCGTTGATGTTTTCAACGATGATGATGATGATGATCTTGCATCCTAATTATTGGCCTACCCGTCTATATTGAGCAGTGCGGGGGTCGGCACGGACCCGGTGGGCCAAAGGGCCTGTTTCCGCGCTGTATCGCTAAACTAAACTAAAACTGAAACCAACAAAGCTGTATGTGTGGAGTGTGAGAGGAAACTGGAGCATCCGGGGAATATGGACGCTGTCTCGGGGAGAACGTGCAAACTCCGTGCAGACAGTACCTATGGTCAGGATTGAACCTGGGTCCCTGGGGCTGTGAGGCTGCAGCTCTACCGCTGCACCACCGTGCCGCCCTGGAAATAACGGAGATGATTGAACTGCAGATGCTGGTTTACACAAAAAAAGGCACAGAGTGCTGGAGTAACTCCATTGGTCAGGCAGCATCTCCAGAAAGCATAGATCGGTGATATTTTTGGTCGGGACATTTCTTCAAATTGCTCTTTTAATGCTTCAATGGTTCAATGGCTTTTTATTATCATGTGCACCAACATACAGTGAACATTTTTTTTTGGCATACAGATCAGTACGATTATTAAACACAAAATGCTGGAGTAAAGGAACAGATGACATTGCAGTAAAGCCCCTGTCCCATTTAGGGAACCTGAACGGAAACCTCTGGAGACTTTACGCCCCACTCAAGGTTTCCGTGCAGTTCCCGGAGGTTTTTATCAGTCTCCCTAATGGTCGAAAGTGGTTTCCGTTTTAAAAATCGGTAAGTTTTTAGTCGAAGCTGGTTGCGATGCTAGTTGAAGGTGGTTGCCGGAGGACAAAACCCTCCGGGAACCGCACGGAAACCTTGGGTGGGGCGCAAAGTCTCCAGAGGTTTCCGTTCAGGTTTCCTAAGTGGGACAGGGGCATAAGATTATTGCCGTTCATAAGTACAATCCCTGAGTAAGTACAGAATGCGTAGAAGGATCAGGGTCCCAACCAGAAACGTCACCAATCCATGTTCTCCAGAGATGCTGCCTGACCCGCTGAGTTACTCCAGCACTCTGTGAAACGTCACATATCCATGTTCTCCACAGATGCTGCCTGACCCGCTGAGTTACTCCAGTATCTATCTTTTAAAAAAACATATAGATACATTTTCAACAATGGCGCAGCGGTAGAGTCGCTGCCTCACGGCGCCAGAGACCCGGGTTCGATCCCGACAACGGGTGCTGTCTGTATGGAGTTTGTACGTTCTCCCCGTGACTTTCCTGGGTTGTCTCTGAGATCTTCAGTTTCCTCCCACACTCCAGAGACGTGCGGGTTTGCAGGTTAATCGGCGAGGTATGAATGTAAATTGTCCCCAGTGAACGTAGGATCGTGTTAGTGTGCGGGGATCGCTGGTCGGTGCGGACTTGGTGGGCTGAAGTTTCCTCCCACACTCCAAAGGCGTACATTTGTCTTGTTTCTCCACGAAAGTAAAATAACCTTTTATTGTTGAAACTAAGGGAGGAATGTATTCCATCAATGATTTTATTTTCCATTGTCTTGTTGGAACAAGAAGAAACAATATGCAATCTAATTTATGGATTACCAGCACGGGTGCTAATCGATGCCTTTGATTAACTGACTGCCATCTCCATGAAGATACCTTTGTTCTCCAAGCCACCACCCGTTGGTTGAAGAATCTAAAATCACATTTATGGTTTAATTCATGCACTGTATTTATGTCATTGTTTCACCACAACCTCAGATCAATATCCCAGTTTATATTTGTGAATATGTGGCAATACAGACTTTTTGATAAATTATTTGTCTGTACAAACTGTGCCTTATTTCTAAAGTTGCATGTTGAAAGTTTTCTCTGGTATTTTAATTAATTCACATGTTTAATCGATAATGTTTTATGTGAAAAAGATCCATCTTCTAGATGCGCTGGGACGCATCCTCAGTGATGTGACCTGGGGTCATCGGGTGTTTCGGGTCTCACAACATCAGACACCCTCGCCCAGGCGACCCAGCCGGGGTTGATCAGGCCCCGACTTGCGTCCCAGCAGCAACCGCTCACGGGTCAGCCATCTTAGTAACCACTCTGCAGGGGTTGGGAGACTCTAGTGCATGGAGGGACTGGGCTCTGTGGGGTGAGTCCTGGCCGGGCTCTTCCTGCGTCTCACCAGGTTCAAGGCCTGTGCGTGCGCTGCACCTCTTTCTCCTTCTCCGAGCATTTCATTCTTGCCTGACGGGTCTTTAGGCCATGGTGATTCATTAGGCCTTTCCGTAGCTTTATTGGGTGTCTTTCTCACGAAAGACACAGACTGGGGTGCTAACCCAGCCTTTCCCGGGTGTCGTCTTTCCGTGCTGTCAACTGTCTCTCCAGTAGTCACCAAACTATTCTTGGTTGTCACCCAGTCTGTTCCTAAGTGTCACTGGCTGAGCCAGACTTCAGTGTGAAAAGATGCATCTTCTAGATGCGCTGGGACGCATCCTCAGTGATGTGATCTCGGGTCATCGGGTGTTTCGGGTCTCACAACATCAGACACACATGTTGACAACATGTGTCATTCCTAACTGTCACTGTATGTCGTGTTGCGGTCGGAGCACCAAGGCAGATTCCTTGTATGTGCATATCCTTGGCCAATAAATGTATTCTTTAATTAATGTCGATTATTGTCCAGGAATCAGGTATTTCTGCATGACACCGTTTAGTTTAGTTTAGAGATACAGAGTGGATAAACGCCCTCCGGCCCACCGAGTCCGCGCCGACCAGCGATCCCCGCACACTCACACTACCCTACATACACTAGCAGGACACCAAACCAATTAACCTACAGACCTGTACGTCTTTGGAGTGTGGGAAAAAAAACCGGAGCACCCGGAGAAAACCCACGGGGTAACGGGGAGAACGCACAAATTCCGTACAGACAGCACCTTTATGGGCCTGTCCCACTTTGGAGATTTTTTGGGCGACTGCCGCAAAATTTTCAACATGTTGAAAAAACATTTCGGCGACAGTGGCGACAAGGTTGTGTCCTAGGTTGTCGCCAGGTGTTCCATTAAAACTTGTCCCTGGCAGTCGCCTAAAGAGTCGCCTAAGTTGCTCAGGCCCTTTAGTCAGGATCGAACCCGGGTCTCTGGCGCTGTAAGGCAGCAATTCTACCGCTGCGCCTCCGTGCTATACGTATCAAATTGTTGTTAGATACAACTAAAATGCCCTTTCTATTTTTCTGATGGAGTGCTAATGTTGACAAATGACAAAGGATACTTTGAAAATCTGTTTCATGTATTGGATTATTCCCCCACCTTCACTCCAACCCCCCCCCCCTCCCATTTATCGATATTACTTTCATATTTACCTTTAAATAAAACACACTTTCACTTTATACCTGGACAGGTATGACTTTGGAGGTTGTGCAATGGTGCAGCTGGTGGAGCTACTGCCTCACAGCGCCAGAGACCAGACTACCGCTGCTGTCTATGTGGCCCTAGGGCCCTGTACAACTGCAGAAGGACCTCTTTGCTCCTATACTCAATTCCTCTTGTTATGAAGGCCAACATGCCATTCGCTTTCTTCACTGCCTGCTGTACCTGCATGCTTACTTTCATAGACTGGTGAACAAGGACCCCCAGATCTCGTTGTACTTCCCCTTTTCCAAACTTGACACCATTCAGGTAATAATCTGCCTTCATGTTTTTGCCACCAAAGTGGATAACCTCACATTTATCCACATTAAACTGCATCTGCCATGCATCTGCCCACTCCCCCAACCTGTCCAAGTCACAGCTCACACTGCCACCCAGCTTTAAGTCATTTGCAAATTTGCTAATGTTACTTTGAATCCTTTCATGTAAATCATTGATGTATATTGTAAATAGCTGCGGTCCCAGCACCAAGCCTTGTGGTACCCCACTAGTCACTGCCTACCATTCTGAAAGGAACCTGTTAATCCCTACTCTTTGTTTCCTTTCTGCCAACCAATTTTTTATCCATGGTCACTACCTCCTAATGGCTCCTTTACCTCGAGTTCCCTTATCAAATCCGATTCATCACACAACACTAAATCCAGAACTGCCTTCTCCCTGGTAGGCTCCAGTACAAACTGCTCTAAGAATCTATCACAGAGGCACTCTACAAAGTCCCTTTCTTGGGGTCCAGTACCAACCTGATTTTCCCAGTCTACCTGCATGTTGAAATCTCCCATAACAACCATGGCATTACCTTTACAACATGCCAATTTTAACTCATGATTCAACTTGCGCCCTATGTCTAGGACTGTTTGGGGGCCTGTAGATAACTCCCATTAGGGTATTTTTATAGGAAAACTTTTTTATTGTTATTCAGACCTTTTGGTCTGAACAAAATGTTGTTGCCTGCAGTCATACATATAGTAAATAACAAAACACACAACAAACACATATTTAACATCCACCGCAGTGAGTTCACCAGGCACCTCCTCACTGTGATGGAAGGCAAAAATCTGAAGTCTTTGTCTCGCCCCTTCTTGTTCTTCCTCTTCCTCTGCGCTGAGGCGACCCGGGCCTCCGATGTTGTGACCCCTCCGGGTGATGTTAATAAGTCCCGCGGCTGAACCGGTCACAGTTGGAGGCTGTCAGCTCCGCCATTAGGCCTCAGCACAGACGGAGACGGAGACTGGGGAGACGACAAGAAAAGTCACGTTCCCCCCCCCCCCCCAAGGGAAGAGACTAAAACGTTTCTCCCACCCCTCCCACACACATACACTACATAATAACTCAAATTAACACGTTACAACAAGACAAGAAAACAACAAAAAAACAAAAAAACAAACAGACCGCAGGCGAGCCACTGCTACTACGAGCGCCGCCATTACAATTCCTTAGTTCTATCCATTCTGACTCCACATCTCCTGTTTCAATGTCACCCCTCTCAAGGGACTGAATTTCATTCCTCACCAACAGAGCAACCCCACCCCCTCTGCCCACCTGTCTGTCTTTTCGATAGGAGGTATACCCTTGAATGCCCTAGCCCTCTTGTAGCCATGTCTCTGTAATTCCCACAACATCAAACTTGCCAATTTCTAACTGAGCCTCAAGCCCATCCACTTTATTTATCATTCTTTGCGCATTCACATACAACACTTTAACTTTGGTATTCACCTCCCCTTTCCCACCGCTCGTAATTGGCCCTGACCTTACTCTCTTATCCCTTCTCGAACTTTCTGTCCCATTAATTCGGGAGTCTTTTGTAACTTTTCCTGTACTCACTTCCCCTTTAACTCCATCTTTATACTCAATATTTGTCAACCCCTTCCCCCCCCCCCCCCCGCTATTTAGTTTAACCCCACACGTGTAGCACTAGTAAACCTGCCCGCCAGAACGTTAGGCCCCCTCCAATTTAATGTAAAATTGTCCCTAGTGTGTGCAGGATATTGTTAATGTGCGAGAATCGCTGGTCGGTGCGGACTAGGTGGGCCGAAGGGCCTGTTTCCGCTCTGTACCTCAAAACTAAATTAAACTCTAACAACGAAAGAAAATTGTCGTTGTTTATTACAGGTTTTAAAGTGTACTCTGGTTACGTATCCGTTATGCTGAGGCGAGTATTAATATATATATAAAGTGCAATAGTATAGTGAATAATAGCAGTTCAAAGACAAAACTAAGGTCAGCAAGTGCAAGAAGGCACTGCAGACGCAAAATGCTGGAGTAACTCCGTGGGACAGGCAGCATCTCTGGATTGAAGGAATGGGTGACTTTTTGGGTCTCTCTCTATCCCTCCCCCACCCAAGTCGCACCAGCCTCTTGTTTTTACCCAACAAACATTGTGGATTTCCCTGCCACAATTTGTGGAATTGTCTGCCACAATTTGTAGAATTCCCTGCCACAGAGGGCAATAGAAGCCAAGTCACTGGATGGATTTAAGAGAGAGTAAAGGGCCTGTCCCACCAGCATGCAACTCTAGGCGATGAACGCGATCAAACCGGCAGCGGGGGCCGCGCGGAGGTCGGGTGATCCCCTGTACAGGGCCGTTCCCACCAGCATGCGCCTGCATGCGGCAAGCGCAACTAAACCGGCAGCGAGTGCCGCGCGGAGGTTGGGTGAGTGGCGCAACGCGGCGCAAAGCGAGGCGAACTTGAAGCAAGTCCAAGGTAACTTCGCCAGGACAGAGAGGGGCACACAGAGAGGGGCACCGAGACACACACACATACAGGGCCACGGAGCCACACACATAGAGGGTCACGGAGGCACTTACAAATAAGTTCACGGAGGCACGATGTCTGGGCGGTGTGTAAATGTCGAAGCGACTGCGAGCCGACAAGCCGTTGCCGCGCGGGATTTTTAGACATAGTCGGTTTTTCTGAGCCCCGCGCGGTCTCGGGACGAACTCGGGACGAACTCCGCACAATTCCGCGCGGCTCCGGCGATCAATGTGGGACCGGCCCCGCGACGCCGGACGGCTCAAGCGACCACGTTAGGTCGCGCTAATCGCGTAGAGTTGCATGCTGGTGGGACAGGCCCTTTAGATAGAGCTCTAGGGGCTAGTGGAGTCAAGGGATATGGGGAGAAGGCAGGCACGGGTTATTGATTGGGGACGATCAGCCATGATCACAACGAATGGCAGTGCTGGCTCGAAGGGCCAAATGGCCTCCTCCTGCACCTATTTTCTATGTTTCTTTGTTTCTATGTAACAGCTAACAATGGCCTATTTCCTTTAACATCATAACTTTTTTGCATATCTTCCATTCATTTGTTCTATATCTCTCCACATCACCGTCTATATCTCTCGTTTCCCTCTCCCCTGACTCTCAGTCTGAAGAAGGGTCTCGCTCCGAAACCTCACCCATTCCTTCTCTCCAGAGACGCTGCCTGTCCCGTTGAGTTCCTCCAGCATTTTGTGTCTAACCCCGCCAGGTCTATGTAGTTCGGGGCGTATTGGGAGGCCGTGGTGTTTAATTGCCTGATGGCTGTTGGATCAGGGACGCACTTCCTGGCAAAAAAACTCCTGAAGATTCATCTTTTCAACTTTTCCGAATATTTTTCCTTCTATTCCATGATCGTTTTTTAATTACTTTGTCACATTAAGTGGACATTGAAAGTGAAGTGTCTCTTTAGCTCCCGGGTTCAATCTGTGTCCCTGAACTAATCCGCTTCCTTTCACTGTGTACACGCGACCCACATTTTGGCAAACCATCTCTTCTGTTCCTGCATTGATGAGCATTAAAACTCCACTCGCTGTGCGTCTGCCCAACTTCATATCCAATCTAATTCCGCCGTTGAGTTTCCCCCCTTGGTTACTCTTCCTAATTTAGTAATTTGGCGAGGCCAGAGATAGTTTCTTGTATCTAGGTCATCCAAGTAAATTAGAAACAACAGCAGTCCAAGTTTTGACCCTGTGGAACTCCAGTCCCCTCTTCCCCATCTGAAGATTACCATCTGTTTCAAATGTTGCCACCAGCTTATCTCATCCCACCTTCCAAAACTAATTTCCTTTGGCTTTTAATGTAATTGGAAGTCTTTAATGTGGAATCCTGTCAAAAGTTTCCTCACTGTGTGAGAAAACGACATCATTTCACATAGAAAGTAGACAAAAATGCTGGAGAAACTCAGCGGGTGAGGCAGTATCTATGGAGCGAAGGAAATAGGTGACGTTTCGGGTCGAGACCCTTACAGTACTTTCTGAGGAAGGGTCTCAACCCGAAACGTCACCTATTCCTTCGCTCCATAGATGCTGCCTCATCCACTGAGTTTCGCCAGCGTTTTTGGCCACCTTTGATTTTTCCAGCATCTGCAGATTTTTCCAGCATCTGCAGTTCTTTCTTAATCATTTCACATGGAAGTATGTTGTGCTTGCAACCATATAACCATATAACATATAACCATATAACAATTACAGCACGGAAACAGGCCATCTCGGCCCTTCAAGTCCGTGCCGAACAACTTTTTTCCCTTAGTCCCACCTGCCTGCACTCATACCATGGTATGAGTGCATACCCTTCTCATCCATATGCCTATCCAATTTATTTTTAAATGATACCAACGAACCTGCCGCCACCACTTCCACTGGAAGCTCATTCCACACCGCTACCACTCTCTGAGTAAAGAAGTTCCCCCTCATGTTACCCCTAAACCTCTGTCCCTTAATTCTAAAGTCATGTCCTCTTGTTTGAATCTTCCCTATTCTCAAAGGGAAAAGCTTGTCCACATCAACTCTGTCTATCCCTCTCATCATTTTAAAGACCTCTATCAAGTCCCCCCTTAACCTTCTGCGCTCCAGAGAATAAAGACCTAACTTATTCAACCTATCTCTGTAACTTAGCTGTTGAAACCCAGGCAACATTCTAGTAAATCCCCTCTGTACCCTCTCTATTTTGTTGACATCCTTCCTATAATTGGGCGACCAAAATTGTACACCATACTCCAGATTTGGTCTCACCAACGCCTTGTACAATTTTAACATTACATCCCAGCTTCTATACTCAATGCTCTGATTTATAAAGGCTAGCATACCAAAAGCTTTCTTTACCACCCTATCTATATGAGATTCCACCTTCAAGGAACTATGCACGGTTATTCCCAGATCCCTCTGTTCAACTGTATTCTTCAATTCCCTACCGTTTACCATGTACGTCCTATTTTGATTTGTCCTGCCAAGGTGTAGCACCTCACATTTATCAGCATTAAATTCCATCTGCCATCTTTCAGCCCATTTTTCCAACTGGCCTAAATCACTCTGTAGACTTTGGAAATCCTCTTCATAGATAGACACGATAGACACAAAATGGTGGAGTAACTCTGCGGGACAGGCAGCATCTCTGGAGAGATGGCATGGCCGACGTTTTGGGTCGAGACCCTTCTGGTACTTACAGTACTTTGGTTTATTAGTTTTACAGATACAGCACGGAATCAGGCCCTTCGGCCCACCGAGTCCATGCCGGCCAGCGATCCCCTCACACCGGCACTATCCTACACACACTCGGGACAATTTACAATTTTTACTGGGGCCAATTAACCTGTGAGCCTGTATGTCTTTGGAGTGTGGGAGGAAACAGGAGCACCAGGAGAAAACCCACGCAGGTCACGGGGAGAACGTACAAACTCCGTACAGACAGCACCCGTAGTCAGGATCGAACCCGGGTCTCTGGCGCTGTAAGGCGGCAACTCTACCGCTGCGCCACCGTGCCGACCAGTAGAACCTCATAGAATGGGTTACCCAGCCAATCGGCTTGTGTCTATTATTGTCTAAAGCCGCCTCCATCAAGTCCATTGAATCTAATTCTATCAATTCTTTGTTCTATTCCTTTCTCTCCTCTTCCTTTCTTTCTCTCAAGTCTTTTTATATAAATCACATCGTGAAAGATGCCAATTGACAAGCAGAATCGGAATCGGAATCAGAATCGGTCTTTATTCGCCAAGTATATTTTGCAACATACGAGGAATTTCACTGGCCAGGTCAGTCATACAATTAAAAGCAACAGATCACTCAAAAACACATTTTAACATGAACATCCACCGCAGTGACTCCTCCACATCCCTCACTGTGATGGAAAGCGAAATGAAGTTCAAGTCCTTCCCTTGTGTTCTTCCTCGGTCGTGGGCCTTGAGACCCCGTTAATGGGACAATCTTAACTCCTGTAGCCGGCGGCGTTTGGGCCCTCCGCGTCGAGGTGTTCAGCCCCCGCATCGTCACCAATGAACTCTTGTGCACTGCCTCAGTGTCATCTACTTTTCTCACACTCTTGTACCTGGGTGCGATCATACTTATGTTCAGATCATAAGGCACAGTAGTACAATTATGCCATTTGGCCCATTGAATCTGGCTCATTTATATTTCCCTCTCAACCCCATTCTCCCGCCTTCTTTCCATAACCTTTGATGTCGTTACTAATCAATCTCCACTGTAAACATGCTGAATGACGGTCTCCGCAGCCGTCTGTGGCAACGAATTATTCAAATCCCCTTCATCTTCATTATATATTTGTGTGTCCAAGCCCTCAACATATAAGATTGTTTAGGGCTTGGACACGCTAGAGGCAGGAAACATGTTCCTGATGTTGGGGGAGTCCAGAACCAGGGGCCACAGTTTAAGAATAAGGGGTAAGCCATTTAGAAGGGCGGTGGACGCAGGTTCTCTGGATGCTTTCAAGAGAGAGCTAGATAGTGCTCTTAAAAATAGAGGAGTTAGGGGATATGGGGGGAAGGCAGGAACGGGGTACTGATTGGGGATGATCAGCCATGATCACATTGAATGGTGGTGCTGGTTCAAAGGGCTAAATGGCACTTCAGTACTGCGGTAGAGTTGCCGCCTTACAGCGCCAGAGACCCGGGTTTGATCCTAGCTACGGGTGCTGCCTGTATGGAATTTGTACGTTCTCCCTGTGACTGCGTGACCTTTCTCCGGGTGCTCCGGTTTCCTCCCACTATCCAAAGACGTGCAGGTTTGTAGGTTAATTGGCTTTGGTAAAATTGTAAGATGTCCCCAGCGTGTAGGGTAGTGGTAGTGCATGTGGTGATGAAAGGTCGCCGTGGACTCGGTGGGCCGAAGGGCCTGTTTCCATGCGGCATCACAGTAAGGTAAAGTAGCGGATATTGATATAGGACGGTTAGACTGTGGTGACGTGTGATGAATCGACCGGTGTGTGGGAAGGAATTGCAGACACTTCTTATCTGACACTTCTTCAAGTGCCTGTCCCACTTGGCGATTTTTTAGGCGACTGTCATAGTTGTAGCAGGTCGGCGAAAAACCGGCGACGGGACTAATGGGCCTGTCCCACTTAGGCGATTTTTTAGGCGACTTCCGGCGACAATGGAATTCACCGAAGTCAGCACCGGTGACAACCTACGTCACCTGGCGACAACCTACGACAACCTACGACAGCGCCTATGTCAGGAGACGACAAGCTACGACAAACCCATGGTCGCCGACTGTCGCCAAAATGTTTTGAACATTTCAAAATCCAGCGGCGACCAGAAAAACACTACGACTCTTTGGGCGACTGAGGAGAAGACACAACCATATATCGACACCCCGGCAACCATGTGGCGATAGTCTAGTCCCCTGTAGTCGCCTCAAGAATTGCCCAAGCGGGACAGGCCCTTCGGTCTCAGTCTGAAGAAGATTCTCAATCCGAAATGTCACCCATTCCTTCTATCCAGGGATGCTGCCGGTCCCGCTGAGTTACTCCCGCATTTTGTGTCTGTCTTCAGCGATGAATGGACAGATATTTCAAAGGACTACCACGCGTGTACCATGTACAAGATGGCGTGTTGCTGTGCTGCACAACACAAGATGCGAAATCAAAGTCAGAACTTTGAATAGAAATGGAATTACCCAGATAATAGAATTTCAAACTGATGCAAGATTCAATGGGAAAGTTGAAATTACTGGAAGACGAGAAAAAAAAACTGTTTATTGCACTTTGTGCTTTAATTCTGCAGTTGCTACTGGAGTGTTTTTGCAACTTCATTAACGTTTTTATGATCCCGTTGAGTCTCATAACAGATATATGAATTTTTTAATTAGGCATAATGTATGATCTGGAAATGGAATCCATCCAGGAAAATGGCCACAGTTTCACATTTTGTAAATTAAAGAGTGTAATTTAAGTTGACCCAATAATAAGGAACAGTTAAGGTGCGTGATAATTAGTACAATTTTTCCCAACAGGTGGTAATTAAACACGATGCTCTTTGAATGTTGATTGAGCTGAATTAACCTGGAGCTATAATCAACTTCCTTGAGTTATATCATCGGTTACCATTAGTCTTTCGAAGCAGATTTAAGTCTGGCAAGGAAAGGAGTAACATCAGTAAACATGCCTAACGTACCGGTGGGACGCGGTGGGTCAAGAGAGAGCTAGATAGGGCTCTTAAAGATAGCGGAGTCAGGGGATATGGGGAGAAGGCAGGAACGGGGTACTGATTGGGGATGATCAGCCATGATCACATTGAGTGGTGGTGCTGGCTCGAAGTGCCGAATGGCCTACTCCTGCACCTATTGTCTATTGTCGCCAAAATTATCAACGTTGAAAATTCAGCGGCGACCAGAAAGACGCTCCGACTCCTTGGAGACCTCTCACGACCATAGGAGACCTCTCACGACCATACAGGCGACCCCTGACTGCGTGTCGCGGGTGACCTCTCACGACCATAGGAGACGTCTGATCATGAGAGGTCTCCAAAGAGTCGTAGCGTCTTTCTGGTCACCGCTGAATTTTCAACATGTTGAACATTTCGGCAACCTATCTATCACAGGGTGCCGGCAGTCGCCTGTAAAGGTAGCATAAGTGGAACAGGTCCTTTTAAAGCAACTGTTTATTCACCACGTTTGGTGCCCGCGACAACCGCAACATTGTAAAGAATCATTCCTTCCACAACCCCTAATCCTCTATCTCCTGTTACAATTATTCTCAGTCACAGCATGCCTATTAATTCACCAACCAGCCAGAGGTCTACTAAATAACAGATAGCATTAACATTACGGTTCGGGCTTATACAAAGTATACGCATTTAAAACATAATATATAAATTAAAAGCAAATGTATCCTTTGATTGATAGAAGTAAACGTGGAATATAATTGCGTTGCCCGTTGTAATCGTCTTTAGAGATGTGCTTGTATTAAAGTCAATGGGTTTGAAGTTGTGGGAATGCACAGAGGCCAGTACAATTAGACGACTCGCCCTCTGATCCTGGATCAAGTGTCGAGGTTGAGAGTCCATTGAATCAGACAATCTGTTACACTACCATGCTTGCAATCAGTTCATCTTTTCCACTAAAGGGCCTGTCCCACTGTACGAGTTTACCCAAGAGCTCTCCCGAGTTAAAAAAAAAAATCAAACTCGTGGTAAGCACGTAGAATGTACGTAGCGGGCACGTCGGAGCTCGGGACGTCTCTTAGCAGCTCGTAGCGCTAACGGCAGATACTCGGGAAACGCCGTAAGCTTGTGAAGATTTTTCAACATGTTGACAAATGTCCACGAGAGCCCCGAGTACCTACGAGCGGCTATTACCGTAAATCTCCGAGTTCGAATCAGGGGAAACTCGGGAGAACTCTTGAATTAGCTCACACAGTGGGACAGGCCGTTTAGGCTCTGGTACCATAAACGATCACCAACTAGAGAGCGGTCCTGAGCTTCCATGAACCTCATTGGAGACCCTTGGAGGGGTGGGAGATTGCAACCTTCGCGTGGTCCGCTCTGTTTCGACGAATGCAATCTACCTGGCGTGCACAATGAAATAAGATTATATAGAACGAGTTGTCCTACAACTTTAGGCTGTGCACGCCATAGGCAAGAAGAAGAAGAGACCCTGGGACTATCTTTAATCGGACTATACTGGACTTTATCTGGCGCTGAATGTTATTCCATTTATTCTGTATCTGTGCACTGTGGACGGCTCGATTGTAATCATGTAGAGTCTCTCCGCTGACTTGTGAGCCCGCAACAAAAAGCTTTTCACTGTACCTCGGTACATGTAACAATAAACCAAAATAACACTAAACAGAAACTGTTGCAGAGTCTGTCTCCGACCAGTTTCTATCTGCGCCTTCTGACGATGTGAGTTAGCATCCCACAGCGACTTGCATGTCGGGCCGAAGGGCCTGTTTCGTGCTTTTTGACTCAATGACTCTGTAATCGAACTGTCCACAATCCACAGATAAATACTGGTGTTGGAGTAGAGGTATAAAAGAGGGGAGCGATTAGAATGAGCGATTGCAATAGACAATAGACAATAGGTGCAGGAGTAGGCCATTCAGCCCTTCGAGCCAGCACCAACAATGTGATCATGGCTGATCATCCCCAATCAGTACCCCGTTCCTGCCTTCGTTCAAGAAGAGTTCAAGAGAGTTTATTGTCATGTGTCCCTGATAGGACAATGCAATTCTTGCTTTGCTAAGCACAACAGAACATAGTAGGCACGAATACAGAACAGATCAGTGTGTCCATAGACCATTATATAAATATATACCCACATGAATAAATAAACTGATAAAGTGCAAATAAACAGATTATGGGATAAAAATGTTCAGAGTTTTGTCCGAGTCACGTTTAATAGTCTGATGGCCGTGGGGAAGTAGCTCTTACTGAACCTGGTCTTTGTAGTCCTCAGGCTCCTGTACATTCTACCTGAAGGTAGCGGGGAGATGAGTGTGTGGCCAGGATGGTGTGAGTCCTTGATGATGCTGCCAGCCTTTTTGAGGCAGCGACTGTGATAGATCCCTCGATGGAAGGGAGGTCAGACCGATGATGGACTGGGCAGTGTTTACTACTTTTTGTAGTCTTTTCCGCTCCAGGGCGCTCAAGTTGCTGAACCAAGCCACGGTTCCACAGATCAGCATGCTCTCTACTGTGCACCTGTAGAAGTTAGAGAGAGTCCTCCTCCCCATATCCCCTGACTCCGCTATCTTTAAGAGCCCTCCCTATCTAGCTCTCTCTTGAAAGTATCCAGAGAACCGGCCTCCACCGCCCTCTGAGGCAGAGAATTCCACAGACTCACAACTCTCTGACAGAAAAAGTGTTTCCTCGTCTCGTTTCTAAATGGCTTACCCCTTATTCTTAAACTGTGGCCCCTGCTTCTGGACTCCCCCAACATCGGGAACATGTTCCTTGCCTCCAGCATGTCCAAACCCTTAATAATCTTATATGTTTCAATAAGATCCCCTCTCATCCTTTTAAATTGTAGAGTATACAAGCCCAGCCGCTCCATTCTCTCAACATATGACAGTCCCACCATCCCGGGAATTAACCTCGTGAACCTACGCTGCAATCTTTCAATAGCAAGAATGTCCTTCCTCAAATTCGGAGACCAAAACTGCACACTGTGTCTCCTGAAGGTAAATCCTTTAATTCTGAGGCTGGTTCCTCTGGTCCAAGACTCTCCCACTAGTGGAAACATCCTCTCCACATCCACGCTACCCAGGCCTTTCACTATCCAGTAAGTTTCAATGAGGGTCCTGTAGTTATAAACTTATAGTTTAGTTTAGAGGTACAGCATTGAAACAGGCCCGTAGGCCCTCCGAGACCACATCCGCCATCGATCACTCGTTCTATGTTATCCCACTTTCTCATCCACTCCCAAGACGCTCGGTGGTAATTTCACAGAGGGCCAATTAACCTACAAACCCGCACGTCTTTGGGATGTGGGAGGAAACCAGAGCGCCCGGAGGAAATCCATATGATCACAGAGAGAGCATGCAAACTCCACACAGACAGCGCCCGAGGTCAGGATCATACCCGGGTCTCTGACGTGGTGAGGCAGTGCCACAAATACCAGAGAGATGTGGTCCTTGACTGTCAGTCATATGCTGATAGAATGGAGCGGCTGGGCATGTATGAAATTTAGAAGGATGAGAGGGGATCTGATTGAAACATATAAGATTATTAAGGGTTTGGACACGCTAGAGGCAGGAAACATGTTCCCGATGTTGGGGGTGTCCAGAACCAGGGGCCACAGTTTGCGAATAAGGGGTAAGCCATTTAGAATGGAGATGATGAAACACTTTTTCACACAGAGAGTTGTGAGTCTGTGGAATTCTCTGCCTCATAAGGCGGTGAAGGCTGGTTCTCTGGATGCTTTCAAGAGAGAGTTAGATAGAGCTCGTAAAGATAGCAGAGTCAGGGGATATGGGGAGAAGGCAGGAACGGGGTACTGATTGTGGATGATCAGCCATGATCACATTGAATGGCTCGAAGGGCCGAATGGCCCATTCCTGCACCTATTGTCTATTGTCTATTGTCTATAACTTCAGTTTAAGCTTTGTTTCTCATTATTCAGTTCATAAAAGGTTAAACATTCAGGTGGAATCTGCACGGATCGTGCATTCAGAAGCTTAATGTCAACTGAATTGAACAACAGTGGTAGGTATCTATATATAAGTCTTCAACATGGTATCCAGGGAAAAGCTAGTACCACTAAACTTGGAGCAGACCCAGTAATAACAATACATTGCTTTCAATTGTATTGTTCTGCTGTTGATTTCTCCTAAGACTACGTTGGCCCATGTCCAAGCTATCTCCTCTGTGAGTTGAAACTGTAGGATTTAAGATTCAGCTCCAATTAAAAGCAAATACATTTCAAATATCGAAGGCTTAAATGACTTTATTTTTTAATCGAGCTATAAATCTACCACAAACCTGATCAATAGCCACATCGCTTCCATTAACTGCAAGGTAGGAAGTCTGCCGTGCTTCAGAACATTCATCGTGGAGGGAGTGATTAGACTTCAAAAGCCAAGCACACAAAGTGCTGGAGCAATCAGCAGGTCAGGCAGCATCTGTGCAGGGAAAGGACAAGGCGATGTTTCAGGTCAGGACCCACCTTCAGACGATAACTCATGAGAGCTTTTTCAAAGGAAAAAATTCTTGCAAATTTTTGACTCGGTTAATGTACCGACAATGAGTCCGAATCAGTGTGAAGAAGGGCCCCGATCCAAAACGTCACCTAACCATCTTCTCCAGAGATGCTGCCTGGCCCGCTGAGTTACTCCACCGCTTTGTGTCTTTTTTTCCCGCAAACCAGCCTCTGCATTTCTTTGTTTCTACGACTCAATCTGAACAGTGGATTCAGAACACCGTGACTGAACGGCACGTCACGTGGCGCAGCGGTAGAGTTGCTGCCTTACAGCAAAATGCAGCGCCGGAGACCCGGGTTCAATCCCAACTACGTGCACTGTCGGTACGGAGTTTGTGCGTTCTCCCCGTGACCTGCGTGGGTTTTCTAGTGGTGGGGGCAGATACGATAGTGGCATTTAGGAGGCTTTCAGACGGGCACATACTGTACAGTAGATGCGGGTTTGAATCAAGTGCTCTCCCCCCACACCCACCTTGGTCATGGTGCTAGTTTCAATGTCATCCTGTTGAGTTTCAGTGTCTCTATAACACGTTATCATCTTCCCCACAGCCAACAATGGACCATTGTGGGCTCCACCTTTCATTGACCATCGTTGCTTTTTGCACATATCTTCCATTCATTTGTCCCATATCTCTCGACTTCCCTTTCCCCCGACTCTCGGTCCGAAGAAGGGTCTCGACCTAAGACGACCCAAACCCCAAAAAAATTCTCTCCTGTCCCACTAAGTTACTCCAACTTTTGTGTCTATCTTCAGTTTAAACCAGCATCTGCGGTTCCTCCCTACACAGGGAGAGGAGATGAGTCTATCTTGGCCTTGCGTTTGGCATACACATGATGCGCTTCTGCTTCTTGTCGAGTCCTCACACAAGATTAGAAGTTGCCCAGCCGGAGCTGAACACACGTCTCGGCATCTGCACACAACGGTGTCTGTCTTGTCGCTTCTTGTGCGTGGTGGTGGAAAGATTGGTGGAGACAGGGCCGCGATCGACGTGAACGCTCTTTCCTTGACCCCATTGTGCGCTGAAAGACCTGTTCATGTGCTACAGCGTGGAAACAGGCCCTTCTGCCCAACTTGTCCATGCCGACCGAGCTGTCCCATCTACACTAGTCCCGCCTGCCTATATCCCTCTAAACCTGTCCTATACATGTAGACAAAGTGCTGGAGAAACTCAGCGGGTGCGGAAGTATCTATGGAGCGAAGGAAATAGGCAATGTTCCGGATTGATGTGGGGGGGGGGGGTGGGAAGAAGATATGAAGAGGAGGAGCCAGAGGGCTAAGGGAGAGCTGAGAAGGGGAGGAGACAATAAGGGCTACCGGAAATTAGAGAAGTCAATGTTCAAGCCGCTGGGGTGCAGACTGCCCAAATATGAGGTGCTGCTCCTCCAATTTCTGGTGGCGCTCACTCTGGCCATGGAGGAGGCCCAGGACAGAAAGGTTGGATTCGGAGTGCTGAGCCACAGGGAGATCAGGTTGGTTAATGTGGACCGAGCGGAGGTGTTCGGCGAAACGATCGCCAAGCCTACGCTTGGTCTCACCGATGTAGATCAACTGACATCTAGAGCAGCGGATGCAATAGATGAGGTTGGAGGAGGTGCAGGTGAACCTCTGCCGCACCTGGAACGACTGCTTGGGTCCTTGGATGGAGTCGAGGGGGGAGGTAAAGCGACAAGTGTAGCAATTTCCTGCGGTTGCAGGGGAAAGTGCCCGGGGAGGGGGTGGTGCGGATGGGAAGGGACGAATTAACCAGGGACCTATACATGTACCTGTCCAAATGTCTTTTAAATGTTGTTATAGTATCTGCCTCCCACTACCTCCTCATTCCATACGACAACCACCCTCTGTGTGAAATGTTGTATGTACTATTCAGCGTTTAGTTTAGAGATTCAGCACAGAAACAGGCCCTACGGACCACCGGGTCCGTGCCGACCAGCGATCCCCCCACATTAACACTATTCTACGCCCACTAGGGTCAATTTTTACATTTTGCCAAGCCAATTAACCTACAAACCTGTACGTCTTTGGAGTTAAAATTGACATTTCAGCTTTTGTGCCATTATTTTCACACTGGGAGCAATATATTCACAGTGATATTCTGTGATATATTTTAATCAACAACACTTTGTTTATCTTGTGGGGGAAGGAACTGCAGATGCTGGTATATACAGGAGACGGACACAAAACACTGGAGTACCTCAGCAGGATGGGCAACATCTCTGGAGAGAAGGAATGGGCGACGCTTTGGGTCAAAACCCTTCTTCAGGCTGAGCAAATGGCTGAAGAAGACATCTTCAGTCTGAAGAAGGGTCTCGACCAGAAACGTCGTCCATTCCTTCTCTCCAGAGATGCTGCCTGTCCCGCTGAGGTACTCCAGCCTTTTCTGTCTGTCTGCTTTGTTGATCTTCCTTGACATGGTTCCTGCGCCTCTTTGTGCCATTTACCTGACATAAACTTCATGATCATTGAAAGTGCTCTTGCCACTGATAGCAATACTCTCCAAGCAGTGGATTTTATTTCCTAATATTCTTCTTTCATTGCCAGATTTGTCTTCTATTGTCATTCAACTCAGCATTCACTCTGGCATTTGAAATGTCAAGTGTGTCAATAGTTGGGATGGTGACCAACCAACTACTCAGAGGCTACTCAGAGGCTCTGGAGGCCTTCAGAAATCAATGGGTATTTTTAAGGCAGAGATAGATAAATTCTTGATTAGTACGGGCGTCAGAGGTTCTGAGGAGAAGGCAGGAGAGTGGGTTTAGGAGGGAGAGATAGATCAACCATGATTGAATGGCAGAGTAGACTCAATGGGCCGAATGGCCTATTTTGCTCCCCTGTCTTATGATCTTATAAACATATCCAAGATGGGCCAAATGGCCTAATTCTGCACCTAGAACTTATGAACTTACTTTTCGGTGATTGTCCCCAAGTAAATGAATGAATGAATGGATAAGTTTATTGGCCAAGTTTGTTCACATACAAGGAATTTGCCTTGGTGCTCCGCCCGCAAGTAACAACACCACATACAGTGACAATTCGTAGTAGGTCCCCTTGCATCCTAGATGTGTGGTCGGATCAAGCCTGGGCAATGTCATATGGAGGACAGACTGTTGCCCATGCAGCACGTCCCCCCTCTCCACGTCGCTGATTGATCCAAAGGAACAGCAGGGCCGTTACAGTTTGGCACCAGCGCCGTCGCAGGAGCTGCCAGGGCGAGGTTGTAGACAACGACGAACTACCTTAGAGGCTTCGACTCTGGATTTTCATGAGGTTTACTCCTGGAGCCTTTTCCATGACTGGATATGGCCACAAGGCAGTGGAGGGTTTAAATCAGAGTTTTCCCTCTCCGAGATGGACTGCCTTCCCAGGCTGACGAGCCCCATCTGCCCGAGACTCGTGGGGGCGGGAGCGTCTACCTTCCTGTGCAGGTCTATAGCACCTGCCCACTGCCCAGAATTAAATATGACACATAAAACATTAAACGTTAATTACAATTAAAAAATATGCATAGAACATAAAAACAATATAGCACAGGAACAGGCCCTTCAGCTCACAATGTCTGTGCCAAACATGATGCCAAGTTAAACTGATCTCATCTACTCTAGACTTTAGAAGGATGAGAGGGAATCTTATTGAAACATATAAGATTATTAAGGGTTTGAACACGCTAGAGGCAGGAAACATGTTCCTGATGTTGGGGGAGTCCAGAACCAGGGGTCACAGTTTTAAGAATAAGGGGTAAGCCATTTAGAACAGAGATGGGGAAGAGCTTTTTCACACACAGGGTTGTGAGTCTGTGGAATTCTCTGCCTCCGAAGGCAGTGACAATAGACAATAGGTGCAGGAGGAGGCCGTTCGGCCCTTCAATCCAGCACCTCCATTCAATGTGATCATGGCTGATCATCCACAATCAGTACCCAGTTCCTGCCTTCTCCCCACATCCCCTGACTCCACTATCTGCAAGAGCCCTATCTAGCTCTCTCTCGAAAGTATCCAGAGAACTGGCCTCTGAGCTCTTAAAGATAGCGGAGTCAGGGGTTATGGGGAGAAGGCAGGAACGGGGTACTGATTGTGGATGATCAGCCGTGATCACATTGAATGGCGATGCTGGCTTGAAGGGCCGAATGGCCTGCTCCTGCACCTATTGACTATTGTCACCTGGAGTAAACCCACGCAGCCACGGGGAGAACGTGCAAACTCCACACAGACAGCACCCGGGGCCAGGATCAAAGCTGGGTTTCTGGTGCTGTGAATCAGAGGCTGTGCCACTGTGCCGTCCCAACTCATGGCAGGCTTTGCAGAGCATGTTTCACAATGAATGGCCAGCTATCATAATGTAGATAGATGCATAAGACTGGACTGTTTCAAAGATCTCAAATCTCAAGAGTGCCGACTCGAAACCTCACCTATCCATGTTTTCCACAGATGCTGCCTGACCCGCTGAGTTACTTTGTGTTTCACTCAATCGTTTGTTTAACACGGTCAGCCCTTTGGGCATTGTGTGTACAATCAGCTGCTCCTTGCAGTCACAATGCACCAATGATGTTTGTCGGGGACATCCCAAGAATAAAATTGTTTCAGCGGATGCAACTTTAACTACACCTTGTACATCGGTTTTATACATTCTATTTTTCTAGTATTTCTAGTAAGATTTCTAGTTTCAAGTAAGCCTTGCATCCCCCTCCTCCCCCACCCTAGCCAAGTCAAGAGTGTTTTATTGTCATGTGTCCCAGGTAGGACAATGACATTCTTACTTGCTGCAGCACAACAGAATATGTAAACATAATACACAACAGGAGATAAAAGTTCAGTGTGTGTATATACACAGGCACACATACTCAATAAATAACAAATATCGTGCAATAATAATAATAGCCTGTTGTAGTTCAGAGCTTATTTGTTGTTGTGTTTAATAGCCTGATGGCTGTAGGGAAGAAGCTGTTCCTGAACCTGGGCGTTACAGTTTTCAGGCTCCTGTACTTTCTTCCCAATGGCATTTATGAGATGAGTGTGTGGCCAGGATGGTGTGGGTCTTTGATGATGTTGGCTGCCTTTTTGAGGCAGCGACTTACAGCAAGTCAGCGGGACAGGCAGCTTCTGCTGAGAAGGAATGGGCGACTTTTTGGGTCGAAACCTTTCTTCAGTCCTGCTGACTTATTCCAGCATTTGGTGCCTTTCTTCGAAGCTGTTATCAGGCAACTGAACCATCCTACCACCAACTAGAGAGCAGTCCTGAGCTACTATCTATCTCATTGGAGATCCTCGGACTATCTTTGATTGGACCTTACTGGACTTGCACAAAACGTTACTCACCTTATTCCCTTTATCATGTATCTGTACTCCGTGGATGGGTCAATTGTGATCATGTGTTGTCTTCCCACTGACTGGTTAGCATGTAAAAATAGTTTTCACCAAGGAAGAGTCTCGACCCGAAATGCCACCCATTCCTTCGCTCCAGAGATGCTGCCTGTCCCGCTGAGTAAAGCAGCATCTGCAGTTCCTTCCTGCACAAAATCTTACATTTTGGTGCAAAACTGAGTGTTGCATTGTCAAACATGCTTACAATGGGACATGATGTTAAGCTGAGTCCCTGTCCATCATTTAGCTGTGTGTTGGCAATACTGAATTATGATATCCCAGTGTTCTGCTCAATGGGGCCAAAGAGTTCATCACTCCACAGATAAAAACAAATATCGTATATAAAATGATCCGTGTATAAAATCATGAGAGGAATAGATCGGGTAGATGCACAGAATCTCTAGCCCAGTGTAGGGGAATGGAGGACCAGAGGACATAGGTTCAAGATGAAGGGGAAAAGATTTAATAGGAATCTGAGGGGTAACTTTTTCACACAAAGGGTGGTGGGTGTATGGAACAAGCTACCAGAGGTGGTAGTTGAGGCTGGGACTATCGCAACGTTTAAGAAACATTTGGACAGGTACATGGACAGGACAGGTTTGGAGGGATATGGACCAAACGCAGGCAGCTGGGACTAGTTTAGCTTGGACATGTAGGCCGGTATGGGCAAGCTGGGCTGAAGGGCCCGTTTCCACGCTGTATCACTCTATGACTCTATCACCCTGTGATTTAAGATCTGGTTATGAAAAGATCTGTTGCTTCAAGAACAAAATTAATTGCATTGTAAAAGCTGTTCAGCGACTGCATAGAATGTGAGATGACCTGAGATGACCTGAAAAAGAGTTCTGGCACCCTACAAACTTGAAGTAATATGACTGCAATAAAACATCAGATAGTCAGCATATGTAATACCTATTTTATTGATAATTTCATAGCTATGCGCTCAAGGCTGTCAAATTCTTCATCCTTGTAGTTTTTACAAGGATGTGTCTGAGTTGTATTGTCTTTTGTGGCAAAACAATCTGAATTTATCCAACCAGGAAAAAAGGTCTTTTGAATAAAATTTGTTTTAAAATAGCGGAATCAGGAGATATGGGGAGAAGGCAGCAACAAGATACTGATTGGGGATGATCAGCCATGATCACATTGAATGGCGGTGCTGGCACGAAGGGCCGAATGGCCTACTCCTGCACCTATTGTCTATTGTCTATTGTCTATAGTTTTGAGATGAAATTCGCAGGATAAGGCATTCTCTGGTGTATTTGGGAATTATCTACTGTTACTGGCTGCATTTAAACAAGGGGCGGCACGGTGGCGCAGCAGTAGAGTTGCTGCCTCACAGCGCCAGAGACCCAGGTTCGATCCTGACCACGGGTGCTGTCTGTGTGGAGTTTGCACGTTCTCCCCGTGATCTGTGTGGGTTTTCTCCGAGATCTCCGGTTTCTCCCACACTCCAAAGACGTACAGGTTTGTAGGTTAAAATGCTGGAGAAACTCAGCGGGTGAGGCAGCATCTATGGAGGGAAGGAAATAGGCAACCCTTAAAGGGTTTTGGCCCAAAACGTTGCCTATTTCCTTTGCTCCATAGATGCTGCCGCACCCGCTGAGTTTCTCCAGCATTTTTGCCTACCTTCGATTTTCCAGCATCTGCAGTTCCTTCTTTAACACATTTGTAGGTTAATTGGCTCTAGTTAAAATTGCAAATTGTTTATAGTATGTAGGATAGTGCTTGTATACAGGGTGATCGCTGGCCGGCGCGGACTCGGTGGGCCGAAGGGCCCGTTTCCGAAGGGCCCGTTGTATCTTCCAACTAATTTGATCAACATTCCTGCTAATAAATTCATGAAAAGCATCGCAGCTGGCATGTGTCAGAAGCTGCCTCCTCATTGACAAACATGCTGCTTTAGATGACTCAAGTTGTACCACCCTCCGCATGCAGCCAATGTGATCGAAAGATGTCTCAGAATGCAAAATGCACTGATGTGGAAAAATGTCATTTTCGGGCCTATGGAAACGTTGATTGCGTTTTATTTTTCAGTCTGCTGTTTATTATCATGGCATCATGTACTCCAGTTGACAGATACAAGTGACTGTAATCTGGCTCCGACACATTTTCCATGACAATGGTTGATAAGTGACTGCAATTCAACTCGACAAACCTGTTTTGGCAAAGCTTGCTCAAAGCAAAATAGTCAATAAGAGAATAACTCACCTGAAAAAATAGACTTAAAGGGCCTGTCCCACTTGCCGATTGGTTTTGGTAACTGCTGGAGTCATATCAGTGTTGCCAAAAGATTTTCAGTGGCGACAAAAAAAGTGCTGCGGTATTTGGAAAGCCACCGCGCGTCAATACGTCATCACGCTGCATTACGCCGCGTATTTCACGGTGACCTGATACGTCAGTCAATGATGCCGGCAGTCGGCAAAAAAAATCGGCAAGTGGGACAGGCCCTTAAGCCATCCCTTTATCATGTGTCTGTAAACCGTGGACGGCTCGATTGCAATCATGTGTTGTCTTTCGGCTGACTGGTTAGCGCGCAACAAAGGCTTTACACTGTACCTCGGTACACGTGACAATAAACTCAACTAATCTCAACTGAACTAATCTGAACTAATCAGTCATGATGGAGCAGCGGAAGAGTTGCTGCATTGCAGCAAATGCATCGCCAGAGACCCGGGTTCGTTCCCGACTTCGGGTGCTGTCTGTGCGGAGTTTGTACGTTCTCTCCGTGACCTGCCTTGGTGTTCTCCGATATCTTCCGTTTCCTCCCATATTCTAAAGATGTACAGGTTTGTAGGTTAATTGGCTTGGTATAAATGTTAAAAAAAATGTCCCTAGTGGTTGTAGGATGGTGTTAATGTGCGGGGATCGCTGGTCGGCGCGGACCCGGTGGGCCGAAGGGCCTGTATCCATGCTGTATCTCTAAACTAAACCAAACTAAACTAACCTAGGCTAACCTAACCTAAACCATCCTAAACTAAACTAAACTAAACCATCCTAAACTCATTCAAACGTTTCGGGACGAAACCTCGCCTATTCCTTCTCTCCATAGATGTTGCCTCACCCACTGAGTTTCTCCAGCATTTTTGGTCTACCTTCGATTTTTCCAGCATTTAGTTCTTTTTTAAACTGAACTCTACTCATTTCACAGCCCAATTCATTGATTAGGCATATTCACTGTGCTAACTAATTACTGCATGCATTAGATACATGTGGAACAAGCGAATATGACATCCATTAGGGTGAGACTATTAGATGAAAAATGGAGACATGAGGAACTGGAGGAGCTGGCATCTTGAACAAAACACAAAGTGCTGGAGGAACTCAGCGGGTCAGGCAGCATCTGTGTGGAGGAAAGGACAGAGCATTGTGAGTCTGTGGAATTCTCTGCCTCAGAGGGTGGTGGAGGCCGGTTCTCTGGATACTTTCAAGAGAGAGCTAGATAGGGCTCTTAAAGATAGTGGAGTCAGGGGGTATGTGGAGAAGGCAGGAACGGGGTACTGATTGGGGATGATCAGCCATGATCACTTGAATGACGGTGCTGTCTCGAAGGGCCAAATGGCCTACTCCTGCACCTATTGTCTATTGTCTATTGAAAGGTTTAGAGGGATATGGGGCAAATGTGGGCAATTGGGACTACCGTAAATGGGGCATCTTGGTCAGCTTGGACCAGTTGGATGGCAATGGCCTGTTTCCGCACGGTTTGACTCCGTGACTCGCTCTGCCTATCTGCCAACATCCTCACCAAAATGACTTACCGGTGGCAAACTTGGAAACCATTTTGGAACTTCGGCAACCTGTAACATCCAACAAAACATGTATCAGTGGATCTGAATATTGGCCCTTTACAAACTTGCAAACAAAAAGTAATTTGGCTGTTCATTCAAGTGAAGACTGCCTCAAAACTAATTTGCATCCATCACTGAGATCTGTACACTCAAGCTGTTGTGATATGTAGTCAACTTACAAAGCAGATGGGTGAGTCCAGAACCAGGGGCCACAGTTTAAGAATAAGGAGTAAACCATTTAGAACGGAGACGAGGAAACACTTTTTCACATAGACAGTTGTCAGTCTGTGGAATTCGCTGCCTCAGAAGGCAGTGGAGGCCAATTCTCTGGATGCTTTCAAGAGAGAGTTAGATAGAGCTCTTAAAGATAGAGGAGTCAGGGGATATGGGGAGATGGTAGGAACGGGGTACTGATTGGGGATGATCAGCCATGGTCACATTGAATGGCGGTGCTGGTTCGAAGTGCCAAATGGCCTACTCCTGCACCTATTGTCTATTGTCTATTGACAGAGGATATTTAGGATCATGATCCTTCTTCACACTTTGAATGACCTTCTCTAGGTACTGGGAGGTGGACAAGATTCAAGTCGGAAGAAGGGTCTCGACCCGAAACATCACCCATTCCTTCCCTCCGGAGATGGTGCCTGGCCCGCAGAGTTACTCCAGCATTTTGTGTCTACTTTCGTGATAAACCAACATTTGCCGTTAGTTCCTACACAAAGACATAAAATGCTGGAGTGACTCAGCGGGTCAGGCAGTATTTCTGGTGAAGATTGGTAGGTGACGTTTTGGGTCGGGACCCTTCATCTTCCCGACCCGAAGTGTTACCTATCCATGTCATCCGGGGGCTGCCTGCCCGCTGAGTTATTCCAGCATTTTGTGTCATTCCTTAGTAAAACCCCAGGCTGGGCAACGAGTCTATTCCTTGGAGCTCAGGAGGATGTGGGGTGATCTTATAGAGGTGTACAAAATCATGAGAGGAATAGATAGGGTGGGCGCACAGGTTCTCTTGCCCAGAGTAGTGGAATCGAGAACCAGGGCCATAACCAGAGCGGGGAAAGATTTAATAGGAACCTGAGGGGCAACTTCTTTACACAAAGGGCGGTGGGTGTAAGGAACGAGCTGCCAGAGGAGTTACAGTAGTTGTGGCAGCAACATTTAAGAAACATTTAGCCAGGTGCATGGATAGGACAGGTTTAGAGGGATATGGGCCTAAAACAAGCAGGTGGGACTCGTGTAGATGGGGCACGTTGGTCGGTATGGGCAAGTTGGGCCAAAGGGCCTGTTTTCACTGTATGACTCTATGATCAGCATCTGCAGTTCCTTGTTTCTGCAGATGAAAAAATCTTGTGAAACCATTTCCCCTCGGGCTCCTATGAATTTTTTAACCCCGCCCCCTTCACTTTAAAATATGTCCTCTGGTCCTCGATTCCACTACTCTGGGCAACAGAGAATCTGTGCGTCTACCCGATCTATTCCTCTCATGATTTTTTGCACTTGTATAAGATCACCCCTCATCCTCCTGCGCTCCAAGGAATAGAGACCCAGCCTGCTCAACCCCAATTTATTCCTGCAGATATCTGTGGTGGCAGGAAATGCTACACTTGTCGCTTTACCTCCCCCCTCGACTCCATCCAAGGACCCAAGCAGTCTTTCCAGGTGCGGCAGAGGTTCACCTGCACCTCCTCCAACCTCATCTATTGCATCCGCTGCTCTAGGTGTCAACTGCTCTAGATGTCAACTCCCTGACCAGTCTGAAGAAGGGTCTCGACCCGAAACGTCGCCTATCTCCTTCGCTCCTTGGATGCTGCTGCACCCGCTGAGTTTCTCCAGCTTTTTGTGTAACCCCCCCTGCTCTAGATGTCAGCTGCTCTACATCGGTGAGACCAAGCGTCGCCCAACACCTCCGCTCGGTTCACATTAATCAACCTGATCTCCCGGTACCTCAGTACTTCAACTCCCCTTCCCATTCCAAATCCGACCTTTCTGTCCTGGCCCCCCTCCATGGCCAGAATGACTCCCACCGCAAATTGGAGGAGCAGCACCTCATATTTCGCTTGGGCAGTTTACACCTCAGCGGTATGAACATTGATCTCCAATTTCAGGTAGTCCCTGCTTTCTCCCTCCTTCCCCTCCCCTTCCCAGCTCTCCCAAAGCCCACTGTCTCCGCCTCTTCCTTTCTCCTTCCCGCCCCCCCCCCCCCCCCCCCCACCCCTACATCAGTCTGAAGAAGGGTCTCGACCCGAAACGTCACCTATTCCTTCGCTCCATAGATGCTGCCTGGACCCGCTGGGTTTCTCCAGCATTTTTGTCTACCTTCTGTGGTGGGATTTGTGTGCTTGGAGGGTAAAAGACACCAAGGAGTTTGGTACAAGTCGGGAACAGACGAAGGGGTTGTGAAGATGCCACAAACCGCAGGTGCAAAGCTTCTGCAGTTTATCAATGTCACGTGAACCCCAGAGATATGAAGTTGCCGTGAAACAAATTCCTAAATAGGCGATTATTTATGATCTGGATAAAAAAAGATAAATGCTTAGCATTGAGGAAAAAGCGAAGCGTGGCAGAGCTGAACAGTGGGCTTCCAGATGTGGGGACAAAATGGATGAAATCAGCACGTCTTGTACCGCGCGCGCTGCTGTGTGGCGCTGTGTGACTCAATCACCGGGAAGCAACGGTGTTTCTAATGAAGACAATGTAAACACGTTATTTGAGAGTGGTGGTAATTAGCTGCGGCTTTTCCCACCGGATATCGTGTCACACAGATTTGTAAAAGTTTGTAGTTAAACTTTCCCACTGATTTTTTTCTCCCTCTTGGGAAGCAGGGTAGCGCAGCTGTAGAGCTGCTGCATCGCGGGGCCAGAGTCCTGGGTTCGATCCTGACTACCGGTGCTGTCTCCGCAGAGTTTCTCAGTGTGACCACGTGGGTTTCCTCCGGGTGCTCCAGTTTTCCCCCCACATCCCAAGGACGTGCGGCTTGCCAGATGTAAATTGGTCTCAGTAAAATTGCCGCTAGTGTGTAGGGACTGGATGCGATCGAGTGGCGATCGATTGTCAGCACGGGCTGAAGGGCCTGATTCCATGCTGTATCTGGATCAATCAATCCATCTTTACCTCTCGCGGTATAGACACAAAATGCCGGAGTACCTCAGCGGGTGAGGCAGCATCTCTGGAGAAAAGGAATGGGTGATGTTTCGGGTCGAGTCTGAAGAAAAGTCTCGACCCGAAATGTCGCCCATTCCTTCTCTCCAGAGATGCTGCCTCACCAGCTGAGTTACTCCAGCGTTTTGTGTCTACTTCACGCTGCCTCAGCATGGCCGCCAGCATAATTAAGGACCGCTCTCATCCAGGCCATTCCCTCTTCTCCCTTCTCCCATCAGGCAAAATGTGTGAAAACACACAGCTACAGAATGCAGGGACAGTTTTTCCCCAGGAGTTCTCAGGCAACTGAAGAGTCCTCTCATCAGCTAGAGCGTGGGGTCCTGTCCTATCATCTACCTCGTTGGAGACCTTTGATCTATCTTTAGTCAGACTCTGATGTTATATCTTGCACTGAATGTTGTACCAGTTATCCTGTGGATGGCTTGATTATAATCACACAAAAGATGGTGGGTGTATGGAACGGGCTGCTGGAGAAGGTGGTTGAGGCAGGTATTATCGCAATGTTTAAGAAGCAATTAGACAGGTACATGGATAGGACAAGTTTGGAGGGATATGGGCCAAATGCAGGCAGGTGGGACTAGTGTAGATGGGACACGTTGGTCGGTGTGGGCAAGTTGGCCAGAGGGCCTGTTTCTACACTGTATCACTCTATGACTCAGGGGATATGGGGAGAAGGCAGGAACGGGGTACTAATTGTGGATGGTCAGCCATGATCACAGTGAATGGCGGTGCTGGCTTGAAGGGCCGAATGGCCTACTCCTGCACCTATTGTCTATTGACTCTATGATTCTAAGTGGGACTAGTGTAGATGGTCGGTCAGCATGGGCAAGTTGGGTCGAAGGGCCTCTTTCCACGCTGTGTGACTCTATGATGCTATGTATGGGCTGAATAGCAGGCATGCAAAAGCTTTTCTCTGTACCATGATACACGTGAGAAAACTAAAATAAATGGAGCTAAGTGTGCGGGTAAGCGTGTGTTTAACGGCGTTCTTTACTTCCTCTCTCTGCAGGCCCCCCGAACCACCACAGCCAGTCCACGCTGCGACCTCCTCTGCCACCTCCGCACAACCACACCCTGTCTCACCACCACTCCTCCGCCAACTCGCTCAACAGGAACTCCTTGACCAACAGAAGGAACCAGATCCACGCACCGTCAATGGCCCCCAACGACCTGCCCACCACGCCCGAGTCTGTTCAGCTGCAGGATAGCTGGGTCCTCAACAGCAACGTGCCCCTGGAGACCAGGTACTGTACCCCAAGCTTCATTACTGACCTACAATGGACCGACGGTACTTAGAAATGGACGGACGATGCCCAGATCAGGCACCGTACCACAAACTTCCTTACTGACTTGCGAAGGGACCGACCGTACTTAGAAACTCACTGGTGGGGAGCCAAAGCAATGGAAACAGATACAGAGAAGAGATTAGACCGCTGCTCATGTTGATATTCCTGCCTTCTTCTGAGACCAAAACCCGTGCCGATCAGCACCAGTACACCAGTTCGATCCGACACATTAGGGAAGAATGTCACAAAAGACAACTGACCTACGAACTTGGACATCTCTGGGATGCGGCAGAAAACCGCAGCACCTGGAGAAAATTTATGGGGGGGAATGTACAAACTCTGCAGAGAGTAGTCAGGATCGAACCCGGGTCTCTGGTGCCGTGAGGCAGCATCTCTAACGTGGCGCCAACGAGCCGCCCAAACCCATCTCCTGACAAACTCTTGACTTGTGCAGACACCAGCGCCTTGGGGAATTAGCTTCCATTTTCTAATCTCATTTTTTTTCCATTATGGACCAGAAAACATTTTACAATTAGCACCAGCATACAATCAGTCTCTATTCCTGACAGCAGTCAAGGGCAGTCCAATCAGGCTTGTCAGATTGTCCACGGTAACCTATTTCACGTTGTTAATATAATATATTCTCTTCTTTCCAAATTATATTGGAATCCAAATTGCAATTCTGGAGCATCTTGGAAAAATCAATGCATGCTTCCTTCAAACCTGAATGTCAAGATCGATCAGCACAAGAAATAGATGCTAATACATTTCTGGGCAGTTTTTTTTTGGCATGTTCCATGATTCAGTGTATCATCGCACAGGTTTTGTAGGGTCAGTTTAGTTTATGGTGGCGTGTACTAAGGTACAGTGAGAAGCTTTTGCTGCCTGCTATCCAACGAACTGGCTTCTGCCAATTGTGAATTGTCCCTAGCGAGTAAGATAGTGCTGGTGTATGGGGGTTTAAGTTGAGTTTATTGTCATGTGTACCGAGGTACAGTGAAAAGCTTTTGTTGCGTGCTATCCAGTCAGCAGATTGCTGGTGGGCTCGGATTCGGTGGGCCAAAGGGCTGGAATTTAGGATGAGAGGGGATCTTACAGAAACATATAAAATTCTTAAAGGATTGAACAGGCTACATGCAGGAAAAATGTTCCCCATGTTGGGGGAGTCCAGAACCAGGGGTCACAGTTTAAGAATAAGGGGGTCGACCATTTAGGCCTGAGATGAGGAAAAACTTCTTCACCCAGAGAGTTGTGAATCTGTGGAATTCGCTGCTACAGAAGGCAGTGGTGGCCGATTCACTGGATGTTTTCAAGAGAGTTAGATTTAGCTCTTAGGGCTAAAGGAATCAAGGTATACGGGGAAAAGGCAGGAATGGCGTACTGATTTTGGATGATCAGCCATGATCATATTAAATAATGGTGCTGGCTCGAAGGGCTGAATGGCCTACTCCTGCACCTATTTTCTATGGTTCTATGTTTCTATGCTGTATATGTAAACTAAACTAAACGTCAGATGATGGAACCCCATAAATAATCACGCCAAGGCCTATGTACAAGGTGCCGTTCCTTCACTGCTCGATAGCACATTAATTTTTAATGAATGATAAATTGACCAATGGAGTTTGCTCTTCATAAAGAAATTCTGAGACTCATGCAGTTGGGAACACAACTTCTGGCCCATTAACTCTGCACTGACCCACAAACATCTAACTACACTAATCCCGTTCACTTGTATAATCCCACATTTCCATCCATTCCTCCCAAATTCTGCAACCCACCCGCACGCCAAGGGAATTGTTTACACTTCTCAAGCAGCCAACCAATCTTTGAGATGCAGGGGAAACCTGGGGCCCACAGAGTAATTCCCGGGATGGTGGGACTGTCATATGCTGAGAGAATGGAGCGGCTGGGCTTGTACACTCTGGAATTTAGAAGGATGAGAGGGGATCTCATTGAAACATATAAGATTATTAAGGGTTTGGACACGCTAGAGGCAGGAAACATGTTCCCGATGTTGGGGGAGTCCAGAACCAGGGGCCACAGTCTAAGAATAAGGGGTCAGCCATTTAGAACGGAGACGAGGAAACACTTTTTCACACCTTTGCAGAGTTGTGGGTCTGTGGAATTCTCTGCCTCCGAGGGCGGCGGAGGCTGGTTCGCTGGATAATTTCAAGAGAGAGCTAGATAGGTCTCTTAAAGATAGCGGAGTCAGGGGATATGGGGAGAAGGCAGGAACGAGGTACTGATTGGGGATGATCAGCCATGATCACATTGAATGACGGTGCTGGCTCGAAGGGCCAAATGGCCTACTCCTACACCTATTGTCTATTATCTACTGTCTATCTGAACCCACTCAGTCATAGGGCGAACGTGCAAACTCCACACAGACAGCACCCAAGGTCAGGATCGAACTCTGGTGGCTGGAGCTACAAGGTAGCAGCTCAACTGTATCACCACTGTATTTTTCAATAGGTGCTTTTATGGTCCCCCTTATCTTATCTTAGATTAGTTTCTAGATACAGCGTAGAATCAGGCCCTTCTGCCCACCGACCAGTATACTAGAACATTCCTGTACACTAGAGACAATTTTACCATTACTGAATTACCAAAGCCAATTAACCTGCAAACCTGTACGACTTTGGAGAGTGGGTGGAAACCGTGGCACCCGGAGGAAACCCACACAGGTCATGGGGAGAACGTACACACTCTGTACAGACAGCACCCGTAGTCAAGATCGAACCCGGGTCTCTGGAGCTGTGAGGCAGCAACTCTACCGCTGCGCCACCTTGCTTTCAAGAAAATCAATTCTACTTCTGGGGGGGGGAGGGGGGTGGAATAAGCTGCATTTGAGCCTTGCGTGGCACTATATTACCAGTAAGTATCAACAATCGCCTTCCTTCAGTTACCCGTGGCTGCTCAGCACTTGTTAGGAAGGTTGTGTTGTGTTAGAGGCCGTTTGTAAGCATTGGAATTCTTCAGATCAGTCTCTGGAGAGGTTGTGCAGCAATGGCCAATTGAAATGATAAATTAGCCGTTCCACGTTTAAAATCCATCTTGCAAATTGAGAATGTGTAGGAAGGAACTGCAGACGCTGGTTTAAACTGAAGATAGACACAAAATGCTGGAGTAACTCAGCGGGACGGGCAGCATCTTTGGAGAGAAGGAACGGGTGATCGGAGAACTGGGAAGGGGAGGGATGGAGAGAGAGAGGAAAAGCAAGGGTTACTTGAAGTTAGAGAAGTCATTGTTGGTACCGCTGGGATGTACGTTTTATTGACACCATCAGCATTCAGGCAGCAGGCTCTTTCCAGCCCCTAAAGTAGTTCTGTTTCCTTCTGTATTATTTTCAGCTTTTCATTCTGATGCATAAAACACATTTGAGTCTGAAGAAGGGTCTCGACCTGAAACGCCACCCATTTCTTCTCTCCAGAGAAGCTGGCTGTCCCACTGAGTTACTCCAACTTTTTGTGTCTGTCTTACATTTAAGTCATTGCCTTACCTTCTTGAACTGGATTTAGTTTGGACTTTAGACTCCTGGATTGCAAGTATATTAGGCCAAAGTAAGAGGAAGGCAAGGATTTGTTCCTCCCCCACTAATGCCTGCGTCCATTAGTTTAGTTTGGAGCTACAGCGTGGAAACAAGCCTTCGGCCCACCGAGTCCGTGCCGACCAGCGATCACCCCGTACATCAGCACTCTCCTACACACTAGGAACCATTTACAATGTTTACCTCAGCCAATTAACTTACAAACCTGTACCCGGATCGTACCCGTGTCTCTGGCGCTGTGAGGCAGCAACTCTACCGCTGCGCCACCGTGCCGCCCTGATTGTCCATGGCTCACAAACACTGATAAACGTAATTTTTTTAAGTTTCTTCTTAGGTGGTAGCTCAGAGGTCGGCACGGTGGCCCAGCGGGTAGAGCTGCTGCCTGATAGCGCCAGAGACCCGGGTTCGATCCTGATCTCGGGTGCTGTCTGTGTGGAGTTTGTACGTTCTTCCTGTGACCACATGGGTTTCCTCCGGGAGCTCTAGGTTCCTCCCACACTCCGTAGACGTGCGGGTTGGTAGATTCATCTGCAAATTTCTCCTTAAGGGCCTGTCCCACTTTTGAGATTTTTTGGGCGACTACAGGCGACTGCCGCAAAGTTTTCAACGCGGTGAAAATTTTCAGCAGCAGTGGCGACAATCTTTGCTGTCGTAGGTTGCCGCCAGGTGTCGTAGGTGAATTCCATTAAAACTAGTCCCTGGCAGTCGCCTAAAGAGTCGCCTAATGCCCCTGTCCCACTTAGGAAACCTGAACAGAAACCTCTGGAGACTTTACGCCCCACCTAAGGTTTCCGTGCGGTTCCCGGAGGTTTTTGTCAGGTTCCCGGAGGTTTTCTCAATTTTTTTTAAATAATCGCCGGAACGTAGAAGAAGCGGAAACCACTTTCGACCATTAAGGAGACTGACAAAAACCTCCGGGAACCTCTGGGAACCGCACGGAAACCTTGGATGGGCGCAAGGTCTCCAGAGGTTTCCGTTCAGGTTTCCTAAATGGGACAGGGGCATTAGTGGGACTGGCCCTTAAGTGTTAAAGAAGGAACTGCAGATGCTGGAGAATCGAGGGTACACAAAAGGCTGGAGAAACTCAGCGGGTGCAGCAGCATCTAAGGAGCGAAGGAGATAGGCGATGTTTCGGGTCGAGACCCTTCTTCAGACTGGTCAGGGATCAGGGAAACGAGAGATATAGACGGTGATGTGGAGAGATAAAGAACAATGAATGAAAGATATGCAAAAAAGTATCGATGATAAAGGAAACAGGCCATTGTAAGCTGTTTGTAGTGTGAAAATGAGAAGCTAGTGCGACTTGCGTGGGGGAGAGATAGAGAGAGAGGGAATGCCAGGGCCCGAGGGCTGAGGGAGAGGTGGGAAGGGCAGGAGGCAGCCAGGGTTAACAGAATTGAGAAAATTCAATGTTTAAGCCCAGAGGATGCAGACTCCCCAAGCGGAATATGAGGTGCTGTTCCTCCAACTTGCGGTGTTGCTCACTCTGGCCGTGGAGGAGGCCCAGGACCGAGAGGTCGGATATGGAATGGGAGGGGGAGTTGAAGTGCTGAGCCACCGGGAGGTCGGGTTGGTTATTGCGGACCGAGCGGAGGTGTTCGGCGAAACGATCGCCAAGCCTCCGCTTGGTCTCACCGATATAGATCAGCTGGCATCTGGAGCAACGGATGCAGTAGATGAGGTTGGAGGAGGTGCAGGTGAACCTCTGTCGGACCTGGAAGGACTGCTTGGGTCCCTGAAAGGAGTGGAGGGGGGAGGTGAAGGGACAAGTGTAGCATCTCTTGCGGTTGCAAAGAAAAGTGCCCGGGGAAGGGGTGGAGCGGGAGGGAAGGGAAGAATTGACAAGGGAGTTGCGGAGGGAGCGGTCTTTGCGGAAGGCAGACGGGGGGGGAGATGGGAAGATGTGGCGAGTGGAGGGATCACGTTGGAGGTGGCAAAACTGGCGGAGGACTATGTGTTGTATGTGCCAGCTGGTGGGGTGAAAGGTGAGTGTGTCCTTAAGTGCCCTTAAGTGTGTCGTGAGTGGATGAGAAAGTGTGATTACATAGCACTCGTGTGAACGGGTGATCGATGGCCGGCATTGACTCGGTGGGCTGAAGGGCCTGTTTCCACGCTGTATCTTTCAACCAACCACTTACGGTGTGTTAGTGCAAAGGACCCCTTTGTATGCACAACAGGACTCGTTCTGTTTGTGCTACTTTACAGATGGTCTTATCTAGAACAGGCGGGGATGTCAAGTGGCATTTGAATGCTACTCAAGTTAAATAAATTCAAACAGTCTCACTTCTATTTGACTTTACTGCCTCAGAAACTCACCCCAAAGACACTGAGTTTCAGCAGAAATCTCTCAGCGTTAAAACTACATACCCACTTGACTCTTAAAGTGTGATGTTTCGTCGCCTGTTAGTAACTAGATGTTCTTGTTACACATTGAAAAAATAATGATATGCCGTTCCTTTATAGTCAGAGATATGCAGAGATCCAACTGCACTGGCACCAGAAACCAAATGTGCCAGGAATGAATTTGCTAAAGTGTCTTCAATGCTAGACAAATTATTTCAGATCTGACGGTGCTCTGGGCACAGTCAGTCAGCTGTTTTACACAATTACCAAGCCTCAAATTTATCCCATGGAGGTGGTTTGAGAAGATGGACTTTTGCTTCCCATTAGTATTTTACGTTTTAGTTTGAGAGCTACAGCGCGGAAACAGGCCCTTCGGCCCACCGAGTCCATGCCGACCAGGATCCCCGCACACTAACACTATCCTACACATACACACTGGGGACAGTTTTACAATTTATACCGAGCCAATTTAACCTACAAACCTGTACGTCTTTGGAGTGTGGGAGGGAACCGGAGATCCTGGAGGAAACCCACGCAGGTCACGGGGAGAATAGACAATAGACAATAGGTGCAGGCGTAGGCCATTTGGCCCTTCGGGCCAGCACTGCCCTTCACTGTGATCATGGCTTATCATCCACATTCAGTACAGACAGCACCCGTAGTTGGGATCGAACCCGGATCTCTGGTGCTGTAAGGCAGCAGCACTACCACTGCACCACCGTGCCATCCTTTACAAGAGCAATTAACAATGAGCAGTAAATACTAGCCACACTGGCAGCATTTGCATCCTGAAAAGTGAATTTAAAGGAAGATATTTCCAAGTACAAACCGCAACACCTTCAGTTCCATTCCACAAAATTCCAAACAGCCTGAAATGTTTCCTTATCTACCGAAAATGCACATCAAAAATGCACCAAGATCACAGTGGTACAGCTGGTAGAGCAGCTGCCTCGCAGGGCCAGAGACCCGGGTTCAATCCTGACTTGGGGTACTGTCTGTCTGAGTGGAGTTTGCACGTTCTCCCTGTTTCCTCCCACATACCAGAGACGTGCAGGTTTGGAAGTTTATTGGCCTGATGTAAACTGCCCCTCGTGTGTAGGGAGTGGATGAGAAAGTGGGGGGGGGGGGGGGGGGGGGTAACATAGAACTAGTGAGAACGGGTGATCGATGGTCGGCGTGGACTCGATTGGCTGAAGGATCTAAACCGCACTAAACTTTAAACTAAACTGAAGGATAACGTGCACATTCACCAATTGGAACCTTTGACAATAGACAATAGGTGCAGGAGCAGGCCATTCAGCCCTTCGAGCCAGCACCACCATTCAATGTGATCATGGCTGATCATCCCCAATCAGTACTCCGTTCTTGCCTTCTCGATAGCGGCAGAATTGCAGCCTTACAGCACATGCAGCGCCAGAGACCCGGGTTCAATCCTGACTACGGGTGCTGTCTGTACACAGTTTGTACGTTCCCGCCGTGACCTGCGCGGGTTTTCCCCGAATCTTCGGCCTCCTCCCACACTCCAAAGACGTGCAGGTTTGTAGGTTAATTGGCTTGGTGTAAATGTAAAAAATGTCCCTAGTGGTTGTAGGATGGTGTTAGTGTGTGTGGATCGCTGGTTGGCGCGGACCCGGTGGGCCGAAGGGCCTGTTTCCGCGCTGTATGTCTAAACTAAACTGGCCTCCACCGCCGTCTGAGGCAGAGAATTCCACAGACTCACAAACTTTGGCCAAGCAATCATCTTATTCAGTGCCATATGCAAATTTTTGTTCATTTTTTGTATGTGTGTTTGTTTAGATACAATTGTTAAATTACTGATCAAACAGATAGCAGGCCAATTATCTGCAAATTGGCAGCTTTTCCCTACAGTTTACAAAATCCTTCCTGATCTCTGCATAACATTTCCTGGCAAACTGGTTACGGATTCTTTAGGATACAGCTCGTTTCAAACCTCGCTCCATTCCTTTGTTATTTTTTTCTTCTCTAAATTTAATACCATGTGCCTCTGTGGAAGGCTGAAGGATATTCTTGGCGGTAGACAAAACTGCTGGAGAAACTCAGCGGGTGAGGCAGCATCTATGGAGCGAGAAATTCAGTCCTGGTCTCGATCCGGAACGTCACCTATTCCTTCGCTCCATAGATGCTGCCGCACCCGCTGAGTTTCTCCAGCATTTTTGTCTGCCTTCGATTTCTTCAGCATCTGCAGTTCTTTCTTACACAAGATATTCTTAGCGTTCCTTTGGTTATTTAGATGGTTCCAATATTTTTCTTCGCAAGCTGAGAGTTGGGCTTTCCCCAACAAAATGGGGCAGCACGGTGGCGCAGCGGTAGAGTTGCTGCCTCGCAGCGCCAGAGACCCGGGTTCGAGCCCGACCACGGGTGCTGTCTGTACGGAGTTTATACGTTCTCCCCGTGACCTGCGAGGGTTTCCTCCGGGTGCCCCGGTTTCCTCCCACACTCCAAAGACGTGCAGGTTTGCAAGTAAATTGGCTTTGGTATAATTGCAACTTGTTCCTCGTGTGTAGGAGAGTGTTAGTGTGCGAGGAACGCTGGTTGGCATCAACTCGGTGGGCTGAAGGCCTGTTTCCATGCTGTATCTCGAAAGCTAAACTAAACGTAAAATACATCTGACTCAGTTAAAGGATTATATCTAAAGAAACTTAACTTCAAAGGAATGCCAAGAATATCTTTCAGCTTTCCACAGAGGTATATGTTGGTCGGTGTGGGCAAGTTGGGCCGAAGGGCCAAAGGGCCTGTTTCCATGCTGTATGCTGACCAATAAGGGGTTGGACAAGCTAGATGCTGGAAGATTGTTCCCGATGTTGGGGGAGTCCAGAACAAGGGGTCACAGTCTAAGGATAAGGGGGAATTCCTTTAGGACCGAGTTCAGGAAAACATTATTTACACAGAGAGTGGTGAGTCTCTGGAATTCTCTGCCACAGAAGGTAGTTGAGGCCAGTTCATTGGCTATATTTAAGAGGGAGTTAGATGTGGCACTTGTGGCTAAAGGGATCAGGGGGTATGGAGAGAAGGCAGGTACGGGATACTGAGTTGGATGATCAGCCATGATCACATCGAATGGTGGTGCAGGCTCGAAGGGCCGAATGGCCTACTCCTGCACCTATTTTCTATGTTTCTATGTTTCTATACTGGTTTGTAGTATTCAATGTATTGCCACGTTGAGAGAACAAGTCCTTCACAGACCAAATACAGAGATTATATGAATGAATGAATGAATGAATGAATGAATGAATACGTTGTTTGGCTAGGTATATTCACATACAAGGAATTTGCCTTGGTGCTCCGCCCGCAAGTGACAACATGACATACTGTGACAATTCAGAATGACACACAAAACATTAAACATTAATAATAAAACATTATCGATTAAACATGTGAATTAAATAAAATACCAGAGCAAAAGGAAGCTACAGATTTTTGGTTATAGACATGTTGGAAGGAGATTGATTTGTTTTTGACCATTTCCTACCCACAGTTCCCCCTCCTCTACCTTAATTCCGAAGAAGGGTCCCGACCCGATACGTCACCCATCCCTCTTCTCCAATGATGCTACCTGACCCTCTAAGTTTCTCCTGCATTTTGTGTTATATCTTCATAGGTTGTCTGACAATAAAATCCTTGGTCAAATGTATGATTTCGACCATGAAGAGGGTGGAAGGCACAGCGACCGCTCTCCGTCTCGACTTGCTATTGAGGGAGTGCAGTGTAGGTTCACCAGGTTAATTCCCGGGATGGCAGGACTGTCACATGTTGATAGAATGGAGCGGCTGGGCTTGTGCACTCTGGAATTTAGGATGAGAGGGGATCTTATTGAAACATGTCAGATTATTGAGGGATGGGACACACTAGAGGCAGGAAACATGTTCCCGATGTTGGGGAAGTCCAGAACCAGGGGCCACAGTTTAAGAATAAGGGGTAAGCCATTTAGAACGGAGACGAGGAAACACTTTTCCACACAGAGAGTTGTGGATCTGTGGAATTCTCTGCCTCAGAGGGCGGTGGAGGCCGGTTCTCTGGATGCTTTCACGAAAGAGTCAGATAGAGCTCTAAAAGATAGCGGAGTCAAGGGGATATGGGGAGAAGGCAGGAGCGGGGTACTGATTGTGGATGATCAGCCATGATCATAGTGAATGGCGGTGCTGGCTCGAAGGGCCGAATGGCCTACTCCTGCACCTATTGTCTATTGTCACTTTTGTGGATACATTGTCGGCATTTTTTCTAAACAAATAAATATTTTTTCAATCCTCCAGTAATCTGGATCACAATGCTTATAGTGACAACCTCACATTTATTAAAAAGTGACGGCTGATTTGCGGAGGAGTTATTGATATAAATAGAAATATTGGATTAGGTATTTGATTTCCAGTGAATATCTCTGCTGTTAACACAATCAGGTTGAAGTAAAAGGAATTCCCGTGTATTACAAACAAAACTCAGTTATAATACATGTCTGGCTTGTGTGCCAAACAGTTTCTGAGTTATTTTGAACAAAGAACATGTTCTACAGCGCGGAAGTACACCGTAGGAACAGATTTAGTTTAGTTTAACACAAAGATAGACATGGAATGCCAAAGTAACTCAGCGGGACAGGCAGCGTCTCCGGAGAGAAGGAATGGGTGACGATTCGGGTCGAGACCCTTCTTCAGACTGATGGAGTTTAGTTTAGAGATTCAGAGCGGAAACAGGCCCTTCTGCCCACCTAGTCCACGCTGACCAACGATCACCTTACACACTAAGGAAAAAATCTCTACGTCCTGGGAGTTTGGGAGGAAACCGGAGCATCTGGAGAAAACCCACGCAGGTCACGGGGAGAACGCACAAACTCTGTACAGACAGCGCCCGTGGTCAGGATCGAACCCGGGTCTCTGGCGCTACAAGGCAGAAACTCTACCGCTGCACCACCATGCCGCTCGTCGGGCCCTTCAGCCCACAATGTTTGTGCTGAACATGGTAGCAAGTTGTACTAACCTCCTCCATCTGCAACTGATCCATATCCCTCCATAGGTTCATATGTTCTAGGAGAAGATTTTTGCCGTTCTGCCCATCAAGTCTACTCTGCCATTCAATCATGGCTCATCTATCTTTCTCTCTCATCCCCATTCTCCTGCCTTCACCCCATTACGCCTGACACCCGTACTAATCAAGAAACGGCCGATCTCTGCCTTAAGAATTCCCAGTGACTTGGCCTCCACAGCTGCCTGCGGCAATGAATTCCACAGATTCACCACCCTCTGACTAAAGAAATTCCTCCTCATCTCCTTTCTAAAGGAACGTCCTATTATTCTGAGGCTTTTTGTCTCTGGTCTTAAGGGCCTGTCCCACTTGGGCGTAATTTGCGCGTAATTTACGCGACATAATTTACGCATCACGATGGTGCGCAGGGTACGTGGTGACGTAGGCAGTGACACGTGGTTGCGCGCGGCGCCCCAGGATTTTGGAGCGCAGAAGGTTAAGGGGGGACTTGATTGAGGTCTTAAAATGATGAAAGGGATAGACAGAGTTGATGTGGATAAGCTTTTCCCATTGATGATAGGGAAGATTCAAACAAGAGGGCATGACATGAGAATTAAGGGACAGAAGTTTAGGGGAAACATGAGGGGGAACTTCTTTACTCAGAGAGTGGTGGCTGTGTGGAATGATCTTCCAGCAGAAGTGGTGGAGGCAGGATCGATTTTAACATTTAAAAGTAAAGTGGATAGGTATATGGACGGGAAGGGAATGGAGGGGTATGGTCTGAGTGCAGGTAGATGGGACTTGGGGAAAATAAATGGTCGGCACAGACTGGAAGGGCTGAGAAGGCCTGTTTCATGGTTACATGGTTATATGTACAAAATCATCGCGCGCCATCTGTGTGCCGCGCAATTGACGCCCAAGTGGGACAGGCCCTTTAGTTTCTCCCACCAGTGGAAACACCTTCTCCACATCCACTCTATCCAGGCCTTTCACTATTCGGCAAGTTTCAATGAGGTTCCCGCTCATCCTTCTAAACTCCAGTGAGTACAGGCCCAGTGCCGTCATATGCTTATTATATGTTAACCCACTTATTTCTGGGATAAATCTCGTAAACCTCCTCTGGACCCTCTGCAGAGCCAGCACATCCTTCCACAGATATGGGGCCCAAATCTGCTCACAATACTCCAAATGCAGCCTGACCAGCCTCAGCATTACATTCCTGTTTTCATATTCTAGTCCCCTCAAAATAACTGCTAGCATTGCATTTGCCTTCCTTACTGCCGATTTGACTTGCAAATTAACTTTCTTAACTTCAATCCTGCTGTTACCATGCTAAACTAAATTCTGTCATTCAATAAATGTCCATTCCTTATCATAAATCTTGTGGTAAAAATCACAGAATGATTTGGCTACGTGGCATTTGGCACTTTGTGCATTATTGTAATGAACAGAATCTGATGTACAGATGGCATATCGAGTGCATTGCAACGTGAAAAACTCAGCTGTAAATGTTGTTTCTCAATGATACAACTTGCATACTCATCCAGAGCACAAGCCAGCAATTCTTCATGTGAAAGTCTCGCAAAATAGAAAAGCCAAAAAAAGCTTTGCCAGTGATTTTTATCAGGGCTGAATAGTTGAAGGTTAAAGGTTTGGACGTGCTAGAGGCAGGAAACATGTTCCCGATGTTTGGGGAGACCAGAACCAGGGGCCACAGTTTAAGAATAAGGGGTAAACCATTTAGAACTGGGATGAGGAAACACTTTTTCACACAGAGAGTGGTGAGTCTGTGGAATTCTCTGCCTCAGAGGGCGGTGGAGGCCGGTTCTCTGGATACTTTCAAGAGAGAGCTAGATAGGGCTCTTAAAGATGGCGGAGACAGGGGATATGGGGAGATGGCAGGAACGGGGCACTGATTGGGGATGATCAGCCATGATCACATTGAATGGCGGTGCTGGCTCGAAGGGCTGAATGGCCTACTCCTCCACCTATTGTCTATTGTCTAATAGTGGTTCTAATGTGCCCCTTATAAATATTACAACACACCGCTGGGCTTCCTCCGCCACTATGGGAATAGCGTGAATAACGTTTAGTGCAAGATAAAGTCCGATCAAAGATAGTCCGAGGGTCTCCTATGAGGTAGATGGTAGCTCAGGACCGCTCTCTAGTTGGTGATCGTTTACGATACCAGAGGCTTAATGGAAAAGATGAACTGATTGCAAGCGTGGCAGTGTAAAAGGTTGTCTGATTCAATGGACTCTCAGCCTCGACACTTGATCCAGGATCAGAGGGTGAGTCGTGGAATATAACAGCCTCTGTGCATTGGTCGTAAGTAATAGGAGTAGAATTAGGCCATTCGGCCCATCAAGTCTACTCCGCCATTCAATCACGGCTGATCTATCTCTCCCTCCTAGCCCCATTCTCCTGCGTTCTCCCCATAACCCCTGACACCCGCACTGATCAAGACAGATTTATTCTACTGGCCGTTGAAGACATTTTAAAGAAACATCATTAATATCCTGTTGCCCTCACCAACACATTGCCGAAATCTGCCCACGCCACCCCTCTGTACCCCCACATTGGCGGCCGAGTTCCACTGAGCTCCAGTGACGTGGCTCTCCAGCTTCCAGCCACTATCGCATCGGAACCTGATCAAGTGAGGGAACCTGAACTCAGCGGGTGAGGCAGCGTTTATGGAGCGAGGGAATAGGTGACGTTACGGGTCAAGACCCTTCTTCGCTCTGAAGAAGGGTCTCGACCCGAAACGTGACCTATTCCTCAGCTCCATAGATAGACAATAGACAATCGGTGCAGGAGTAGGCCATTCAGCCCTTCGAGCCAGCACCGGCATTCAATGTGATCATGGCTGATCATCCCTAATCTGTACCCCGTTCCTGCCCTCTCCCCATATCCCCTGACTCCACTATCTTTAAGAGCCCCATCCAGCTCTCTCTTGAAAGCATCCAGAGAACCTGCCTCCATCACCCTCTGAGGCAGAGAATTCCCCACTCGCAACTCTCTGTGAGAAAAAGTGTTTCCTCTTCTCCGTTCTAATTAGCTTACCCCTTATTCTTAAACTGTGGCCCCTGGTTGTGGACTCCCCTCACCTCACACTCTGCCTCACCTGCTGAGTTTCTCCAGCATTTTTGTCTACCTTCGATTTTTCCAGCATCTGCTGTTCCTTCTTAAAAATAAAAAAGTCGTGCCCTTTGCTTGCACATTGGGTAAATTGCCTCCAAATCCTACGTGGCGCCACTCGGGATTCTCACATCTCATGCATGAAAATTGCAAATTGAGAAATATCCAATTGGCAAACTGTAAATGAGTGATAAAAGAGGTTTTCTGTGATTACGGAGGGCCACAACAGGGTGATGTTGATTTTGTTAGCTCCAGTCCTTAAGCCTGCATCATCTCCCAAGCCCGAGATAGTTGATAGCTTTTTATCTTTGTCCATTGCTAATTCAGCCCATCCCGGCGAGCTGACGGATGTCATGTACCAGGCAGAGCATTTGCATGGCTTGAGCGAGACTTCCCCTCACTAATGCCACACGTTTAAAAAAATTCCATCAGGCACACCTTGTCTCTCCCGCGAGATTGCACCCGTTTGTTTTGTCCATATCCAGCATCCCGGAAAATTGCCACATGCAAACCTGGAGGATTATTCCCCTACGCTGATAATTCGTCATATCTTTATGGGAACGGCAGACAGGAATTTGGAAGGAACGTTGATGATTTATAACAGCATATCAGTGTGATTGAGCTCCTAGCTCCTCGTTCAAAATCGCTGTCAAAAACCTATAGTAATTTGTAAAATGTTTGTCTTCCGTAGAGGAATTATTTTGAGAGTTATTGGACTCTTCACTATCTTCTGCCTGAAGAGGTTGTGTGTAACCATGAGTTGCTTATAAATTTAGTTTAGTTCAAGGATACAGCGCGGAAACAGGCCCTTCGGCCCACTAGGTCCGCACCAACCAGCGATCCCCACACATTAACACTATCCAACACACACTGGGGACAATTTTACCATTTATACCAAGCCAATTAACCCACAAACCTGCAAGTCTTCGGAGTGTGGGAGGAACATGAAGATCTCGGAGAAAACCCACGCACGTCACGGGGAGAACGTACAAACTGCGTACACACAGCGCCCATAGTCGGGATTGAACCCGGGTCTCTGGCGCTGTGAGGTAGCAACTCTACCGCTGCGCTACCGTGCCGCCCTTTGGAGTGGGAAACTGCTGTCTGTATATTAGTGTCTATTTGTGAACCGCTCCATTTCATTCTTTCATGGGACGTGGCTATTGCTGGAACCGCCAGCCTTTCATGGAGCTCACACAGCCTGGGCCTACGCTATCTCCCTTTTGCCAAACACTTTAACTCTCCCTCCCATTCCCACACTGACCTTTCTGTCCTGGGCCTCCTCCATTGTCAGAGTGAGGCCCAGTGCAAATTAAAGGAACATCACCTCATATTTCCCTTGGGCAGCGTACACCCCAGCGGTATGAATATTGACTTCTCTAACTTAAAGTAACCCTTGCTTTCCCTCTCTCCCCATCCCCTCCCCCACCCTGTCACCCTGTCACCAGTTTCATTGTCATCCTGTTTAGTTTCACTGTTTGTATCTACTCGTTGTCACCTTTTAAACAGCCAACAATGGACCATTGTGGGCTCCACCTTTCTTGGATCAAAGTTGCTGGCTTTGATCTGTTTTTTCACACCTTTTATTGATTTGTTCTTTGTACCTTTTCATATCTTCCTCTCCCCCGACTCTCAGTCCAAAGAAGGGTCCTGACCTGAAACGTCACCCACTCCCTTTCTCCACAGATGCTGTCTGTCCCGCTGAGTTACTCCAGCATTTTAAGGTCATAAGGAATAGGAGTAGAATTAGGCCATTCGGCCCATTAAGTCATGGCTTTAAGGGCGGCATGGTGGCGCAGCACTAGAGTTGCTGCTTTACAGCACTTGCAGCGCTGGAGACCCGGGTTTGATCCCGACTACGGGCGCTGCCTGTACGGAGTTTGTACGTTCTCCCCGTGACCGTGTGGGTTTTTTTCGAGATCTTTGGTTTCCTCCCACACTCCAAAAATTAATTGGCTTGGTGTATGTGTAAATCGTCCCCAGTGTGTGTAGGATAGTGTTAATGTGCAGGGATCGCTGGCCTGTTTCTGCGTTGTATCTCTAAACTAAACTAAAATCTATCTTTCCCTCCTAACCCCATTCTCCTGCCTTCTCCCCGTAACCCCTGACACCCGTACTAATCAATAATCCGTCTATCTCTGTCTTAAAAATATCCACTGACTTGGCCTCCACAGCCTTCTGTGGCAAAGAATTCCACAGATTCCACGTGATGCGTGTTTATTAATCATGTACACGGTCACGTGACATATATTATGATGGGCCGAATGGTCTCATTCTGCTCCTGTAACTTATAAACATGAAAGGGTTATATAATTTATGCCGATTCTGTGGGCAAGAACCATCCGCTGTCAATCCGTGAAGCAGCACTTGATTTTAGTATTGCGTCCAATCATGAAGATAGACATAGAGCGCTGGAGTAACTCAGCGGGTCAGGCAGCATCTGTGGAGAACATGGATAGGTGACGTTTCACAAAGCGCTGGAGTAACTCAGCGGGTCAGGCAGCATCTGTGGAGAACATGGATAGGTGACATATCACAGAGTGCTGGAGTAACTCAGCGGGTCAGGCATCATCTGTGGAGAACATGGATAGGTGACGTTTCACAAAGTGCTGGAGTAACTCAGCGGGTCAGGCAGCATCTGTGGAGAACATGGATAGGTGACGTTTCACAGAGTGCTGGAGTAACTCAGCGGGTCAGGCAGCATCTGTGGAGAACATGGATAGGTGACGTTTCACAGAGTGCTGGAATAACTCAGCGGGTCAGGCAGCATCTGTGGAGAACGTGGATAGATGACGTTTCACAGAGTGCTGGAGTAACTCAGCGGGTCAGGCAGCATCTGTGGAGAACATGGATAGGTGACGTTTCACAGAGTGCTGGAGTAACTCAGCGGGTCAGGCAGCATCTCAGGAGAGAAGGAATGGGTGACATTGCAGGTCGAGACCTGAAGAAGGGTCTTGACCCAAAGCGTCGCCCGTTCCTTCTCTCCAGAGATGCTGCCTGACCCGCTGAGTTACTCCAGCTTTTTGTGTCTATCATCGGTTTCAACCAGCATCTGCAGTTCCTTCATACGCAGTAGATACAAAGTGCTAGAGTAACTCAGCAGGTCAGGCAGCATCTCTGGGAGAAAAGGTCTTCAGACTCAAGGTTTGAAGACTTTTGTCCAAGTTTGGGAGTTCACGGCATAAACAACGTGGATGAAGTCCAAAGAATCCCTTGAGCTGCCAAGAACAATGAGGATCTCACAGTTGAACAAGTCCACTGGTTAAAAAGGCAACTAGTGATGGACGTCAACAGTACTGCATATAGACGTCAAGCACCTTAACTTGGACAACCAACTGGAACCAAAGTCGTGCAGATGTGAAGCAAAGACATGACATTTGAATGTGTGCATAGCTTTATTAACATAGACATAGCCACAGAACATAGAAACATAGAAAATAGGTGCAGGTGTAGGCCATTTGCCCCTTCGAGCCAGCACCGCCATTCAATATGATCATGGCTGATCATCCAAAATCAGTACCCCGTTCCTGCTTTTTCCCCATATCCCTTCATTCCTTTAGCCCTTGGAGTAAATCTAACTGAATATCAAGGTTGCCTAACACTGAAATAATTAAGATAATGTCTCTGCCTGCCTCCCTCTATCATCACTTTCCAGCATCATAAGTCATTGGTGAAAAATTACGCCATTCGGCCCATCGAGTGTACTCTACCATTCTATCAGGGCTGATCTACTTTCCCCATTCTCCTGTCTTCTCCCCATAACCTTCGACGCCTTACTTAATCAAGAATCTGTCAATCTCCGCTTGAAAAATACCCGATGACTTGTCCTCCACAGCCATCTGTGGCAATGAATTCTACAGATTCACCACCATCTGACTAAAGAAATTCATCCTCATCTCTTTTCTAAATGTTCGTCCTTCTATTCTGAGCCTGTGTCCTCTGGTCCAAGACTCTCCCACTAGTGGAAACATCCTCCGCACATCCACTCTATCGAGGACTTTCACTATTCGGTAAGGTTCAATGAGGTTCTAAACTCCAGTGAGTACAGGCCTAGGGCTGTCAAACGCTCATCATACGTTAACCCACTCATGCCCAGGATCATTCTCTAATGGGCCCGTAAGGCTGCAGCAAGCAGGAGTATAATTGTTCTAGCCCATATCACAATCACAATCACAATAATACTTTATTAGACAAGTATGTTTTGCAACGTAGGAGGAATTTCATTTGCCAAGTCAGTCACACAAATAACTGTCATACATATCCGATGCATATGACAAATAAACGTATAAAGGGACAACAGAACAAAATAATGAGGTGGCCCGGTGGTGCAGCGGTAGAGTTGCTGCCTCACAGCGCCAGAGACCCGGGTTCGATCCTGACTATGGGCGCTGTCTGTACGAAGTTTGTACCTTCTCCCTGTGACCCGCGTGGGTTTTCTCCGGGCGCTCCAGTTACAATAGGCAGCAGACAATAGGTGCAGGAGTAGGCCATTCGGCCCTTCGAGCCAGTACCGCCATTCAATGTGATCATGGCTTATCTTTTTTTTTCTTCCCCTTTTCCCAACTTGACACTGTTTGGATAATAATCTGCCTTCCTGTTTTTCCTACCAAAGTGGATAACCTCACATTTTTCCGCAATAACCTCACATTTATTCGCATCTGCCCACTCACCCAACCTGTCCAAGTCCAACCTTTCCTCCCACACTTCAAAGACGTACAGGTTTGTAGGTTAATTAGCTCCGGTAAAAATATATGAATTGTCCCTTGATAGTGTTAGTGTACGGGGGTGACGGCTGGTCAGCTTGGACTCGATGGGCAGAAGGGCCTGTTTCCATGCTGTATCTCTAAACTGAACTAAAAACAGAGAAATAACTGAGCATTAGACCTGCCGATCATTAAATTGGTGTGAAAAAGGGTCTCGACCCGAAACGTCGCCAATCCCTGCTCTCCATAAATATTGCCTCACCCGCTGAGTTTCTCCAGCATTTTTTGTCTACCATTAAATTGGTGTTAAATGATTTTTTTTTAAGTTTAAGAAAGAACTGCAGATGCTGGAAAAATCAAAGGTAGACAAAAAATACTGGAGAAACTCAGCGGGTGAGGCAGCATCTATGGAGCGAAGGAATAGGTGACGTTTTGGGTCGAGACCCTTCTTCAGACTGACTGTGTTTTTTAAAAGGCCTTTGCAGTGACAAGTGTGGTATTGTATTAAATTTGGATATTAATTTGTTCGGTTTGGGCTCCATTTTGGGGGGATGGGTTGGTGCATTGACAGCAGCGACGTGCCCATCCAAACAGGCACGAGGACACGGATAAAAGCACCACAGCCACAGCGGGGAATTTATTTTCATTTTGCGAAGGCACTTTATCTTAATCAGCCACCAGGTTCTGCCTCTTCAGCACGTTACACCGCTTTCTCCGGGTAATAAGTCTTATGCCGATTTGCCATTGGGCTGCGTTACGCTCCGCGCTGGAGAACTGGGGGAGAAGTTAATCAATATTTGTCTGTGAGGGTGTTTTATTTGCACTAATTCTCCTTTGAGTGCATGATTCCGCAGTGTCAATATGCGATGTGCAACCTTCACTTGAATGGTTTATATATTTCGCAGTGCGGTGAACCTGGTTCTCTAATTTGGTCGAGAGGTGAATTGCTTCTGCTTACCATCATTTGCTCAAGGATGATTTTTTATTTGTGAACATTTTTAAATTCACAAAATCAGCAGAAATATAAATGGAAGACAAATCTTCTCTCTGCCTTCAAAGGGCAGTGTGGACTGTATTCCATTGCAGGAAACATGTTCCCGATGTTGGGGGAGTCCGGAACCAGGGGCCACAGTTTAAGAATAAGGGAAAAGCCATTTAGAACGGAATCGAGGAAACACTTTTTACACACAGAGAGTTGTGAGTCTGTGGAATTCTCAGCCTCAGAGGGCGATGGAGGCAGGTTCTCTGGATGCTTTCAAGAGAGAGTTAAATATGGCTCTTAAAAATAGAGGAGTCAGGGGATATGGGGAGAAGGCAGGAACGGGGTACTGATTGGGGATGGCGGTGCTGGCTCGAAGGGCCGAAAGGCCTACTCCTGCACCTATTGTCTATTGTCTATTGAAACTATTTAAGGGCCTGTCCTGCTTTCACAACCTAATTCATGACCTCTGCCGAGTTTGCCCTTGACTCATACTCGCAGCATGGTCGTCACGAGGTTGTAGGAGGTCGTAGATATGTCGTAGCAGGTCGTGATGCTGGTCGTGGGTACTCGTGGCATTAAGTAGGTCGGGGCGTTTTTCTAGCTTGATGAAATGTCCACGAGTAAAAAAGTTTGTGAATTAGGTCGTGAAAGTGGGACAGGCCCTTTACTCTTTGGTAGCTCATTCAAAGGCATTTAACTGAGATTATTCTGTCTTGCATATTTTCTTTTGCATATTATTGACAATAGACAGTAGGCAATAGGTGCAGAAGTAGGCCATTCGGCGCATCGAGCTAGCACCGCCATTCACTGTGATCATGGCTGATCATAGTCGTGGATAAGATGATTCAGATTCAGTGCATTTAGCCGATCCATTTCTTCTCATGTTTGATGCACCTTGATAAGTCCCCCCCTCAGTCCCCTCTCTGCACCCCACAATCCCCCCCCCACTCCCGACCGGGCGCGTTTGCCTTTCACCTGATTCGGGAGCCTCACTGCAATATCATCACTTTATAAATTTCATTTATAAGTGTGTCTCCGGGGGGGGGTGACTGGAAGGAGTTGCGATCCCGCCCTGTACGTGATCAGTCGGCAGCGCAGCCTGGCGCTGTTGGGAGATATGTCACAATCTGTACCATCTGGAGATCAAGGCTGACACACACCACCGCTCTTGCTCGCATCTCCACGGGGTGAAGACAGCCCTCTCCCAACATTTGTCACTCTCTTTACCCTGTGGAGATCATTACCGAGTTTGGACATGGTGCCCGTGACGGCGCTAGAGCTCAGTAGCGCGGTGTCACAAAGATCACACACAATTTTTTGGCAGGCGACCAGTTTGATCAGTCTATGCCTTCCAGAGTGGTAGATTCAATCAAACTAATAACAGAACCATCCCATCAGCATAACTTCCCAATGCCAGGAATTGCAATAATGTTCCTCGCAGTGAAGATTGTCAAAGTTGGGCAAAGACCTTTAGTTTTTTTTAAAATAACTTTTCCACAAGTCCAGTATCGTTCCTTGAATGCCTGGAGTTATGTTGGGCGATATTTTTGTTCAGTGCTTTGGGACGAATGTCAAACCCAACGTCAATAAACGAGCAGGGACATTGCTCAGCCTTGCCCCACTATCCATTCCGACGCCTCTGCAGGGGGCCATTGCCAGCATTGTGTCAATTAGCGAGCTGAAGCCTCCTGTCCACGAGGAGCTGGCGTAAGAAGTCATACGGCAACTCCTTGTCTCATTATTCTGAAGACCTTGCTGCTCATAATTAGAGTAAACCTTCGTGCCATCGTTCTGGCCTTGCTTCCAACTTGCCACCCACCCTAGCAGCAAACTCCTCAGCCAACAAAGAGCTAGGCTTTGCGTATGTGCGGTGCCAAAAACCATTAGAGCATGCGAAGATGGGCCAGGAGGTTTAGCTGTAGTTTAGTTCAGAGATACAGCGTGGAAACATGCCCTTTGGCCCACCAAGTCCACGCCAACCAGCGATCTCCATACACATTAAAGGGCTTGTCCCACTTGGTGATTTTTTTCGGCGACTGCTGGTGTCATATCAGTGTCGCCAAAAGATTTTGAACATTTCAAAAATCCAGCGGCGACAAATAAAATATTGGGACTCTTGAAAAAACACCGCTCGTCAATGCGTCATCATGCCGCGTCACCCCTCGTCACACCGCATCACCCCTCGTCACACTGCGTCACGCCGCAAATTATTTGGTGACCTGATACGTCAGTCAATAATGCCGGCAGTCGCCGAAAAAAATCGCCAAGTGGGACAGGCCCTTAACACTTTCGTACTAGTGGACAAGGGACAATTTACACTTGTAGCAAGTATACAAACCAAAGCCAATTAAGCTACAAACCTGTACGTCTTTGGAGTGTGGGTGGACACTGAAGGCCCCGGAGAAAACCCACACAGGTCACGGGGAGAACGCACGAAGTCCGTATGGACAGCGCCCATAGTCGGGATCGAACCCGGGTCACCGGTGCTGCAAGCGCTGTAAGGCAGCAACTCTACCGCTGCGCCACCGTGCCACCGAGGTGTTGGAGATGATGAGGGAGGGGAATTAATATCAGCAGAAAGCTCGTCAACCCAGGAGCTTCAGCGATCTTGTCATCGGCGCTGAATAGATGGGAATGTCAAACACTCACACTGTCGGGCCCATCAATACTTCTCAACCAGTTCAGATTCAGATTCAGATTCAGATTCAATTTTAATTGTCATTGTCAGTGTACAGTACAGAGACAACGAAATGCATTTAGCATCTCCCTGGAAGAGCGACACAGCAAATGATTTGAATAAATAATAATAAGTGTCCGGGGGGGGGGTGATTGGCAGTCACCGAGGTACGTTGTTGAGTAGCGTGACAGCCGCCGGAAAGAAGCTGTTCCTGGACCTGCTGGTTCGGCAACGGAGAGACCTGTAGCGCCTCCCGGATGGTAGGAGGGTAAACAGTCCATGGTTGGGGTGAGAGAGGTCCTTGGCGATGCTGAGCGCCCTCCGCAGACAACGCTTGCTTTGGACAGACTCAATGGAGGGGAGCGAGGAACCGGTGATTCGTTGGGCAATTTTCACCACCCTCTGCAATGCCTTCCGTGATGCAGTTGGTAAGGATGCTCTCGATGGTGCAGCGGTAGAAGTTCACCAGGATCTGAGGAGACAGATGGACCTTCTTCAGTCTCCTCAGGAATATTTCCCGCAATAGTCTGAACAAAAGATGTGAGGAGCAGAAGAAACACTGCACTTCACAGTGGCACGGTGTGACTTAAATAATTGGGGGCCTAAATGACATCTTCCCCTCAAACGCACACTAAGTTTGCAGTGGAGTGTGAACTCGCACCCAAGGCTTTCAGTTCAGGCAGCTTGCCCATTCTACACCCGACTCCTAATTAACAATATGCCGGCCTGCATGCAGCAGGCAGCACTCAGTGTGCTGTTCCATGACTGTCGACCTCAGTAGCCAAGACCCAGTATCATATTGCGTCAGGAAGACAGACACAAAATGCCGGAGTAATGGGGGCTGACCCACTGTACGAGCTAATTCAAGAGTTCTCCCGAGTTTCCCCTGATTCGAACTCGGAAAAATATGGTAATAGCTGCTCGTAGGTACTCGAGGCTCTCGTGGACATTTTTCAACATGTTGAAAAATGTTCACGAGTCTTCACGAGCTTACCGCGTGTCACGAGTACCTGCCGTTAGCGTTACGAGCCGCTAAGAGACGTCCCGAGCTCCGACGTACCCGCTACATACATTCTATGTGCTTACCACGAGTTTGATTTTTTTTTTGAAACTCGGGAGAGCTCTTGAATTAGCTCGCACAGTGGGACAGGCCCTTAACTCAGCGGGACAGGCAGCAACTCTGGAGAGAAGGAGTGGGTGAGAGTCAGGGGAGGGGGAGTCTAGAGATATGGAGAGGTCAGGTGTGATAACACAGACTGAAGCAGATGATGATAAGGAAAGGGTAGAATGGAACATTGTTCGCTGAGGGGAAGGTGACAACGAGGCGTACAAACAGTAAATTTAATCAGGAGGAAGGTGAAACTAGTCGGAGAACTAAGGTGATGGAGGGATGGAGAGAGAGGAAAAGCAAGGGTTGCCTTGAAGTTAGGGTAATCAATACATACATAGGCTTGTAAGCTGCCCATGCTCCAGCTACTCCAGCACTTTGTGTAATCTTCAGGGTAAACCAGCATCTGCAGTTCCTTCCTGCACCATCTGCATCCAATGACCTGTGCCTAATTGGCCAATGACCCGTGCAGTCTCAGTACTTTCCACGGACATTAGCTGTATATTGTGGATAGGATACTATCACACCTGGGGTATTGTGTGCAGTCTTGGCCCCCTAATTTGAGGAAGGACATTCTTGCTATTGAGGGAGTGCAGCGTAGGTTCACAAGGTTAAATCCTGGGATGGCAGAACTGTCATATGCTGAGAGAATGGAGCAGCTGGGCTTGTATAATCTGGAATTTAGAAGGATGAGAGGGGATCTTATTGAAACAGAAAAGATTATTAAGGGTTTGGACACGCTAGAAGCAGGAAATATATTCCTGCTGTTGGGGGAGTACGGAACCAGGGGCCACAGTTTAAGAAGTAAGCTTAAGGGATAAGCCATTTAGAACGGAGATGATGAAAGACTTTTTCTCACAGAGTGTTGTGAGTCTGTGGAATTCTCTGCCTCAGAGGGTGGTGGAGGCCGGTTCTCTGGATACTTTCACGAGAGAGCTAGATAGGGCTCTTAAAGATAGTGGACTCAGGGGATATGGGGAGTAGGCAGGAACGGGGATGATCAGCCATGATCACATTGAATGACGGTGCTGGCTTGAAGGGTCATAGAAACAGGGAAACATAGAAATTAGGTGCAGGAGTAGGCCATTCGGCCCTTCGAGCCTGCACCACCATTTAATATGATCATGGCTGATCATCCAACTCAGTATCCATTACCTGCCTTCTCTGCATACCCTCTGATCCCCTTAGCCACAAGGGCCACATCTAGCTCCCTCTTAAATATAGCCAATGAACTGGCCTCAACTACCCTCTGTGGCAGAGAGTTCCAGAGACCCACCACTCTCTGTGTGAAAAAAGTCCTTCTCATCTCGGTCATAAAGGATTTCCCCCTTATCCTTAAGCTGTGACCCCTTGTCCTGGACCTCCCCAACATCGGGAACAATCTTCCTGCATCTATCCTGTCGAACCCCTTAAGAATTTTGTAAGTTTCTATAAGGATCGAATGGCCTACTCCTGCACCTATTGTCTATTGTCTATTGAAAGGTTTAGAGGGATATGGGGCAAATGTGGACAAGTGGGACTACCGTAGATGGGGCATCTTGGTCAGCTTGGACCAGTTGGATGGCAATGGCCTGTTTCTGCACAGTTTGACTCCGTGACTCTCTCAGCCTATCTGCCGACATCCTTCACTAAAATGACTTACCGGTGGCAAACCCAACAAAACATGTATCAGTCTCTCTGAATATTGGCCCTTTACGAATTTGCAAACAAAAAGTAATTTGGCTGTTGACTTTTCATTCAAGTGAAGACTGCCTCAAAACTAATTTGCATCCATCACTGAGATCTGTACACTCAAGCTGTTGTGATATGTAGTCAACTTACAAAGCAGATGGGTGACATTCAAACAGGAGATTGCAATGATCGACAAGTGGGGTTTGCAAATCTTCTGAACACAGAGGTTGTGTTACATCCCGTGGCTCCGGTCGCCATTTTGTATGTTATGTTTAGTTTAGTTTAGTTTAGTTCAGAAATACAGTGTGGAAACAGGCCCTTCACCCCACCGAGCCCACCCTAACCAGTGATCCCCGCACACTCACACTATCCTGCACACACTAGGGACAATCTTTACAATCTTTACCAAAGCCAATTAACCTCCAAACCTGCACGTCTTTGGATTGAGGGAGGAAACCGGAGCAGCCGGAGAAAACGCACGCAGGTCACGGGGAGAACGTGCAAACTCCGTACAGGCAGCACCCGTGGTCAGGATCGAAGCCGGGTCTCTGGCGCTGTGAGGCAGCAACGCTACCGCTGTGCCACCGTGCCGCTTGTTAAAATGTCAAAATGCAACATAGAGTGAATGCTAGATTTGTGAATATAAATGCAGGAAATATTACCAGAGGTTAAAACAGGACAAATGACACCTGTGGAGGGAGGAACAGAGTGAAATTTCACGTCATGGATGGTAGAGCTGTACAGCATGGAGGCAGGCCCTTCGGCCCACTTCGAGAGACTTTCTCAACCTTCAAAGTGCTGGAGGAACTCAGCGGGTCAGGCAGCATCTGCGTGAAGGGTATGGACAGGTGGCGTTTCAGGTTGAGACCCTTTGGTTCTTGAAAGAACTTCCGTAGGTACCGGAAGATGGAACAAGATTTAAGCCATCATGTGTTGGATTTTGATCATTTTGTATTCGCGAATGGTTTCGTTTTGAGTTGAAGGTAGACAAAAATGCTGGAGAAACTCAGAGGGTGAGGCAGCATCTGTGGAGCGAAGGAATAGTTGACGTTTCGGGTTGAGACCCTTCTTCAGACTAGTTTGGAGTTTAGTTTAATTTAGTGACACAGCGCGGAAACGGGCCCCTCGGCCCACCGGGTCTGCCCCGACCAGCGATCCCCCGCACATTAACACTATCCTACACACACTATGGACAATTTTTACATTTACCGAGCCAATTTCCCTACAAACCTGTACGTCTTTGGAGTGTGGGAGGAAAACGAAGATCTCGGAGAAAACCCGCGCAGGTCACGGGGAGAACGTACAAACTCCGTACAGACAGCACCCGTAGTCGGGATGGAACCCGGGTCTCCGGCGCTGCATTTGCTGTAAGGCAGCGACTCTACCGCTGCGCCACCGTGACTGCCCTGTTAATGGTGTTTCTCACAGGTGGATTTACATTAAACAGTGCAGCAGAGTAATCAATGGACAACCTGTCAATAGAGATCAACAGAAGATAGACACAAAAAGCTGGAGTAACTCAGCAGGACAGGCAGCATCTCCGGAGAAAAGGAATGGTTAACATTCGGGTCGAGTCCCTTCTCCAGACTGAGAGTCAGGGGAGAGCGAATCGAGAGATCGACAGGTCTTTAAGTCACATTTAAGGCAGCACTGTGGCGCAACTTCTAGAGCTGCTGCCTCACAGCTCCAGAGACCCGGGTTCCACCCTGACTTTGGGTGTTGTCCGTGTGGAGTTTGCACGTTCTCCCTGTGACCGCGTGCGTTTTCTCTGGGTGCTCCGGTTTCCTACCACATCCCAAAGACGTGCGGGTTTGTAGGTTAATTGGCCCTCTGTAAATCTCCCTCCAGTGTGTATGGAGTGGACGATAAAGTGGGATAACTTAGAACTAGTGTGAGTGGGTGATCAATGGTCGGCGTGGATTCAATGGGCCGAAAGGACTGTTTCCATGAAGCATCTCTAAGTTCAGGTCGGGGTGTTCCCCCCCCCGCCGCGGGTACCATGTAATCCTGTGCTACCCGCCCCAGGGTCGGATAGTCGGCGACTAAACCGTCTCCCCCACCTGGTTTGCCAGGTGAGGAGGGGGCTGTGGACCCCCAGCAGGACCAAAAACAAGATCCGTCAAAGGGCGGATGAGCTCCTAGCGAGCCAACGGCCATCCACACTTCAGTAGAAGTTGCGATCACTGTCGTACACGGCATTGTAAGGAATGTTGATAAATCACACACACACCAACATCCTAGACTTCCAGCGGCGGAAGTCCGCAGGAACTGGAGGACAGAGATGTGTGGTGCATCCGTCACCGTTCCCGTCGGAAACCAGCACCACTGCCTCGCTAATGTTTTCAACGATGATGAATGAATCTCTAAACTAAACGATGAACATGATGGGATAAAATGGGTGAAGAAGTACCCGTGGCAATCTGCCTGAAGGTGCGCAAGATCGTGAGGGGAGGAAGATAAAGCAACGGCAATACTGGAAGCATCAGGACATCAGAGGCTACAGTTGGATCTCGCACCAGCGAGCATTCTCGCTCATTCCTCTGCTTCTCGTTGAGCTATTCTGACATCTGTCACTGTGGGCCAGAGACTGAGGTGATAAGCAATGAGAGCTTCCTCACCAAAGGGCAGATGATCCCTGACATCTCGTCACTGGAGCTTTCTAACACTTAAAGAAAAACAGCTTCAAAGGCTGAGAAAAGATGATATGTAGAGACGAGGAGAAATTGAAGAAGGAATGACATCGTGGATTTTTCATTTACATGTGTGGATGGCTGCATTTATATTTCACATGCATGGTGGTTCGTCTGTACGTGAATACGTATTGGTGCGTGTGCTTGTGTGTGTATGTTTATGTGTGACAATAGACAATAGGTGCAGGAGTAGGCCATTCGGCCCTTCGAGCCAGCACCACCATTCAATGTGATCATGGCTGATCATCCCCAATCAGTACCCCGTTCCTGCCTTCTTCCCATACCCCCTGACTCCGCTATCTTTAAGAGCCCTATCTAGCTCTCTCTTGAAAGCATCCAGAGAACCTGCCTCCACCACCCTCTGAGGCAGAGAGGTGTTTCTGTGTGTGTGTGTTTGCCTGTTTATGTGTGTGATTGTACGTGCGTGTCGGTGTGTGTTCTTGTGTGTGTTAGTTTGTGTGTGTGTTGGTTCATGTGTGTGTGTGATTGTAGACTCATGTGTGTGTTACATAGAAAATAGGTGCAGGAGTAGGCCATTCGACTCTTCTAGCCAGCACCGCCATTCAATGTGATGATGGCTGATCAATGTGATGAATATTGTGATTGTGTTTGGTTGTCTGTATGAGCTTGTGTGTGTGTGTCCTTGTGAGTGTGTGTGTTTATGCATGAGTGTGAGGCTGGTGAATCTGTGGAATTCTTTGCTACAGAAGGCTGTGGAGTTCAAGTCAATGGATATTTTTAAGTCAGAGATAGATAGATTCTTGATCAGTACGGGTGTCAGGGGTTATGGGGTTAGGAGGGAGAGCTAGATCAGCCGTGAATGAAAGGCGGAGTAGACTTGATGGGCCGAATGGCCTTATTCTACTCCTGTCACATGATCTTATGAGTGTGTTTGTTTGTGTATGTTTATGTGGTCGTTTGTGCGTGTATGTTTGTGTGTGTGCCTGGGTGCATGTGTGTGTGTGTCTGCATGCCCGTGCGCATGCATGCGTGTGTGCGCGTATGTGCCTGTGTGTGTGTGCGTGCCTGTGTGTGTACGTGTGCATGTGTGTGCATGAGCACGTGTGTGTGTGTGTGTGTGTGAGTGCATGTGTGTGTGTGTGCGTGCCTGTGCATGTGTGCGTGAGCGCGTGTATGCATGTGTGAGTGTGTGCGTGTGTGCGGTGTGCAGTGCGTGTGCCTGTGTGGGTGTGTGTGCGTGCATGTGCTTGCAGCTCACACATATCAACTATGCCCAGATGCACTCTTGATCCGCAGTGGGGACATTTAAGTTGTTATTGCAAGTGCTTTTGAATTATTTATTCACCCAGCTCCATCCACACTGCTTGTGAAAGCAACAACCCGACGAGGTGTTGCAAATATGACTCATGTAGCGTTTTTCTTATGTGGATGAAAGCTAATTTCTGCCTTGTAGATTTCTTAATCTGCTGGGGGTGGAATCCAAGTGTATTTTGTGCTCAGATATTTGATCAGTGTTTGGCATCGAGATGATATTGGGTCAAAGGTATTTATAAAAAAAAACAGAGATGTAATTATGAGTCAATGCCAGCTCTATGTAAAAATAATCTATCTTGATAAGATAATTGTTATACTCTCACTCCACTTTTCCTTGCGTTCTGTCGGCGCTAAAAGTCATTGTGTGAGAAGCAGTGGCCTCTGTCAGCGGGTCACGGAGATGAGATACACGAAGCGTGTAGTCAGAGCAACTCATGTGGTGACAGCCCTGCCCATCATTCCCTCCCACGCAGTCACACTGTCGGGATCAGTGGCGCCTTAGTCTAGTTTACAATCTAGTTTAGAGAAAGCACGGTTAAGTAAGTAAGTAAGTAGGTTTATTGGCCAAGTATTCACATACAAGGAATTTGTCTCGGTGCTCCACCCACAAGTAACAACTTGACATACAGTGACAGTTACAAATGACTCAGAAAACACTAAACATTAATAATAATAAAACATTAATGATAAAACACCGTTGATCAAGCACGTTAACCAACACAATATCAGATCAAAGGGAGGCTACAGATTTTTGGTTATTGGGTAGAGCTACTACTCGTGGATAAAAACTGTTTTTATGTCTGGCTGTGGCAGCTTTGACAGTCCGGAGTCGCCTTCCAGAGGGAAGTGATTCAAAGAGTTTGTGGCCAGTTTGTGAGGGGTCAGAGATGATCTTGCCCGCTCGCTTCCTGGCCCTTGCAGTGTACAGTTCATCAATGGGGGGGAAGGTTGCAGCCAATAACTTTCTTAGTTAGTTTCATTTAGCGCGGTTACAGACCCTTCGGCCCACCGAGTCCGTGCCGACCAGCGATCCCTGCGCACTAGCACTATCCTGCACACACTGGGAACAATTTACGATTCTTACCAAAGCTAATTAACCTACAAACCTGCGCGGCTTTGGAGTGACGGGGGAAACCGGAGCACCCGATGAAAACCCACGCAGGTCACGGGGAGAACGTACAAACTCCGTACAGACAGCACCCGTAGTCGGGATCGAACCTGGGTCCTTGGCGCTGCAAGCGTTGTAAGGCAGCAACTCTAACCGCTGTGCCACCGTGTCGCCCCCCCCCCCCCCCCCCCCCACTGAGTGTCAGGGGAGGGGGAAACGAGGGATATGAAAGGTACAAAGAACAGATGAATGAGAGCAGGAGGAATCACAGAGGGGGAGCAGCGAGAGAGGATGTTGCTCTGTGCGGTGTGAGATCTCTCGTCAGAGAGAGGAAGATAACTTCTTCAAAGTCGGTGCACCTTGAGGAGATTTTGCAGTATAGGAAGGAATTCAAATAAGTCAGTCTCATAACTCACTAAACGTCAATAAACCTTGCTACAAATATTCCCTTTAGCCAAGGACGACAAGGGAATGGAATATGTTACCACCCAACACATGCGCTGCTCCCGATGTTAGAAATCATAGAAAACATAGAAAATAGGTGCAGGAGGCCATTCGGCCCTTCGAGCCAGCACCGCCATTCATTGTGACCATGGCTGATCATCCTCAATCAATAACCCGTGCCTGCCTTCTCCCCATATCCCTTGACTCCACTAGCCCCTAGAGCTCTATCTAACTCTCTCTTAAATCCATCCAGTGATTTGGCCTCCACTGCCCTCTGTGGCAGGAAATTCCACAAATTCACAACTCTCTGGGTGAAAAGGTTTTTTTCTCACCTCAGTCTTAAATGGCCTCCCCTTTATTCTAAGACTGTGGCCCCTGGTTCTGGACTCACCCAACGTTGGGAACATTTTTCCAGCATCTAGCTTGTCTAGTCCTTTTATAATTTTATACGTTCCTGTGAGATCCCCTCCCTCGTCCTTCTAAACTCCAGTGAATACAAGTGAAAATGTTAAGTCATTTAAAAATGGGATTCAGCAAATAGATCTCCTCAACTTGGTCAAAAAGGCCCCACTTCAAAATGTAATCGCTATTCCACTCACTCCGACCCGCACGAGGTAACCGCTGATGAGGTATTTGCGCAGTAAGCAACCTGAACCAGTGGTATGATTACTGCCAATGTGTCATCAATCTGCTTCCATTTGCAAAGCAATCACAGGAATCGAAGGATTCCTCTTCACGGCTGATGTGACATCTACCGGAGCAAAGCCAGCTCTGCCGCCACGTCAGTGGTGCACGTGTCTCGAGTTCTCACACCGAGTTGACTGAAGTCCTTTAAATAGTGAATTATGGAAATTGATGCCTGAGCCTTCAATATTTATGAGACACGTAACCTTGCTCTGACAACGACTTTCTGATGTAAGTCAATTTGTTAATTAAGTCCTCTCGTGTAGATTCAAATTGTTCAAAAATAAAATAAAAAATGAGTGATAAGAACTGGAAAGGGAGTCGGCAACTGGAATCAGCAAATGTGAGACCACACAGAGGCTGGTTATTGATGTCGAACAACTCGATCATCCAGCAAGAACAATATTTCTCACAGTCATCTCCAGATGAAGGCACATCAGGGAGGTGGGCTGGAGGGGGCTCGGGATTGACTTGTTGGTCACGACCATCGGCAGCGGCAAAGACAGGAGGGGTCCTCAGGATCGGGTGAATCCATTGATTGAAAGATACAGCATGGAAACAGCCCCTTCGGCCCACCGAGTCCATGCTGACCATCCATCACCCCGCGACATGTCCCCTGTATGGTCATGAGTAGTCGCCCAAAGATTCATATCTTTTTCTGGTCGCTGCTTGATTTTCAACATATTTAATATTTTCGGCGACCTGTTGCGACATTGACGGGTGCCGGCAACTTGCCGAAAAAAACCACGTAAGTGGGACAGGCCCTTTAGATTTAGCTCTTAGGGCCTAAGGGAATCAAGGGACATAGGGAAAAAGCCGGAATGGGGTACTGATTGTGGATGATCAGCCATGATCATATTGAATGGCGGTGCTGGCTCTGAGGGCCGAATGGCCTACTCCTGCACATATTGTCTGAGTTTCCTGGTTTCTCCAATGTGTGTGACGCACCCAAGTCCAGGTTTAATCTTCCATTCATTCATGGTTTACTGTCTGTATGTCCTATCTTCACCAAGTACAGTGGCTTTTCCTGGGCACCTGGTCCCCCCCCCCCCCCCCCCCGATTGATAATGTCCGCACCTCCTTTAGCTTAGAGATACAGCGCAGAAACAGGCCCTTTGGCCCAACGAGTCCGTGCCGACCAGCGATCCCCGCACACTAACACTATCTAGTTTCCAAGAGAGACTTATATTTAGCTCTCTTGGAATCAAGGGATATGGGGTATGTTTCTTTGCGACGTTTCTATGTTTCCGACACATTAGGGACAATTTACAATTTCACCGAAGCCAATTAGCCTACAAACCTGCACGTCTTTGGAGTGTGGGAGGAAACCGGAGCACCCGGAGAAAACCCACGCAGGTCACGGGGAGAATGTACAAACACCGTACAGACAGCACTAGTGATATTCCCACTAGTGGGAGAGCCCCATAGCAACAAAATTAAAGGACATTCTTTTGGGAAGGAGATGAGGAGAAATTTCTTTTGTCAAAAGTGGTGAATCTGGAATTCTTTGCCACAGAAGGCTGTGGAGGCCAAGTCAGTGGGTATTTTTACGGCAGAGATAGGTAGATTCTTGATTAGTACGATTGTCAGAGGTTATGGGGAGAAGGCAGGAGAATGGAGAGAGATATAGCCCAGCCACGATTGAATGGCGGAGTAGACTTGATGGCCACTGTAGTCAGGATTGAACCTGGGTCTCTGGCGCTGTGAGGCAGCAACTCAAGAGTCAAGTCAAGTCAAGACAGTTTATTGTCATGTGTCCCTGATAGGACAATGAAGTTCTTGCTTTGCTTCAGCACAACAGAACATAGTAGGCATGACTACAGAACAGATCAGTGTGTCCATATACCATTATATAAATATATACACACACATCAATAAATAAGCAGGTAAAGTGCAAATAAACAGGTAATGCTATTAATAAGATTGTTAAGGGCTTGGACACGCTAGAGGTAGGACACATGTTCCCGATGGTGGGGGAGTCGAGAACCAGGGGCCACAGTTTAAGAATAAGGAGTAAGCAATTTCAAAAGGAGACGAGGAAACACTTTTTCTCACAGAGAGTGGTGAGTCTGTGGAATTCTCTGCCTCAGAGGGCAGTGGAGGCAGGTTCTCTGGATGCTTTCAAGAGAGAGCTGGATAGGGCTCTTAAAAATAGCAGTCAGGGGATATGGGGAGAAGCCAGGAACAGGGTACTGATTGGGGATGATCAGCCATGATCACATTGAATGGTGGTGCTGGCTCGAGGGGCCAAATGGCCTATTCCTGCACCTATTGTCTATTGTCTATAATGTTCAGAGATTTGTTTCAGTTGAGTTTTAATACTGATGGCTGTGGGGAAGTAGCTATTTCTGAACCTGGACGTTGCAGTCTTTAGGCTCCTGTACCTTCTACCTGAAGGTAGCGGGGAGATGAGTGTGTGGCCAGGATGGTGTGGGTCCTTGATGATGCTGCCAGCCAAGAGCGGAACTCGCTATAAAAACATGGAGGGGACGGGGGGCACAAAGTTTGGCGGCCGCGCGTGCATGCCCGCACTCACCCACATCATGTCCCACCCCCATTGCCTGCTGACCGACGTCTCTCTCGTCCAGTCGGCGCCCTCGATCAGCAGTCCCACCTCCACTGTCTCGCGGAAAGTGGAGATTTTAAAATCCGGATCACAAAAACTTGGGGGGGATGTCCCCCACATCTCAAAAAATGGAGGGAACCCCCCCCCCCCCCCCCCGGGTTTTCCGCCTTTACTCAACTCTACTCTACTCTACTTATCATTCCACTTTTACAGCACAAAGCTAAAAGGCATCGTGTCGTTTTGGTTTGATCCAAAGTCACGGCCAAGGTGCAAGGATCATGTTTGAATGAAGAGTAAAGACTATCAATTAAAGTAATTGCTGCTTATAAAAACTTTCAAAGCCAGTGAAATAGGAAGCATCAATACTTTCTGCTTTTAACTAATTGGGCAGAGGGAATCACTGTTGTGAAAAGAACTTTGCAAATCATTTTAAATTAATTTCAACCAAGTGTTGACAGGAGTATTGAGACTATTTTTCTTTTCATTTTCGTTTCAATTATACTAAACACACAATTAAGGTATTTTTTATTAAAATAACATACATATCAACAGACCGGCTCTCTGAGAGAATTAGTTGTGAAAAGCAATTAATTTCACCCTTCTCCCCAGAAAGGTTTTGTGGCGCGGTTCACAGTGTTTTCCTTTACTTTTATTGTTCCTCTCCACAAACCAGCTGGTAAAGCAATGCTTACGTGAGTAGACAAAAGTGCTGGAGAAACTCAGCGGGTGAGGCAGCATCCATGGAGTGAAGGAAATAGGCGACGTTTCGGGCCGAAACCCTTCTTCAGCGCAGTGAAGTGCGTGATGGCATTCGAGTTTCTTTGACTAGAATTGAACATTCTTGTGTTTCAGTGGCCCTTTGCACAATGGAATTGTTAATTACCTGACGAGGAAGGGACTGCAGATGCTGGTTTACCAAGTTCGTGTCAGGGGTTATGAGAAGGCAGGAGAATGGGGTTAGGGGGGAGAGATAGAACAGCCATTATTGAATGGCGGAGTTTCACAGAGTGCTGGAGTAACTCAGCGGGTCAGGCAGCATCTGTGGAGAACATGGATAGGTGACGTTTCACAGAGTGCTGGAGTAACTCAGCGGGTCAGGCAGCATCTGTGGAGAACATGGATAGGTGACGTTTCACAGAGTGCTGGAGTAACTCAGCGGGTCAGGCAGCATCTGTGGAGAACATGGATAGGTGACGTTTCACAGAGTGCTGGAGTAACTCAGCGGGTCAGGCAGCATCTGTGGAGAACATGGATAGGTGACGTTTCACAGAGTGCTGGAGTAACTCAGCGGGTCAGGCAGCATCTGTGGAGAACATGGATAGGTGACGTTTCACAGAGTGCTGGAGTAACTCAGCGGGTCAGGCAGCATCTGTGGAGAACATGGATAGGTGACGTTTCACAGAGTGCTGGAGTAACTCAGCGGGTCAGGCAGCATCTGTGGAGAACATGGATAGGTGACGTTTCACAGAGTGCTGGAGTAACTCAGCGGGTCAGGCAGCATCTGTGGAGAACATGGATAGGTGATGTTTTGGGTTCGGGTCTGAAGAAGGGTCTGGACGCTTATTGTCTTCCCGCTGAGCGGTTAGCAGGGAACAAACGCTTTTCACTGTACTTCAGTACACGTGACAATAAACTAAACTGACCTGGAAACGACACCCATCCGAGATTCTCCAGAGATGTTGCCTGACGCACTGAGTTTCTCCAGCACTTTGTGGCCTTTCTCATTGTTGATTTGCCCCGTTGATACCAGCTTCACACAGACGGCATCCTCAAATTGACTGCACAATAAATCATTGGGAGCTCTTTGAATTTGTCACCTTTACCAGGGGGCATTCTTGTGCACAGTCCTGTACAACTTGCTGCTGTAATATGCATTGCCTGACATTAACCCTCCCATTCCCACACTGAATGTTCTGTCCTGGGCCTCCTCCACTGTCAGAGTGAGACCCGGCGCAAATTGGAGGAACAGCACCCGTTATATATCTTGGGCTGCTTACACCCCAGCGGTATGAACATTGACTTCTCTAACAACAAGTAACCCTTGCTTTCCCTCTCTCTCTCTGCCCTCCCCCCACCCTAGTTCTCCAACTAGTTTCACACTCCTCCTGATTACATTTTACTGATTGGGGATGATCAGTCATGATCACATTGAATGGCGGTGCTGGCTCGAAGGGCCGAATGGCCTACTCCTGCACCTATTGTCTATTGTCTATTGTTTGCCTCGATATCACCTTCCCCTCAGCTAACAATGATTCATCTTACATTTTCCGTCATCATTGTGCCCCCTCTCCCTTGGCCCTCAGTCTGAAGAAGGGTGTCGACCCGAAACGTCACCCATTCCTTCTCTCCAGAGATGTTGCCTGTCCCGCTGAGTTACTCCAGCATTTTGTGTCTGTCTTCGGTGTGGGTCCTTGATGAATTAGAGTTATAGGTTAGTTAGTGGACTCTGATTAGTTTAGTTTAGTTTAGTTTAGAGATACTGCGCGGAAACAGGCCCTTCAACTCACTGAATCCGCGCCGACCAGCGATCACCCCGTACATTAGCTCTATCCTACACACACTGGGGACAATTAATAAGCTAATTCCCCGGTAAACCTGCACGCCTTTGGAGTGTGGGAGCAAACCTGAGCTCCTGGGGAAAACCCACCGGGTCACGTGATGAATATGCAATGTTTAAGGAAGAACTGCAGATGCTGGGAAAATTGAAGCTAGACAGAAAATGCTGGATAAACTCAGCAGGTGAGGCAGCATCTATGGAGAGAAGGAATTGGCGATGTTTCGGGTCGAGTCCTTTCTTCAGACTGATGTCAGGGGAGGGGGTAGGACAAAGAAAGAAAGTGGGCAGAGACAGTAGGACTAGTGGGAGAACTGGGAAGACGGAGGGGAAGGAGAGAGAAAGCAAGGGTTACCTGAAGTTAGAGAAGTCAACGTTCATACTGCTGGGGTGTAAATGACTGCAGTTGTACAAGGCGTTTGTGAGACCACACCTGGAGTATTGCGTACAGTTTTGGTCTCCAAATCTGAGGAAAGAAATTCTTGCCATAGAGGGAGTTCAGAGAAGGTTCACCAGACTGATTCCTGGGATGGCAGGACTTCCATATGAAGAAAGACTGGATAGACCCGGCTTGTACTCGCTAGAATTTAGAAGATTGAGGGGGGATCTTATAGAAACTTACAAAATTCTTAAGAGGTTGGACAGGCTAGATGCAGGAAGATTGTTCCCGATGTTGGGGATGTCCAGAACAAGGGGTCACAGTTTAAGGATAAGGGGGAAGTCTTTTAGGACAGAGATGAGAAAAACATTTTTCACACAGAGAGTGGTGAATCTGTGGAACTCTCTGCCACAGAAGGTAGTTGAGGCCAGTTCATTGGCTATATTTAAGAGGGAGTTAGATGAGGCCTTTGTGGCTAAAGGGATCAGGGGGTATGGAGAGAAAGCAGGTACAGGATACTGAGTTGGATGATCAGCCATGCTCATATTGAATGGCGGTGCAGGCTCAAAGGGCCGAATGGCCTACTCCTGCACCTATTTTCTATGTTTCTATGAAGGAACTACCAATAATGTTACAGTCAAATTGCTGAGGAGCTGACTACTGCACAGGCAGTGCACTGTTGCCGCTGTTGTCTGCAGTGTGTGGGTCCATCAATCTCTGTATATTGACTCACACTGGAACTGCCTGACATTCTGTATGTGGAAAATGGCAGCAGACCCAACACTAATCATTGACACAAACAAAAGCTGTCAGCTTCGTGAATAGAGTCCAGCTTTCGTTGTCACCATGTTATTGCAAGCAGCTAACTAATCCTGAACGGTTACGACAGCCATTCCATGAGGGACAAAATGTTCCAACGGGTCCCCCAACATAGTGAAAAATTAATGCAAAGGGATATTCTCAGGGTCTTTTCAAATTGCGTGAAAAAATGAAAAAAGAGTGTAAAGGGCCTGACCCACTTAGGCAATTTTTTCAGCGACTGTCACAGTCGTAGCAGGTCGCCGAAAAACTGGCGACTGGACCCCCCCCACGACAATGTCTACGACAACGTACCACCCAGTCGACGTCAAGCTACGGCAAACTGTCGACAACCGGCGGCCCATTAGGACGCCTACGTACGACCACACCTACGACAACCTACGTTCACCCACGACAAGCTACGACAAGCAACGACCGTGTCGGCGACAACTGAAGACAATTCAGTCGCCGGTTGACGCAGTAGTCTGGCAGTAGGTTCCATGTACCAGCCGCCCTTTTTGTGTTGAAAGAATTATCCCTCAGGTTCGTATTAACGTTTTTCCTTCTCACCTCTGAGCACTTTGTGTCTTTCTTGATAAACTTACATCTGCGTTTCCTTGTGGCAAATCTTACCTGCTGTTCCCTGCCTCTCTCTGTTCAGTTCATCACTGTGCGTTGACATGCAAAAATGAAAAACAGGATGATGGCCAGATACTGTGTATCTGACGTCCAATGTAGTGAAACTCAGTGGCATGGTGGCGCAGCGGTGGAGTTGCTGCCTCACAGCGCCAGAGACCCGGGTTCCATCCTGACTATGGGAGCCGGCCGTACGGAGTTTGTACGTTCTCCCTATGACCCGCGTGGGTTTTCTCCGGGTGCTCCGGTTATCTTTCACCCTCCAAAGAAGTACAGGTCTGTAGGTTTTGCTGAAAATTGTAACGGCCCCCAGTGTGCGTGTAGGACAGTGTTAGTGTGCGGGGACTGTTGGTCGGTGTGGACTCGGTGGGCCGAAGGGCCCGATTCCATGCTGTACCTCTGAACTAAACTAAACCATATCTCAGACAGCAAATTCAAGTTGAGGAGCATGTGTATTACTAACCAACTAGAGATGAAGAGGGAGCGCAGAACTTTCAAGTCAAGTGGAGTATATGGAACTGGACTTTATCTGGCACTAAACTTTATACCCTAAACTAAACTAGTATGGATGGGTTATAGACAATAGACAATAGATATTATACAGTAGGTGTAGGAGTAGGCCATTTGGCCCTTCGAACCAACACCGCCATTCAATGTGATCATTGCTGATCATCCCCAATCAGTACCCCGTTCCTGCCTTCTCCCCATATCCCCTGACTCCGCTATCTTTAATAATCCTATCTAGCTCTCTCTTGAAAGCATCCAGAGATCCTGCCTCCACCGCCCTCTGAGGCAGAGAATTCCACGGACTCACCACCCTCTGTGAGAAAAAGTGTTTCCTCATCTCCGTTCTAAATGTCTTATTCTTAAACTGTGGCCCCTGGTTCTGGACTCCCCCAACATCGGGAATATGTTTCCTGCCTCTAGCATGTCCAAGCCCTTAGCAATCTTATACGTTTCAATGAGATCCCCTCTCATCCTTCTAAACTCCAGAGTGTACAAGCCCAGCTGCTCCATTCTCTCAGCATATGACAGTCCCACCATCCCGGGAATTAACCTTGTAAACCTACGCTGCACTCCCTCAACAGCAAGAATGTCCTTCCTGAAATTAGGGGACCAAAACTACACACAATACTCCAGGTGTTTTGTACCTGTCTGTAACTTCACAGCCGGGACGTTTTGGTGTAAGTGTAAATATGCTCTTCTAAGCTTCCCCCCAGTCTAGTTCATTCAATAAAACACTGATTCAAGCGCTGGTACAACTAAACTTTATTTTTGGATAGAACAACAAATTCCCCTATACGATACCTCAACAACTGCAGGTTTGATCCTTGTATCTGCCTGGCCAAGCCCTTCAGCCTTGTGCAAGCAGAGACACTCCAAAAGGTCACGCAGTCCCAAGTGCTCTTCCAGAAGATCGACAAAGGACCTCGTGGGGGCTGCCTTTTATGTTCCCGAACCTTGAGGGGCCGAACTGCAGAAGGGTGGTCTGTTTACAATCCAATCAAATATAACAAATTACAATGATACATTATTGACAGTTACACAGACCAATAACAGAATTCCCCGTAGATTGTTGCTGGAGAAGCTTCCAGAAGAAGCTAACAGAACTTGAATAATGCAACATTTACCCTGGAATCCAAACAAACCAGACAGAGCTTAACATTTCAACCAATCAACAGGGTAACTGCCGTGCAACATTATTTACAATATATACAAGGCACTTGCATTGATCCAATCAATTTTATGCATTTAAGTTTGTTTGCAGGGATTATATACATTTTATCAATGAAGGGGAAATGAGGAGAACACCTGGACCCTTCTGCCTTACATATCAATCTGATGCCCAATACTCCTGTAAATTTCCTCTGACAAAGGTTAAGCAATTCTGACCAATGCAGGGATCCTCCATTTTATGGTATCTTTAATTTGGTCAACATCCACATAAGGACAGTGACCCCATCCCATTTATTTCAGGACCCATCAACTTGATTCCATTCCTTGAATAAGTGCAGATACCCCAGGCAGTGTGTGTGTGTTTGGTTTTCATCATTTTTAATTAATTTCTAGTGCCTCAAGGTGCTTGTAATTACATTTATTCTCTAACACAAATTTTGTTTTGAAGTTACAGTAAGTTTATTGGAATAATTTTTCTTATGTCTCTACCAATTACACGTTTAAAAGCATTTCCAAGGTCTTTGTCAGATGCCAAGGGGAGTCAGGGTTTGGGCACATCGGGGCAACTGTGCCGCCCCCCCTTATCTTGCACTGAACGTTATACTCTTTATCATGTATCTGTACACTGTGGACAGCTTGAATGTAATCATACGTAGTCTCTTCACGAACTGGATAGCACGCAACATAAAGCCTATCGTACATGTGACAATAGTAAACTCAACGATACTGCACTCACAAGGAACTGCAAATGCTGGTTTGCTAAAATAATAGACACCATGTACTTGGGTAACTCAGCGGGTCAAGCAGCATCTTTGGAGAACATGAATGGGTGACGCTTCCGGTCTGTGAAACATCACCTATCCATGGTCTCCACAGATGCAGCCTGACCCGCTGAGTTACTCCAGCACTCTGTGTCTTTTATCGAGTATATTGTCATACGTACGGTGTCATGAAAATCTTGCTTGCCGCAGCATCTCGGACACCTCAACTCGGACAAGCACATTATAAAAAAAGACATTGCACTTAAATCACACTTGACAGTCTGCAGGCCGGTAAGACTGTGTGTTAAAAAAACCAAGGGAACTTCAGTGCAAAACGGAATTAGTTAAAAAAAACTTTGATCTCTAAAAAAACAGTGTGTGTAACATAAAAACAGCCCAGTAAATGTTAGATAATCCAGCATCCCATAGTGCCAGCACAGCAAGTATTCTGCTCCATCAGGTGTTGCCTCTATGATCATCACATCAATAAGAATTTTAATACTTAGAAAGAACTAATGATGTTAAATTGATTGAATTGATTAAAAGATACAGCGTAGAACCAGGCCCTTCGGCCCACCGAGTCCATGCCGGGCATCGATCTCCCGTTCGCACTAGTTCTGTGTTATCCCCCTTTCACATCCGTTCCCTACACACTAAGAGTGATTTACAGAGGGCCAATTAGCCTACTGATATTTTAAGGTCATAAGTGATAGGAGTAGAATTGGGCCATTCATCAAGTCTGATCTATCTCCCCCTCGTATTTTGCTTGGGCAGTTTACACCCCAGCGGTATGAACATTAACTCCCCCAATTTCAGGTAGTCCTTGCTTTCTCCCTCCTTCCCCTCCCCTTCCCACTCTCCCACTAACCTACTGTCTCCACCTCTTCCTTTCTTTTTCTCTCCCCCCAGACATCGACCCGAAACGTCACCTATTCCTTCTCTCCATAGATGCTGCCTCACCCGCTGAGTTCCTCCAGCATTTTTGTCTCCCTCCTAACCCCATTCTCCTGCTGTCTCCACCATAACCCCTGACACCCATAGTAATCAAGAATCTATCTTCCTCTGCCTTAAATATATCCATTGGCGGCCTCCACAGCCTTCTGTGGCAAAGAATTCCACAGATTCACCACCCTCTGCCTAAAGACATTTCCTTCCTAAAAGAACGTCCTTTAATTCTGAGGCTGTGACCTCTGGTCCTAGACTCTCTCACTCGTGGAAACATCCTCTCCACATCCACTCTATCCAGGCCAATGGGATGTGGATGGAAAGCAGAGCATTTGGAGGAGACCCGTGAGGCCAGCGCTCGTACAGACAGAGCCGCAGGTCGGGATTGAACCTGGCACTCTAGCGCCGCGAGGCAGTGGTTCTACCAGCTGTGCCCCATGCTGATTCTCAAATAAAAAGATATGAGTTTTGCGGACAGCACCTGTAGTTGGGATCGAACCCAGGTCTCTGGCGACGTAATGGCCGTGTCCCACTGCACGAGTTCATTCAAGAGTTCTCCCGAGTTTGCCCTGAATCAAACTCGGAGATCTACGGTAATGGGTACTCGGGGCTCTTATGTTGAAAAATCTTCACGAGTCTTCCCGAGCTTACAGCGTTTCCCGAGTACCTTGCGTTAGCGTTACGAGCCGCTAAGAGACGTCCAAAGCTCCGACGTACCCGTTACGTACATTCTACATGCTTACCACGAGTTTTTTTTTTAACTCGGGAGAGCTCTTGAATGAGCTCGTACAGTGGGACAGACCCATAAGGCAGCAACTCTACCGCAGCGCCACCGTGCTGCCCTGTTCAAATATCTTTAAAATATTGTTTTAGCACCAGTCTCAACCATCTCTTTTCAGTTTAGTGTAGAGATACAGCACTGAAACAGGCCCTTCGGCCCACTGGGTCTGCGCTGACCAGCGATCCCCGCACACTAACACCAGCGACCCCCGCACACTAACACGCACACACGCTAGGGACCAATTTCACATTTACCGAGCCAATTAACCTACAAACCTGCACGTCTTTGAGTGTGGGAGGAAACCGAAGATCTCGGGGAAAACCGTCGCAGGTCACGGGGAGAACGTACAAACTCCGTGCAGACAGCACCCGTAGTCGGGATGAAACCCGGGACTCCAGTGCTGCATTCGCTGTAAGGCAGCGACTCTACCGCTGCGCCACCGTGATCGCCCTTTTGGCAGCTCTTTCCATAAACCCACCACCCTCTTTGTGAAAAGTTTGCTTATTAAGTTCCCGGTAAATCTTTCCCCTGATTCCCCGACCCTGAGAAAATAGTCAGAGGGAAAGACACCTTCACCCTTGAGCCATGACCTGTGGGCCTGGAATTCCCAATGGAATCCGAGGGACGTGCCCACTGATCTGAGAGAAAATTCCTCAGCATCGGTACGCACGGTGGCGCAGCGGCAGAGTTGCTTCCTCACAGCGCCAGAGACCCGGGTTCAATCCTGACCACGGGTGCTGTCTGTACGGAGTTTGTACGTTCTCCTCGTTACCCGTGTGGGTTTTCTCCCAGTTTCCTCCCACATGCCAAAGACGTGCAGGTTTGTAGGTTAATTGGCTTTGGTGAATTTGTAAATTGTCGTTCGTGTGTGTAGGGTAGTGTTAGTGTGCAGGGATCGCTGGTCGGCACGGACTTGGTGGGCCGAAGGACCTGTTTCCGCGCTGTATCTCTAAACTAAATAAATCTGGAAGTTTGAAGAAGGGTCTCGACCTGAAACGTCACCCATTCCATTTCTCCAGAGATGCTGCCTGTCCCGCCGAGTTACTCCAGCATTTTGTGTCCACCTTCGATTAAAACGAGCATCTGCAGTTCCAACACATAATCTAGAATAATAACGTCGGCAGGTCCCATCAAGGGCTGCCCCCCCCCCCCCCCCCCCCCCCCCCCACCAAGAGCCCTGCGTGGAGAGTAGGGGAAGCCATGATGCCATCTGGCACCCAGTTGGACTCCAGCGCTCGACAGCACCCAAGACATGCGCTAGCCGATCTTCTTCTTGCGTATGGCATGCACAGCCTAAAGTTGTAGGACAACTTGTTCTATTTGATCTTACAAGATTGTGCACGCCAGGTTGATTGCATTAGTCAAAATAGGGCGGACCACGTGAAGGTTGCAATCTCCCACACCCCACGCTAGCCGATCGGAACGGCCGACTCCAGCCAGCAGGATTAGCCACTCCGAGACACAAGAGGCGGCAAGTTAGCCCCTTTACCAATCTCTGTCATCTTCAGTTTTACAGGTGTAAAATTACTTGGCGCCAGCGAGAGATTTTCTTTGCTTGAACTGGCTGTGTAAACATCTAGAAAGAAGCTGCGTGACATTACAAGTCTGAGCAAGATGTTACTCGCTTCGTGGAGTGAATATGAATCTGCTTTATTTGGACTTTGCCCAACGCTTCTGTCTAAGATCCACCATACCCTCGATACACGTCGAATGAAGTGCGCGGCTGTGACATTACAAACTAAGTCTTTCTATCACTGGATAATTGACCGAACTCTTTTACCACTACTCTGGATGGAAATGTGCACGGGTTCATAACAACCGTGTTCATCATTCTCTGCCTCAGAGGCCGGTTCTCTGGATACTTTCAAGGGAGAGCTAGATAGGGCTCTTAAAAATAGCGGAGTCAGGGGATATGGGCATAAGGCAGGAACGGGGTACTGATTGGGGATGATCAGCCGTGATCACATTGAATGGCAGTGCTGGCTCGAAGTCCCGAATGGCCTACTCCTGCACCTATTGTCTGCTGTCTATTTTCCTCTGTTTAACGCAACAAGCAAACCTCGGACTAAAAAAACACAGTTTTAGTACCGTTTACAATGCAAGGTCCCTAGCCAAAGAGCTTTCTGAAAATACGATTATAATTTCCTGTTAAAAACAAATTAAGATTACTAAGGTGAAAATGTAATTCATTAAAAAAATTAGCACGTTTTTCTGCCTTGGCTTTACTTTGATTTGGAGATACAGCGCGTAAACAGGCTCTTCGGCCCACCGAGTCCGTGCCGACCAGCGATCGCGCTGTATACTAGTTCTATCCCACACACTAGGGACAATTTACAATTGACAGAAGCCAATTAACCTGCAAACCTGTACGTCTTTGGGACGCGGGAGGGAACCAGAGCACCCGGAGAAAACCCACGCAGGTCACGGAAAGAACGTACAATCTCCGTACAGACAAGTACCCGTAGTCAGGATCGATCTCAGGTCTCTGGCGCTGTGAGGCAGAAACTCTACCGCTGCGCCACCGTGCCACCCATGACCACATGTTCCACTTAGAACCTAATGGTCTGAACATTGAATTCTGAAATATTAGGTAATTAACCTGCAAACACCACCAGGTTAACCACCCCCCCTCCCCCCCCCCCCTCCGTTTCCCCTTCTCCCCACCCCCCTCCACCTTTATTCCCTCCTCCTCTAATGTACGGGCATCGCTAGTCGGTGTGGACTTGTTGGGCCTGTTTCCGCGCTGTATCTCTAAACGGAAGACTGTGGAGGCCAAGTCAATGGATATTTTTAAGGCAGAGATTGCCGGACATGGGGGTTGGGAGTTATTGGGAGAAGACAGGAGAATGGGGTGGAGAGAAAGATAGATCACCCGTGATTGAATGGCAGAGTAGACTTCATGGGCCGGGTGACCTAATTCTGCTCATAGAACATATGAACTAAGACGCTGCCTGACCCGCGGGATTACTCCAGCACTTTGTGTCTTTTTCTGCCTTGTGTTTGTTTTTATAGACAATAGACAATAGGTGCAGGAGTAGGCCATTCGGCCCTTCGAGCCGGCACCGCCATTCAATGTGATCATGGCTGATCATCCACAATCAGTACCCCGTTCCTGCCTTCTCACCATATCCCCTGACTCTGCTATCTTTACGAGCTCAATCTAACTCTCTGTGGAAAACATCCAGTGAATTGGCCTCCACTGCCTTCCGTGGCAGAGAGTTCCACTGATTCACGACTCTCTGGGTGAAAAATGTTTTCTTCATCTCAGTCCTAAATGGCCGACCCCTTGTTCTTAAACAGTGAACCCTTGGTTCTGGACTCCCCCAACATCCGGTTCCAGTGGCGCAGCGGTAGAGTTGCTGACAAAAAGCGCCGGAGACACGGGTTCGATCCCGAGTACCATAACCATATAACCATATAACAATTACAGCACGGAAACAGGCCTTCTCGGCCCTTCCAGTCCGTGCCGACCATTTATTTTCCCCTAGTCCCATCTACCTGCACTCAGACCATAGCCCTCCATTCCCTTCCCGTCCATATACCTATCCACTTTACTTTTAAATGTTACAATCGATCCTGCCTCCACCACTTCTGCTGGAAGATCATTCCACACAGCCACCACTCTCTGAGTAAAGAAGATCCCCCTCATGCTACCCCTAAACTTCTGTCCCTTAATTCTCATGCCCTCTTGTTTGAATCTTCGCCACCCTCAATGGGAAAAGTACGGGCGCTGTCTGTACGGACTTCATACGTTCTCCCCGTGACCTGCGTGGGTGTGGGAGAAAATCTTCGGTTTTCTCCCACACTCCACAGACGTACAGGTTTACAGGTTAATTGGCTTGGTAACTGTTAAAAAACAATTGTCCCTAGTGGATCCCCTCTCATTCATCTAAATTCTAGTGAATACAAGCCCAGTCGACCCATTCTCTCATCATATGCCAATAGACAGTAGACAATAGGTGCAGGAGTAGGCCATTCGGCCCTTCGTGCCAGCACCGCCATTCAATGTGATCATGGCTGATCATCCACAATCAGTACCCCGTTCTTGCCTTCTCCCCTAATCCCCTGACTCCGCTACCTTTAAGCGCCCTATCCAGCTCTCTCTTGTCAGTCAGATGTTGTGCTGGATTGTGTGGTTGGTGGCTGAAGATTGTTCTTCCTCTCTTCCAGGCACTTCCTCTTCAAGACGTCTTCTGGGACGACTCCTCTGTTCAGCACCTCGTCGCCGGGCTACCCTTTAACGTCCGGCACCGTCTACTCCCCACCTCCGCGGCTCCTGCCCAGAAGCACCTTCTCCCGCAACGCCTTTAAGCTCAAGAAACCGTCCAAGTACTGCAGCTGGAAGTGTGCGGCGTTGTGCTCCATTGCCGCCTCCATCATCCTGGCCATTCTTCTGGCGTATTTCATCGGTACGTATCTCTGCTTTAAACCTCACCTAGACTTGCGGTGTTTGGGAAGGGACAGCAGATGCTGCGCCACCTGATGGACCAAATGGCCTCATTCTGCTGGGTGAACTTGCAAAGTCTTTGGTCATCACTCACCTCCTCAACCAAGTCTGCATTTGTCTTTCTCAACCAGACATTTATGATGTGTGTGTGCCGCAGTCAAGTAGTCCAGTTTACAGCACAGACCCGCTAAACCCTGAACATGTGTAAGAAAGGACTGCAGATGCTGGTACAATCGAAGGTTGACACAAAATGCTGGAGTAACTCAGCGGGCGAGGCAGCAACTCTGGAGAGAAGGAATGGGAGACCATTCGAGACCCATTTCGGGTCGGGACACGTCTTCAGACTGATGTCAGGGGAGGGGGTGGGACAGAGATAAAATGTAGTTGGAGACAGTAAGACTAGTGGGAGAACTGTGAAGGGGAGGGGGATGGAGAGGGAAAGCAAAGGCTATCTGAAGTTGGAGAAGTCAATGTTCATACCGCTGGGGTGTAAACTACCCAAACGAAAGATGAGGTGCTGATCCTCCAATTTGCGCTGGGCCTCACTCTGACAATGGAGGAGGCCCAGGACAGATAGGTCAGATTGAGAATGGGAGGGGGAGTTGAAGTGCTGAGCCGCCGGGAGATCAGGTTGGTTAAGACGGACTGAGCGGAGGTGTTCAGCTTCCCCTTCCCAGTTCTCCCACTAGTCTCACTGTCTCCGCCTACTTTCTATCTTTGTCCCGCCCCCTTCCCTGACATCAGTCTGAAGAAGGGTCTCGCCCCGAAACGTCGCCCATTCCTTCTCTCCAGAGATGCTGCCAAACCATGCTACATATTCCTCATTGTGTAGGAAGGAACTGCAGATGATGGTTTAAACCGAAGATAGACCCAAAATGCTGGCGGAACTCAGTGGGACAGGCAGCATCTCTGGAGAGATGGAATAGGTAACGTTTTGGGTTGAGACCCTTCTTCAGACTGAGAGCCAGGGGAAATGGAGACGAGAGATATAGGGCAGACGATGATATAGTGAGATATGGCACAAATGAATGAAAGATATGCAAAAAAAGTAACAATGGTAAAGGAAACCGGCCATTGTTAGCTGTGAGCCAGGTGAAAACAAGTTTGCAGTGTTTGTTCCGCCTCGATTAGAAACACACCAATGTGCACCTTTCAGTACACGAGTTTAGTTTATTGGCACGTGAACCGAGGTACTGTGAAAAGCTTTTGTTGCGTGCTACCCAATCAGCGGAAAGACAATACGTGATTACAATCGAGCCATTTGCAGAGTACAGATACATGGTAAGGGAATAACGTTTAGTGCAAGGTAAAGCCAGCAAAGTCCGATCAAGGATAGTCTGAGGGTCACCGATGAGGTAGATACCAGTTCAGCACTGCTCTCTGGTTGTAGTAGGATGGTTCAGTTACCTGATAACAGCTGGGAAGAAATTGTTCCTGAATGTGGAGGTGTGCGTTTTCACACTTCTGTACCTTTTGCCTGACGGGAGAGGGGAGAAGAGGGAGTGACCAGGGTGCAACTGGTCCTAGATTATACTGTTGGCCTTGCCGAGCAGCGTGAGGTATAAATTGAGTCAATTGAAGGGAGGTTGGTTTGTGTGAAGGGAGGTTGGTGAGGCCACACCTGGAGTATTGCGTACAGTTTTGGTCTCCAAATCTGAGGAAAGACATCCTTGCCATAGAAGGGGTACAGAGAAGATTCACCAGACTGATTCCTGGGATGTCAGGACTTTCATATGAGGAAAGATTGGATAGACTCGGCTTGTACTCGCTGGAATTTAGAAGATTCAGGGGGGATCTTATAGAAACTTACAAAATTCTTAAGGGGTTGGACAAGCTAGATGCTGGAAGATTGTTCCCGATGTTGGGGGAGTCCAGAACAAGGGGTCACAGTCTAAGGATAAGGGGGAATTCCTTTAGGACCGAAATGAGGAAAACATTCTTTACACAGAGAGTGGTGAGTCTCTGGAATTCTCTGCCACAGAAGGTAGTTGAGGCCAGTTCATTGGCTATATTTAAGAGGGCGTTAGATGTGGCACTTGTGGCTAAAGGGATCAGGGGATATGGAGAGAAGGCAGGTACGGGATATTGAGTTGGATGATCAGCCATGATCACATTGAATGGCGGTGCAGGCTCAAAGGGCCGAATGGCCTACTCCTGCACCTATTTTCTATGTTTCTATGTGTGATGGTCTGGGCTGCGTCCAGAATTTGCTGCAATTTCTTGCGGTCTTGGATGGAGCCGTTCCCAAACTATGCTGTGATGCATCCTGATAAAATGCTTGCTACGGCGCATCTGTAGAAGTTGGTGAGAGTTGTAGGCGACATCCTTAACTTACTAAGCCTTAGGCAGCTTTAGTCTAGTTTAGTTTGGAGATACTGTGTGGAACAGGCCCTTTGGCCCACCAAGTCCATAATGGCCAATGATCACCCATACACTAGTTCTATTGTACACTAGTTATAGAAGCCAAATAACCTACATACCTGCACGTCTTAGAAATGTGGGAGGAAACCGGAGCGCCCGGAGAAAACCCACACAGTCACAAGGAGAACGTACTTTGCTTGGGCTTTCTCCGGGTGCTCCGGTTTCCTCCCACACTCCAAAGACGTGCGGGTTTGTGGGTCAATTAGTTTCTGTGAAGTTGTAAATTGTCCCTGTTGTGTCGGATAGTGCTAGTGTACGGGGTGATCGCTGGTCGGCGCGGAGTCGTTGGGACGAAGGGCCTGTTTCTGCTCTGTATCTCTGAACTAATCTAAAACATGCAGTCTGTACAGAGAGCACCTGTGGACAGGATCAAACCGGGTCTTTGGTGCTGTAAGGCAACAACTCTACCACTGCTCCACTGTGCCACCCACACCTTTAAGGAATTGAATTGAATGCTCTAGACAGTAGACAATAGGTGCAGGAGTAGGACATTCGGCCCTTCGAGCCAACACTTGTCACATGTGACAAGGCACAGTGAAATTCTTTGCTAAAGTTACAAATGCCACCCCATCCCTGCCGGGTCCCCCTTTGTCCCCCCCCCCCACCCATCCTCACCGGATTCCCATTGCTCTCCCCCGCCCCCCCCCCCCCAAGGTCCCCTTTGTCCCTCCCCCATCAACGCGCCCCCCACCCCCCCGCCGGGCCCCCTTTGTCTCTCCCCCCCCCCCCCCTCAGGGCGCCCCCCCCCCCACTTCGACTCTTTCTTTGTTCCTTCCTCCGGCAGCGGCGTCCTCACTTCCACGTGTCCGTCCTCGTCCGTCGGTTGGCGCCGACCTCTCCACAATCGCTGCCGGCTCCCCTTCCTGACGCGCTCTATGGCGCCGACCTGGGCCCAGCCGCTGCGGGTTCCGCAGGTCCACGAGGTTCCGTATCAAGGATTTCCTCAAACAGCAAACCTTTTGTAGCGTTCCCGCCGTGGGTAATTTGACGCCGCCGTCTTGCGCAAGGTTGATGGCAAAATCAAAGCTTTCCAACTCAGATTCCACCCGTTTAACTTCAAGGCCCAATTACAATGGCAATTAGTTTAAAACTATTTGACAAAAGTAAGTTAAACTAATCCTTCGGCCTGCTCAGAAGGATCAGATGTCTGAAGCTTTATTTTCAATTACCAATTACCAACACCGCTATGGAAGCGAAAACTAAACATGCTTTTAAGATACGCCTGCCACAGAAATATTTAATTACAAATTAATTCTTAAAATGCGCCTCCAACTGTACGATTGAGAGGTTTTGTCGGCTTTTTGTGGTCATGAAAGATTTATAAATAGTTCTTACAAATAAATTAATTGGATATAAAAAAATATGTACCTTCTTGCAAAAACGGTTTCTTCATCGACCTCGAGTGATTAAAAATTGGACTGGGTTTTATGAATTTCTATTATTTTTCCATATTCATCAAGTAAAGGAAAAATAGTCATCAAATTTTAAGAAACATTTGGACATGTACATGGATAGGATAGGTCTATATGTTCACAAGTGATAGGTACAGAATTAGGCCGTTTGGCCCATCTAGTCCACTCCACCATTCAATCATGGCTGATCTATCTCTCCCTCTGAAACAAACCTCATTCTCCTGCCTTCTCCCATAGCCACCGACACCTGTACTAATGAAGAATCTATCTATGCCTTAGAAATATCCATTGACTCAGCTTCCACAGCCATCTGTGGAAATGAATTCCACTGATTCACCACCCTCTGACTAAAGAAATTCCTCCTCATAACATGGCCTTCATAACAAGAGGATTTCAGTATAGGTTCTTCTGCAGTTGGATAGGGCTCTGGTAAGACCACATCTGGAGTATTGTGTACAGTTTTGGACTCCTAATTTGCGGAAGGACATCCTTGTGATTGAGGCAGTGCAGCGTAGGTTCACAAGGTTGATCCCTGGGATGGCGGGACTGTCATATGAGGAAAGATTGAAAAGACTAGGCTTGTATTCACTGGAGTTTAGAAGGATGAGGGATGATCTTATAGAAACATATATTCCACAGATTCACAACTCTCTGGGTGAAAAGGTTTTTCCTCATCTCAGTCCTGAATGGCCTGCCCCTTATTCGTAAACTGTGTGACCCCTGGTTCTGGACTCCCCCAACAGTGAGAACATTTTTCCTGCATCTAGCCTGTCCAATCCCTTAAGAATCTTATATGTTTCCAGAAGTTTCCCTCTCATCCTTCTAAATTCAAGTGAATACAAGCCCAGTCGATCCATTCTTTCACCAGATGTCATTTCCTCCATTGCGGGAATTAACCCGGGACCTCTGGTTCTAGTCTTTCCCACTAGTTGAAACATCCTCTCCTCATCCAAACTGTTCAGAGGGATATGGGCCAAATGCAGGCAGGTGGAACTAGTGTAGATGGGATATGTTGATCGGTGTGGGCAAGTTGGGCTGACAGGCCTGTGCCTCAGAGGGTGGAGGTCGGTTCTCTAGATACTTCCAAGAGAGAGCTAGATAGGGTTCTTAAAAGTAGCAGTCAAGGGATATGGGGAGAAGGGGGTACTGATTGAGGATGATCAACCATGATCACATTGAATGGCGGTACTGGCTCGAAGGGCTGAATGGCCTACTCCTGTAAGGCAAGGCAAGGCAAGGCAAGTTTATTTATATAGCACCATTCATACAAGCTGCAATTCATAGTGCTTTACAAAAGAAACAAGAGAATAACATAGTTTAAAAACATTACAGAACCACAATACAACACAGGACAACAGAATAGCCAATAAGACAATTGCACGAGTAGTAAAACAAAATCACTAAAATATTAAAGCGATTTTAAAAGCACATAAAAGGGTTAAGATTAGAAGATTAAGATTACCTGCATGTTGGGTTATGAAAAAGCTACAGTGAACAACAGTGTTTTTAGGCCTGATTTAAATGAGGTTACAGTCTGTGCTCACCTCAGGTGTTCAGGGAGCTTGTTCCACAGGTGTGGAGCATAGAAACTCTACGCTGCTTCAGCCTTTTTAGTTCTGACCCTGGGAACACAGAGTAAACCTGTCCCCGAAGACCTGAGGAGTCTAGGTGCCTATACCTATTGTCTATTGTCTATTGTCCTGCGTGGGTTTTCTCCGAGATCATCAATTCCTCCCACACTCCCAATACGTACAGGTTTGTAGGTAAATTGGCTTGGTATAGTGGAAATATTGCCCTTAGTGTGTGTAGGGTACTGTTTTTGTGCGGGTGATGGCTGGTCGGCGCGGACTCGGTGGGCCAAAGGGCCTGTTTCCACGCTGTGTCTATTGTCTGTTGTCTGTATCACTCTATGATTCCATAACTCTAAATGACTTTGTTTCAGGAATACAACATCTTATTAAGTATCAAAGAAATTCCCTTTTGTGGCTGTGTTATTCCAAGACAATCAAAGATTTGAAAAGTTGACAGTATAATAACAGTGAATTCTTTGATGAATATTTGTTCTCAGTGAGTTGTATCCAGCAACTCCACGGCAGTAACGTGCAGGAAGGAACTGCAGATGGCGGTTTACACCGAAGAGAGACACAAAATGCTGGAGTAACACAGCGGTACGGGCAGCCTCTCTGGAGAGAAGGAATGGGTGATGTTTTGGGTCGGAACTGAAGAAGGGTCTTAACCCGAAAAGTCACACATGCCTTTCATCCAGAGTTGCTGCCTGTCCCACTGTACTCCAGCATTTGTTGACTGTCTGCTGCAGTAATAGTGCCTTTTGAAAGGAATGATGTCAGATCCAATTCCAACATCACCACAGCCAGATTTTTAGCAGCATCAGTAGTTGTATTTTTCACCTCCCCTTCGACTGACGAGTGAGTGTAGGGTTGCCAACTGTCCCGTATTAGCCGGGACATCCCGTATATTGGGCTAAATTGAGTTACCGCGTTTCCTGAATACCTGCCGTTAGCGTTACCAGCCGCTAAACGACGTCCCGAGCTCCGACGTAGCCGCTACATACATTCTAAGTACTTACCACGAGTTTGATTTTTCTTTAAACTCGGGAGAGCTCTTGAATTACCTCGTACGGTGGGACAGGCCCTTAACTGTAATTACCCAGCCATTATTAAATCGCCACTCTTAAAAAACAGACTCAAATGCTGTTTCCTGTGGTGGGTAAAAATTATAAATGACTTAAGAATCTGTTAAACCCCTCCCGCCTGCCCTAAACTTGCAATTAAAAAGCCAGTGAATTAGCACTAAAACAGCAGGCGATAATACTGAGCTAGCCTAATACTGAGTACTAATCCAGCCTGTTCATAATAAACCATGACGGCCTGAGATATAAGTATGCAATGATTTTGCAAAACTCCAAGGAGGTGGTCTTGGAGGGGAAGATGCTCCTCAAACCGCGGAGCATCCTGGACAATATGGCCCACCCTCTCCGTGGCACACTGGTCAACCTGAGGAGCACCTTCAGCAACAGACTGGTCCCACCAAGATGCAGCACAGAACGCCACAGGAGACCCTTCTTCCCTGTGGCTATCAAACTGTACAACTCCTCCCAGTTCTGTCGTGGGGTAGACTGACTCCCAACCCCCCCCTCTCCCCCAATCTTTGCACATCCCCAATCCTTTCCACTCATCACTTTAATTTCATCTTTCATGTATCTTGTGTTTTATGACTGTTGGCAGACCAACTTCCCTCCTGGGATGAATAAAGGTCTATTGTATTGATCGTAAAAGAGAGAGTGATAGAGATCCCGATGGCGTTGGAACGTGCTACTCTCCGCGTGCGGTCCCCGGCGTGGATCTGTGATCGGCCATTACCATCGCTCCACTCTTTTAAATCTTTATTTCAACAGCGCCATTTCTTACACCAACGGGCTTGTCCCCCTTAGGCGACTTTTTAGGCGACTGCAGGAGGCTATGCGGTCGCCACATGTTCGCGGGCTGTTGCCGGGGAGTTGTTTCACGGTCGCGACGAGTTCCCGCATTCTGGGAACTAGTCACGGCCTCATTATGGTCGCCGCGGATTTTTCAACATGTTGAAAAAATAGCGGCGACTAGAATGAAGCCGCCATGGAGAGTAGCGAGAATTCTCGTGCCGTAGGTGGGTCGCCAGGAGGTCGAAGGTTCTCGTAGGTTGTAGCCGGTGCTGACTGGTGGATTTCATTGGCTCATTGGGCAAAAAAAAGTAAGCAGTAGTTTTCAGAACCAAGGATAACCGACCGGTAATGTTAATGTCCGCCGAGCTTCACTGCCGTGTATCTCTGGCTTTTTAAAAGTTGTCTCCACTCCTTCTCCCTCCTCTCCCCCCCCCCTCTCCTTCTCCCCCCCTCTTTTAAAGGTCTTACCGTACACTGTGTTTTCACCGTCTTAATTACAGCGCCAACCTTCCTGTTCATCGCGGTGTGTGTCTGTATCGCATTGGCTTTGCACCGTGTGAATTTCACTCAGACAGCGCTCCCCCCCGCTTGCCCTGTCCCCCGCCTGCATAACGGGCTGGTGAAGGAAGCGATGTGTGTGTGTGTGTGTGTGTGTGTGTGTGTGTGTGTGTGTGTGTGTGTGTGTGTGTGTGTGTGTGTGTGTGTGTGTGTGTTTGTTTGTTTGTTTGTGTGTGTGTGTGTGTGTGTGTGTGTGTGTGTGTGTGTGTGTGTGTGTGTGTTTGTGTGTGTGTGTGTGTGTGTGTGTGTGCGAGTGCGTGCGTGCATGCGTGTGTGTGTGTGTGTGTGTGTGTGTGTTCCACTCTGACAGTCGCCGTTCCAGTTGCCAGTTTTTCAGCGACCTGCTATGACTTAACAATCGACGGCAGTCACCTGAAAAATCGCCTAAGTGGAACAGGCCCATAACGATGTGCTAAATGTTATACCTGTGCCCCGTGAACGTCTCGATTGTAATTGTATATCGCCTCTTCTCTGACTGGATAGCAAGCGAGCTAAAGCGCTTCACTCGACCTTGGTCCACGTGACAATAAACAAAACTGTAGTCTAAAGGACCTGTCCTACTTGGGCGTCATTTGCGTGTCATCTACGCGACATCATTTACGCGTCACAACGCACATAGCGGCATGGTGCGCATTACACGTGCTGGTGCGTGGTGAAGTAGGCAGTGAAGCGTGGTTGCGCGCGGTTGCGCGCGGCACCCCAGGATTTTGGGATGTACAAAATCTTTGCGCGCCAAAGGCAGTGACGCGCAAATGACGCCCAAGTGGCACAGGCCCTTAACAAACTTCTCTGTATCAATACCCGCTGCTTCACTTGACTTTTACTTCAAACAAAATTTAATTCCACTTTCATAGAAACATAGAACATAGAAACATAGAAAAATAGGTGCAGGAGTAGGCCATTCGGCCCTTCGAGCCTGCACCGCCATTCAATATGATCATGGCTGATCATCCAACTCAGTATCCCGTACCTACCTTCTCTCCATACCCCCTGATCCCTTTAGCCTTAGTGGAAGAGCCACATCCATTTCCCTCTTGAATATAGCCAATGAACTGGCCTCAACTACCTTCTGTGGCAGAGAATTCCAGAGACTCACCACTCTCTGTATAAAGAATGTTTTCCTCATCTCGGTCCTAAAGGAATTCCCCCTTATCCTCTGGAATTCTCTGCCACAGAAGGTCATTGAGGCCAGTTCATTGGCTTTATTCAAGAGAGAGTTGGATGTGGCTCTTGTGGCTAAGGGGATCAGAGGGTATGGAGAGAAGGCAGGTACGGGATACTGAGTTAGATGATCAGCCATGATCACATTGAATGGCGGTGCAGGCTCGAAGGGCCGAATGGCCTACTCCTGCACCTATTTTTCTATGTTTCTATCTTCCATTTGCCTCCATTCCCTACATATCCAAGTGCCTACCTATTGTGTCAGCCTCCACCACTCGGTGTCAGGGGTTATGGGGAGAGGGCAGGAGAATGGGGTTAAGAGGGAGAGATAGATCAGCCATGATTGAATGGCGGAGTAGACTTATAGAAGCATCAGAGTCATAGAGTGATCCAGTGTGGAAACAGACCCTTCGGCCGAACTTGCCTACATCAGCCAACAATGTCCCATCTACACTAGTCCCACTTGCCTGTGCTTGGTCCATATCTCTCCAAACCTGTCCTATCCATATACCTGTCTAACTGTCTCTTAAACGTTGGGATAGTCCCAGCCTCAACTACATCCTCTGGCAGCTTGTTCCATACACCCACCACCCTTTTTCCCCTTCACCTTGAACCTATGTCCTCTGGTCCTCGATTCCCCTCCTCTGGCCAAGAGACTCTGTGCATCTATCCGACCTATTCCTCTCATGATTTTATACACCTCTATAAGTTCTCCCCTCATCCTCCTACGCTCCATGGAATAGAGACCCAGCCTACTCAACCTCTCCCTATAGCTCACACCCTGTAGTCCTGGCAACATCCTCGTAAATGGGCCAAATGGCCTAATGGGCCTGTCCCACTTTGGTGACTCTTTAGGCGACTGCCAGGGACTAGTTTTAATGGAATTCACCTACGGCACCTGGCGACAACCTACGACAGCAAAAATTGTCGCCACTGTCGCCAAAAAATGATCAACATATTGAAAATGTTGTGGCAGTCACCTGTAGTCGCCCAAAAAAAATCTCCCAAGTGGGACAGGCCCATAATTCTCCTCCTATCACTTATGACCTGTAGACCACCCCTCGCAGCACCTTCTGTGTAAAGAAAACTTGCCCCGCACATCCCCTTCAAATGTTTCCCCTATCAACCTAACCTATGTCCTCTGGTCTTTGTAATTTCCTCGCTGAGGGAAGAAGGTTCTGACTGTCCACCCCGTTGATGCTTCTCAGAATTTCGTGTACGGGCAGCTTCAGTTTCACGCAAGGTGTTACGTGCTTGAAAAACCCACGCGTCGTTCAAAAAACGTGTAAATTAAACTGACAGGTGTAAATTAAACATCTCCACGACTACGCTGTTGGCCGTAAATTTGAGCGAGATATTCCAAAAATACGAGCGCGTAAATCAAGCTTTGGTATGAAAGGAGCAAGCACATTATTTCAAAACCGCATAAACCACAAACCCACATAAAAGGTAAAATGTGTCGGAAGGAACTACAGATGCTGGTTTCCACCGAAGATAGACACAAAGTGATGGAGCAACTCAGCGGGACAGACAGCATCTCTGGAGAGAAGGAATGGGTGACGTTTAGGGTGAGACCCGACCCTTCTTCAGACTGAGAGTCAGGGGAGAGGGAGACCAGGGTATGGTGGTGCTGGCTCGAAGGGCCGAATGGCCTACTCCTGCACCTCTTGTCTATTGTCTATTGTCTATTGCAACGGCAGAGTTGCTACCTCACGGTGCCAGTGACCCAGGTTCGATCCTGTCCTCGGGTGCTGTCTGTTCGGACTTTGTACGTTCTCCCTGTGACTGCGTGGGTTTGCTCCGCTTTCCTCCCAAGTTTCAAAGATGTACGGATTTGTCTGACCCGAAACGACACCCATTCCTTCTCTCCAGAGACGCTGCCTGTCCCGCTGAGTCACTCCGGCATTTTGGGTCTATCCACGCGTAAAAGCCAAGGTGTCTGGACTCACACCATTACTGCTTTTCACAGTTCTCGGTTTCATGCAGAACCGACAGCATTAACCTGTTCGAAGCTGTAGCAGATACAAGAAATACGAAGATGGCGTCCAACGTAGCGAATATCTGCGTGCTCGCCACAGAAGCAGATCTACACTCATGTATTACAATCATAGAAACATAGAAACATAGAAATTAGGTGCTAGAGGAGGCCATTCGGCCCTTCGAGCCAACACCGCCATTCATTGTGATCATGGCTGATCGTCCACAATCAATAACCCCGTGCCTGCCTTCTAACTACCTTCGTATCTCTAAACTGATACTAAACTCAATAAAACGATTAGAAGCTTCAGACCTCAGGTGGAATGAGGAAAAATCAAACCTCCTTCTTCAAGTCTGCAAATTGTAATATGTCGGAAGGGATGTCTGTCTGACAGGCTGAGTTACCCCAGCTTTTTGTGTCTGTCTTCAGCAAATTGTACATTGTCCCTAGTGTGTGTGTGTGTGTGTGTGTGAGATAGGGCGGGTGTACGGGGTGATTGCTGGTCGGCGCGGACTCGGTGGGCCGAAGGGGCCTGTTGCCGCGCTGTGTCTTTGGAGTCGGGAGTCATTTTTCATCTTTCCCAGCTTGTATCCATGTCTTTCCACATTTCTGCAGAGTCAGTGATTGACCCAATTTCCTTTTGAGTCTTCCAACACTGTCAGCAGTTACTGCTCTAGGTGGCAGCCCATTCCATAAATCAAAAACCTCCGAGCGTGACAAAGTTATTTCTGAAGTCTGGTTGGGATCTCTTTGGATTCCAAACATGTACTCCAGTTTTAAGGGGTTTATTTTGCACAAAAGCCAAAGCCTTTGTGCCATCGGTTCCCCACATCTATGTATCAAGAACTTGGATCCCTCCTGTCAATAGACAACAGACAATAGGTGCAGGAGTAGGCCATTTGGCCCTTCGAGCCAGCACCGCCATTCAATGTGATCATGGCTGATCATCCCCAACCAGTACCCCATTTCTGCCTTCTCCCCATATCCCCTGACTCCGCTATCTATGAGCCCTATCTAACTCTCTCTTGAAATAATCCAGAGAACCAGCCTCCACCTCCCTCTGAGGCAGAGAATTCCACAGACTCACAACCCTCTGTGTGAAAAAGTGTTTCCTCATCTCCGTTCTAAATGGCTTACCCCTTATTCTTAAACTGTGGCCGCTGTTTCTGGACTCCCCCAACATTAATTTTTTTAGATTTAATGATTTTTTAATCTATTCTGACAATTTGGGTGTCACGGTGGCGCAGCGGTAGACTTGCTGCCTCACAGCGCCAGAGACCCGGGTTCGATCTTGACTATGGGTGCTGTCTGTACGGAGTTTGTACGTTCTCCCCGTGACCACGTGGGTTTTCTCCGGCTGCACTGGTCTCCTCCCACACTCCAAAGATGTGCAGGTTTGCAGATCAATTGGCTTCTGTAAAAATTGTAAATTGTCCTAATGTGTAGGACAGTGCTCGTGTACTACGATTGCAAACCTGATCACTCTTTTAATTTAGTTTAGCGATACAGTGCAGAAACAGCCCCTTCGGCCCACCGAGTCCGCATCGACCAGCAATCCCCGCACACTAGCACTATCCTACACACATTGGGGACAATTTACATTTACACCAAGCCAATTAACCTACAAACCTCAGAGAAAATCCAAATGGGTCAAGGGGAGAATGCACAAACTCCGTACAGGCAGCACCTGGAGTCAGGATGGAACCCGGGTCTCTGGCGCTGCGAGGCAGCAACTCTACCACTGCGCCACCGTGCCACAGTGATGATTGAGTGATGAATGAAGCAAATATTATTGAATAAGAACGTGAAACCAGATGCGGCTAACACATTGGCCTTCATCAGAGTATTGAGTATAGAAGTTGGGATGTCGTTGCAGTTGCATAAGATGTTGGTGAGGCTGCATTTAGAGTATTCTCTTCAGTTCTGGACACCATGTTACAGAATAGATGTTCTCAAGCTGGAAAGAGTGCAGAGAAGATTTACAAGGGCCTGAGCTATAGGGAGAGATTGAGTAGGCTGGGACTATTGCTTGGAGCGCAGGAAGATGAGGGGTGATCTTATAGAGTTGTATAAAATTATGAGAGGAATAGATCAGGTAAACGCACAGAGTCTCTTGCCCAGAGTAGGTGAATCGAGAACCAGAGGACATAGGTTTAAGGTGAGCGGGGTCAAGATTTAATCGGACATTTTTACATGTTGGCCGGCGTGGGCAAGTCGGGCCGATGGGCCCGTTTCCACGCTGTATGACTCTATGGATTGGGTAGTATAGCGGGTCTTTTCTACTTCCCAAAGTTCCTGTGTTGCTTGTGTTCTGTTCCCGCATTGTTAAACTCGAGCGTTCCGGAGGGTTGACACTCAATTAGTCACAAGATGACACGACCTTGTTGCCGATTCTTCTTGTTTAATGGGCTTATGGATGAAGTACTCTTTTGAAGTTTTTTCAACAAGGGATGCATATAATTGGAATTGTGATCCGAGCTGCTTTCCCCCACTGCTCTATCCATGCTCTGCAGTTTGCAGGCTATTTTTGTTTTTCACGTTTTGCACAAAGACGGTGATGTGAAATGCAAATAGATTTTCAGCAACCTATTCACGGGACAGCAATGGTGCCCCGAATTAACTATCTACATATTACCAAATATGTCTGTCTGTCTGCGTGCCTGTGAGATCCTGAAATTACGCCGAAACGGTACACGATAGCGCTAACATTTTTGCACCACGTAACTCACAATTGTCCTGTCGTGTGTTTTCAACAAGTTTCCTTCAGATTGATGTTATATTTTACAAGTTATTCATAATTTTATACTTTACAAATTCAAGTTTAAGAAAAATTTAGCAGCTATTGGGATCCAAATCCTTGCTGGACTTGCTTGCAACAAATTTGAAATCCAGGACCACTCAGTTCTGGCACCAAATGTTAAACTTTTTAAAACAGAACAGGAGCGGGAGGGAGTGGATTGGATTTTTTTTTTAAAGGCCCGGCTGCAAGTGCTTGCATTTTTTTTAAGTTTAAAAAGAGGGAGGATGAGGGGCTATAGGTGAGTGGTGGAATATTGCATTGGGGGAGCGGGTTAGGTTAGGGGACCAGACCTCCCGTGTGAGTGGGACTCAACGGTTTCCCCCCGTTGTATATCATGAGTTACTCATTCCAGCCATTTTCACAGAGTTGAAAACGATCTTGAAAAAGAAAAAGATGTAGATAGACACAAAAAACTGGAGTAACGCAGCGGGACAGGCAATGTCTCTGGAGAGAAGGAATGGGTGACGTTTCGTGTCGCGACCCTTCCTCAGACATAAGAAAGATGTTCTGGTTTGGGGTTAATTGGCTTGGTATAAATGTACCAGGCACGTGCCGTCAGGGTGGGCAAGGTAGGCACTGCCTACCCTGACTAAAATTATAACCTAGTAATTACTAAATATAAATAATAAAGGCATGGGAGAATGATGCCTATGTAAGAGATCGATCTCTGAGGTAGGCATAATTCTCCGTGCCTTTCATCCGCAGCGCTTGTAACCCTTGAAGGTCTGTGCAGCCCACGTGCCGTCAGCGCTGCTTCAAGCGTCATTTTCAAGCGGGGCTGAAGGCAGCAGAAATTCTGCCTTTGCAGCACTGCGCAGGCGCAGCAGCCTACAGTGCTTGCGCAGTGCTAGTTTCTTGGCGGGGTTTTCAAATATGGATTGGCATTATTTTAAGTATCTTAGGAAACAGGGAGAGAAGAATGGAGCTCGTGTACCGATAATGTGGTAAGTACATTTTGTGTTTATGTTTTTAAATACCGTACTTCCCGGGATGTGGGGGTGGGGGGAGAACTCCTTTCATAGCGTTTGGGGAGTCTGGCCCGGGGTAAAGTTGCGGGGAGGGCACGAATGTTGTGAAGGAGGGGTCGGGAGCATGCCACTTGCGACACTCCTTGCACGGAGGCGTGCAAAACCTATCTCCTGCCGCTCGCCGGCCTCACTCATGTCCCGCAAATCCTTAAATTCCGACAGCGCAATTGAGGTTACTCGGCTGTGGGAATTTAAGGATTTGCAGGAAGCCGCTGACATGAGTGAGCGGCAGGTGAGAGTTGTTCAGACGGAGAGCACTGCCAGAGGTGAGCGGGCCGGCAGAAGGCGCTGAAGTGGCGGACAGTTTGACTGTCGGGTCCCGGCAGCCACTCGCAGCTACCCGAGCTGCTTCTATCCCCGGCTACAATGTGGTGGCTCCACGCCTGGAGCGCCGCAGCAGCGGAAAGTGAGTGAGTTACTGGCATTATCCCCGACCCCCTCATTCTCAACAGTCCTGCTCTCCCCAAAACTTTACCCCTGGCACAGACTCCCCAAACACTGTGAACGGAATTGTCCCCCCAATTGGTCCCTTGAACAAGTGTTGTCATTCAATAAGATGACAACTGATTCAACTTTTCCCTGTGTGCTCCCATTTTTCCCACCATCTCTCCACCTGCCATCACCCTTCACCTCCCCCTTCAGTAATTCAGAATAAAGGAGACCAGGAAGCCTTGGGCAAATTGACTTGTTACTGTTTTTATTTTTATTTTTATTTTTACGGAGAGAACAATCTGCGCATGTGGGTTTTTTATTTTTATCCGACTGAGTGCCTACCCTGAGTAATTACTCACGGCACGTGACTGAAATGTACATTTGTCCCGACTGTGTGTAGGATCGTGCTGGTTTTGGGGAACGATGGTCAGTGTGGACACGGTGGGCCGAAGGGCCTGTTTCCTAGCTGTATCTCGAAACTAAACTAAACTAAAGCTTTGTACAAAATGACCTCCTGGTTGGATTAGATGTTTGGCCGATTTTTCAAATGCATTTGGGAACTTTTTAATCATGCATAGGGTCTAATACACTGTTTCATAGCCTTTCAATGAATGAATTTCCAAGGTGGGAATGTCCAACACTAGGGGCCGTAGCTATAAAGCGAGCGGGGTAATATTTATGGAGATGTGCGGGGCAGGGTTTTTTACACAGAGGCTGGTGGGTGCCTGGAGCACACACCCAGGGGGTGGTGGTGGAGGCACAGACGATAGTGGCGTAAACAAGCTCTTAGACTGGCACATGGATTTGCAGAGAATGGAGGGATTATGGATTATGTTTTGGTGCAGCAGTGGAGTTGCTGCCTCACCGCTCCAGAGACCCAGTTTCGATCGTGACTACGGGTGCTGTCTGCGCGGAGTTTGCACGTAATCACTGTGACCTGCATGGGTTTTCTCCGGGTGCTCCAGTTTCAACCCACACTCCAAAGAGGTGCATGTTTGTATGTTAAAACTAGTTGAATTGACGCCAGTGTGTGTGGGATAGTGCTAGTGTACGGGGTGATTGCTGGTCGGCACGGACTCGGTGGGCCGAATGGTCTGTTTCAATCAATTCAGGATCATAACAATTCAGATGATGGTGATTGGCCTTAAATGAGTATGAAAGTACTCTGGCAAGGATAGGTAGGCAGAGTGAGGGGACCAAGAACCAGTGGACATAGGTTTAAGGTGAGGGAGGATAGAGTGAATGGGAACCAGGTTGCGCTGCTGCCTTATAACGCTTAGCGCCACAGACCCGGGTTCGATCCCGACTATGGCTGCTGTCCCTACGCAGTTTGTACGTTCTTCCCCGTGACCTGCGTGGGATTTCACCGGGTGCTCCGGTTTCCTCCCACACTCCAAAGGTGTCCAGGTTTGTTGGCTAATTGGTATGAATGTAAAATTGTCCCCGATGTGTGTAGGATAGTGCCAGTGTGCGGGGATCGCAGGTCGGCGCGGACCTGGCGGGCCCAAGGGCCTGTTTCCACGCTGTATCTCTAAGCAAACTAAAATCCTTCCTGCATTGAGGTGACCAGAGTGGTGGTGGCCCGTCGGTCACGCCGATGGTGGGTTGTGCAGTCCCAAACCTGGTGAGCTCTGACATGGCTCACAAGTCCAATTCGTGAACTGCACACTCGAGCGCAGTGGGGGCAGATGAAGGTCATCGCCGGCGGGTTCTGCCCGGCAGCCTTCCTCCTCTCCCTGGCTTTGGTAAGTCGCTCTAGGCGGTGCTCCTCGAAGCGGTTCGCACTGCTGTGCGCCAGCGTGTTCTGTCGCTGGCGCAGGCTTCCAGTCGCATGGCCGCAAGACCACAACAGTGGAGATGGCCCTTGGCGCAATCTTTGTACCGCTTCCTGGGACGCCCACGTTCCTTTGTCCTGAGTGAGCACACCGTAGAAGACCTGTCGAGGCATACGGGTTTCATCCATGCTGATGACGTGCCCAGTCCATCGGAGCTGTGCTTTGATGAAGCCAGAGGATTGGGAAACCTTCATAGGACAACAGAAGGAAACAAAACGGGCAATACGGGCTGAAAAGATGAAGTATGAGAGGAAGCTGGCCAGGAATATAAAGAAGGACAGTAAAAGCTTCTTTAGATGTGTTAAGGGAAAAAGAGTAGCAAAGTCAAATGTGGGTCCGTTGAAGGCAGACGTGGATGAAATAATTATGGGCAACAAGGAAATGGCAGAAGAGTTGAATAGGTACTTCGGATCTGTCTTCACTAAGGAGAACACAAACTATCTCCCAGATGTACTGGAGGACAGAGGATCTAAGGGGGTAGAGGAACTGAAAGACATTTTCATTAGGCGAGAAATAGTATTGGGTAGGCTAATGGGACTGAAGGATGATAAATCCCCTGGGCCTGATGATCTGCATCCCAGGGTCCTCAGGGAGGTGGTCTAGAAATAGTGGACGCATTGGTGATCATTTTCCAACGTTCAATAGATTCAGGATCAGTTCCTGTGGATTGGAGTATAGCTAATGTTATCCCACTTTTCAAGAAAGGAGCGAGAGAGAAAACGGGGAATTACAGACCAGTTAGCCTGACTTTGGTGGTGGGAAAGATGCTGGAGTCAATTATTAAAGAGGTAATAATGGGGCATTTGGATAGCAGTAAAAGGATTAGTCCAAGTCAACATGGATTTATGAAAGGGAAATCTTGCTTGACTAATCTTCTGGAATTTTTTGAGGATGTGACAAGTAAAATGGATGAAGGGGTGCCAGTGGATGTAGTGTATCTAGACTTTCAGAAAGCCTTTGATAAGGTCCCGCACGGGAGACTGGTGACTAAAATTAGGGCACATGGTATTGGGGGTAGGGTGTTGCCATGGATAGAAAATTGGTTGGCAGACCGGAAGCAAAGAGTAGCAGTGAACGGGCCCCTTTCAGAATGGCAGGCAGTGGCAAGTGGAGTGCCACAAGGCTCGGTGTTGGGGCCGCAACTGTTTACCATATATATAAATGATTTGGAAGAGGGAATTAGGAGCAACACTAGCAAGTTTGCGGATGACACAAAGCTGGGTGGCAGTGTGAACTGTGAAGAGGATGTTAGGAGGTTGCAGGGGGACCTGGACAGGTTGAGTGAGTGGGCAGATGCGTGGCAGATGCAATATAATATAGATAAATGTGAGGTTATCCACCTTGGTGGCAAAAACAAGGGGGCAGATTATTATCTCAATGGGGTTAGGTTAGGTAAGGGGGGGGGGTACAGCGAGACCTGGGTGTCCTTGTACACTGGTCACTGAAAGTTGGCGTGCAGGTACAGCAGGCAGTGAAGAAAGCTAATGGAATGTTGGCCTTCATAACAAGAGGATTTCAGTACAGGAGTAAAGAGGTTCTTCTGCAGTTGTATAGGGCTCTGGTGAGACCACATCTGGAGTATTGTGTACAGTTTTGGTCTCCTAATTTGAGGAAGGACATCCTTGTGATTGAGGCAGTGCAGCATAGGTTCACGAGATTGATCCCTGGGATGGCGAGACTGTCATGTGAGGAAAGATTGAAAAGACTAGGCTTGTATTCACTGGAGTTTAGAAGGATGAGGGGGAATCTTTTAGAAACATATAAAATTATAAAAGGACTGGACAAGCTACATACAGGAAAAATGTTCCCAATGTTGGGTGAGTCCAGAACCAGGGGCCACAGTCTTAGAATAAAGGGGAGGTCATTTAAGACTGAGGTGAGAAAAAACTTTTTCACCCAGAGAGTTGTGAATTTATGGAATTCGCTGCCACAGAGGGCAGTGGAGGCCAAATCACTGGATGGATTTAAGAGAGAGTTAGATAGAGCTCTAGGGGCTAGTGGTGTCAAGGGATATGGGGAGAAGGCAGGCACGGGTTGTTGATAGCAGACGATCAGCCATGATCACGATGAATGGCGGTGCTGGCTCGAAGGGCCGAATGGCCTCCTCCTGCACCTATTTTCTATGTTTCAATGTTTCTATGATTATTGCCTCAATGCTTGTGAAGCTGGATCTGTCGAATACTTTTGGGTTGGGCACTTTGTCCTGCCAGCGTATGCCCAGGGTAGTGTGTAGTGTACGACGTGCTCATTCCATCGGAGCTGTGCATTCTTGCTATTGAGGGAGTGCAGCGTAGATTTACCAGGTTAATTCCCGGGATGACGGGACTGTCATATGCTGAGAGAATGGAGCAGCTGGGCTTGTATACTCTGGAATTTAGAAGGATTAGAGGGGATCTTATTGAAACATATAAGACTGTCAAGGGTTTGGACACGCTAGAGGCAGGAAACACGTTCCCGATGTTGGGGGTGTCCAGAACCGGGGGCCACAGTTTAAGAATAAGGGGTAAGCCATTTAGAACGGAGACGAGGAAACACTTTTTCACACAGAGAGCGGTGAGTCTGTGGAATTCTCTGCCTCAGAGGGCGGTGGAGGCCGGTTCTCCAGATGCTTTCAAGAGAGAGCTAGATCGGGCTCTTAAGATAGCGGAGTCAGGGGATATGGGGAGAAGGCAGGAATGGGGTACTGATTGGGGATGATCAGCCATGATCACATTGAATGGCGGTGCTGGCTCGAAGGGTTGAATGGCCTACTCCTGCACCTATTGTCTATTGTCTATTGTCTATTGTCATGACCAATGCCTCACAGACCAGAACTGCACACAATACCACATATGTAGAGAAAACTTGTTTTAATCTATTGGGGAAGCAATTGATCGTTACCACGGCAACTGATAATGGCGGAGCCATGCAGTCCATTACCAATGGCCGGTGCAGAAGTGACTTAAAGTGATCTTCAGAAATTAAAACAGAATCAGATACTTTTCAAATGGCGATGTCAAAACCCCATAGTACAGGATATGACATCAATCAGTCTAAAATTCAGAGAATCTAATTTGGAGGCATTAAAATTGAATTATTTTTGTCTGACATTTAAATAAATTTAATTTTCAGTTGATTTTATTAGTTTAGAGATGCATCGCGGAAACAGGCCCTTCGGCCCACCGTGTCCGCACCGACCTGCGATCCCCGCACACGAACACTATCCTACACACACGAGGGACTTTTTTTAAAAACAATTATACCAAGCCAATTAACCTATAAACCTGCGCGTGTTTGTAGTGCGGGAAGAAACCGAAGTTCTCGGAGAAAACCCGCGCAGGTCACGGGCAACTCTACCGCTGTGCCACCATACCACCCCTTCGGGACAAAGGGTCAGAATTCTGACTCAGTGGCAAAGAAACAAACTGTGAAATGTTTGAGTGATAGTTAGTAATACTGTGTGGAAACTGGCCCTTTATTCCCCCTTACAGCAATTTTATGAGGGCTTTTGGACAATTTTCCAAAAAAAACCATCCTGTTCTCACCCCCATTCCCAAGATTCTTCACGGGATTCCCTTTATCATGCGTCTGTGGACGGCTCAATTGTAATCATGTGCTGTCTTTCCGCCGACTGGTTAGCACGCAACAAAAGGGGAGGGAGAGAGACATAGGGAGAGAGAGAGAGGGAGGGAGGGAGGGGAGGTGGAGAGAGATGGGGAGAGAGTGGGGGAGAGGGATAGACAGGGGGAAGAGAGAGGGAGAGAGGGGCAGAAAGGAGGGGAGAGAGAGGTGGGGGAGAGAGAAGAGGAGAAAGGAGGGGAGAGAGAGGGGGGAGAGGGGGAGGGAGAGCGGGAGAGAAATAGAGAGAGAGAGGGGGAGAGAGAGGGGGAGAGAGTGGGGAAGAGGGGGTAGACGGGGGGGAGAGAGAGGGGTAAAGAGAAGGGGGAGTGAAAGAGAGGAGAGAGTGGGAGATGGGGTAGACAGGGGAGTGAGAGAGTGTGGAGAGAAAGGGGCCAGAGAGGGTGAGAGAGTGAGGGAGAGGGGGGTAAGGGGGAGAGAGAGAGAGAGAGAGAGGTGGGGAGAGAGGGGAAAGAGGGGGGAGAGAGGGGGAGTCAGAACTTTTACTCGTACTCATGAGAATAAACTAAACCAAAACGCAACTCCCTTCCCCTGCTGTCGACGGAAGGTTAGTTACCCGTCTCATCTGCAAACTCTGAGAATTCCTCAACACCCTTCGTACTTAGACTCATAGAAACATAGAAAATAGGTGCAGTAGGCCAATCGGCCCTTCGATCCAGCACCGCCATTCAATACCACCATGGCCGATCATCCAAAATCAGTACCCCGTTCCTGCTTTTTCTCCAAGTACCCCTCGATTCCGTCAGCCCTAAGAGGTAAATCTAACTCTCTCTTGAACACATCCAGTGAATTGGCCTCTGCTGCCTTCTGTGGCAGAGAATCCCACAGATTCACAACTCTCTGGGTGAAGAAGTGTTTCCTCACCTCTGTCCTAAAATGGCCGACCCCTTCTCGCTAGCTGCATCTGATCGTCCATAAACTTTTACTCGGATTTCCTGCACGTTGACTTCTGTCCATAAACACAATCCTCGCAAAGGCGTTGGGACTTTTTAATACGTTGAAGGTGCAAACTAAATTGAATCTGTTGTCTGTGAAACAGGATGTCGGTCCCCATCTGTTCTCTCTTCTCTTCCTTATCCTTTGCTGTTCTGTTATGTAAATATGTCAACAACAAAAAACTCCACTGTTTATTTTCAATTTTCAGTGTAAACATTAGCATTGAAGCTGCTCTTCAAATATTAAATGCACAATATTATCACAGACAAGGTTTTCACTGAATCATTGATTGAAATAAGAGCTCCTGGAAAAATGAACTGAGTGGGATAGCAGGGGTCTCGTTGACAACTTGTTTTTAATTAAATATCATATTTAAAACATGGGCTTCGAGCAATGTCTGTCAGCTTTAAACCTTGACGTGCGGTTTTGAAGATTCCACACAGGCTAGCAAGCAGAGTGTTCTGAAGAAGGGTCTCGACCCGAAACGTCACCTATTCCTTCGCTCCATAGATGCTGCCTCACCCACTGAGTTTCCCCACCATTTTTGTCGACCTAAGAGGTAGATTTGTCGACGCAGAGGTATATTTGCTGCCTCACAGCGCCAGTGACCCGGGTTCAATCCTGACTACAGGTGCTGTTGGTACGGACTTTGGTTATGTATGGGGTTAGCTTAGGTATGGGGGAGGTGCAGCGAGACCTGGGTGTCCTTGTACACCAGTCACTGAAAGTTGGTGTGCAGGTACAGCAGGCAGTGAAGAAAGCTAATGGAATGTTGGCCTTCATAACAAGAGGATTTCAGTATAGGAGTAAAGAGGTTCTTCTGCAGTTGTATAGGGCTCTGGTGGGACCACATCTGGAGTATTGTGTACAGTTTTGGTCTCCTAATTTGAGGAAGGACATTCTTGTGATTGAGGCAGTGCAGTGTAGGTTTGCAAGATTGATCCCTGCGATGGTGGGACTGTCATATAAGGAAAGATTGAAAAGACTAGGCTTGAATTCTTGTTGTTTAGAAGGATGGGGGGTTATCTTGTTGAAACATATACAATTATAAAAAGACTGGATGAGCTAGATGCAGGAAAAATGTTCCCAATGTTGGGCGAGTCCAGAACCAGGGGCCACAGTTTTAGAATAAAGGGGAGGCCATTTAAGACTAAGGTGAGAAAAACTTTTTCACCCAGAGAGTTGTGAATTTGTGGAATTCCCTGCCACAGAGGGCAGTGGAGGCCAAATCACTGGATGGGTTTAAGAGAGAGTTAGATAGAGCTCTAGGGGCTGGTGGGGATAAGGCATGCACGGGTTATTGATAGGGGGTGATCAGCCATGATCACAATGAATGGCGGTGCTGGCTCGAGGGGCCGAATGGCCTCCTTCTGCACCTGTTTTCTAGGTTTCTATGTTGTAGATTCTCCCCGTGACTACATTGGTTTCCTCCCATATTCCAAAGATGTACAGGTCTGTAGGTTAGTCGGATTCTGTAAATTGTCCCTAGTGTGTGTAGGATAATGTTCGCGTGCGGGGATCGCTGGTCGGCGTGGGCTCGGTGGGCCGAAGGGCCTGTTTCTGCGCTGTATCTCTAAACTAATCTAAACTAAATTAAAATATTTTCTTACAAAGCACATTCTATTCTCCGGGATTCAACTATAAAATATCCCTTACAAGTTATTTCCCTTCTCATCTCCAAGATTCTCCTGTAAATCAAAGATAAAAAATGCTGGAGTAACTCAGCGGGTCAGGCAGCATCTGTGGAGAACATGGATAGGTGACGTTTCACAGAGTGCTGGAGTAACTCAGCGGGTCAGGCAGCATCTGTGGAGAACATGGATAGGTGACGTTTCACAGAGTGCTGGAGTAACTCAGCGGGTCAGGCAGCATCTGTGGAGAACATGGATAGGTGACGTTTCACAGAGTGCTGGAGTAACTCAGCGGGTCAGGCAGCATCTGTGGAGAACATGGATAGGTGACGTTTCACAGAGTGCTGGAGTAACTCAGCGGGTCAGGCAGCATCTGTGGAGAACATGGATAGGTGACGTTTCACAGAGTGCTGGAGTAACTCAGCGGGTCAGGCAGCATCTGTGGAGAACATGGATAGGTGACGTTTCACAGAGTGCTGGAGTAACTCAGCGGGTCAGGCAGCATCTGTGGAGAACATGGATAGGTGACGTTTCACAGAGTGCTGGAGTAACTCAGCGGGTCAGGCAGCATCTGTGGAGAACATGGATAGGTGACGTTTCACAGAGTGCTGGAGTAACTCAGCGGGTCAGGCAGCATCTGTGGAGAACATGGATAGGTGACGTTTCACAGAGTGCTGGAGTAACTCAGCGGGTCAGGCAGCATCTGTGGAGAACATGGATAGGTGACGTTTCACAGAGTGCTGGAGTAACTCAGCGGGTCAGGCAGCCAGAGCTGAACTCACTTCTCGGCATCTGCATACAATGGTGTCGGTCTTGTCTCTTCTTGTGCGTGGTGGTGGAAAGATTGGCGGAAACACGGCCGCGACATGAACCTTCCTTGACCCCTACACCTCTATAAGATCACCCCTCATCCTCCTGCGCTCCAAGGAATAAAGTCCTATCCTGCCCGAGCTCTCTCTTGTATAGCTCAGGCCTTCGGGTCCTGGCAACGTTTTTGTAAATCACTGTTGCACTCTGTCTAGCTTCAACACAGGAGGCAAGAGTGCTTCATTGTCATCGTATGTACTGACAAAATGAATTATGAACTTTTCACTTACAGCAGCATAACTGGCATGAAAACAGTGTATGTTTACTTTTATTAATTTTGTCATATGTAGTACAGTGAAAAGCTTTGCTTTGCCTGCTATCCAAGCAGATTTGATATACCATACAGAAATACAGTCAGTGCAAATTCAGGTCCAATTGATCGAGCATAGAGAAAAATACAGTGTTTGGACCAGGGGTGGGGAAGCTTTTCATGTTGGAATGCCACATTAAATTAGCTGTAATCTAACAAGGCCGCATCCAAGAAACTTCAATTAGATATACTTCAGAATAAAAAAACAGTCAAACAAATACGCTGTTTGACTATTCCCAAATTCAACTTCAAACGGAAAGCCACGTGCACCTCCATCAAAGGTTGATGATACTGAAGACTGGACGGCCAGCGGACTCTCCCCGACATTTTCCCTCTCGTCAACCACTCAGGCGGTGGTGGCCCCCGTCAGGCATTGAGGTTAACGTACGTTCTAGAGTCGCATTAGAACTAAATCATGAGCATAACAATGTTTTCATTGTGGCCGTCAGTCGGGGAGCATTATTTTGTTAAATCTTCTTTTACTCTTTGGCATTTTAAATACGTTAATTTTAAGATTAAAATTAAAAGATAATAAAAGACAAACAAAAACGTATTAATAGAAATAAAAGGATTTGTTTTGCAAAATTTGGATTCATTCAAAAGGCTGCACTTAATGGCCTTGAAGGCCGCATGCAGTCTTAAGGCCCCAGGTTCCCCACCCCTTGTTTGGACCATATCCCTCGAAACCTTTCTTATCCATGTACCTGTCCAAATGTCTTTTAAAAATTGCGGCCTAGAGCCGTCGCAACCAGTTCCCCCAGCGGCTTGTTCCATGCACCCATGGACGCACCCTTAAAGATCATTGAAGGGTTTGGACACGCTAGAGGCAGGAAACATGTTCCCGATGTTGGGGGAATCCAGAACCAGGGGCCACAGTTTAAGAATAAGGGGTAGGCCATTTAGAACGGAGATGGGGAAAATCTTTTTCACCCAGAGGGTTATCAGTCTGTGGAATTCTCTGCCTCAAAGGGCGGTGGAGGCCGGTTCTCTGGATACTTTCAAGGGAGAGCTAGATAGGGCTCTTAAATATAGCGGAGTCAGGGGATATGGGGAGAAGGCAGGAACGGGGTACTGATTGGGGATGATCAGCCATGATCACATTGAATGGCGGTGCTGGCTCGACGGGCCAAATGGCCTACTCCTGCACCTATTGTCTATTGTCTATTCTTTATTAAAAATAATATTTATAATCCAATAAAACAAACCAGAATCCACCACCATAGTACGAGAAACAAATATACTAAATAAACTATCATACAGCTATGGTACAATCCTTTACCAAGGATGCATTCAACCCCTCCGCTGTGCCCAGCGCTCCCGTAAATCCCCCAGGGTGCCCGTGGACAGCGTGTAGTCCCTCTCTAACACCACACGAGTGTGGACTTAACCCTGGAAAAGGGGCAGGGAGCCGGCTCCGGCAGAGCCCTCTTCCGCCTGGCAGCGTGACTCGCGGATGGCCACGTGATCTGATATAATGGGTGCAAGTTGGTGCTAAACTACTGCTAAGTTGATGGAAAGTTAATCATTTTTATCACATTACAAATTCCAGGGCTGTCAGCAACACCGTTTTGATTACACTCGTGCTTAGGATCTCTGTATAAACATTAAGTTTAGTTCGGAGATATAGAGCGTGGAAACAGGCCAACCAAGTCCACACTGACCATCGATGTCTGAAGAAGGGTCTCTTCCCTCATCTCCAGAGATGCTGCCTGACCCGCTGAGTAAAAGCCCTAACCCACTGTACAAGTTCATTCAAAGTCTTCTCCCGCGTTTGCCCTGATTCAAACTCGGAGATTTATGGTAATGGCCACTTGTCGGTTGAAACATGTTGAAAAATCTTCACGAGTCTTCCTGAGCTTACCTGCCATTCGCGAGTCTTCCCGACTACGTGCCGTTAGCGTTACGAGCCGCTAAGAGACATCCCCGAGCTCCGACGTACCCGCTACGTTCATTCTCCGTGCTTACCACGAGTTTGATTTTTTTTTAAACTCGGGAGAGCTCTTGGAATGAACTCGTACCGTGGGACAGGGCCATTACCCCAGCATTTTGTGTCTTATCTTCAGTGTACACCGGCGTCTGCAGTTACTTCCCACGCATCCCAGTTCCCCGTCTTGACTGATAAAGGCCAGGGAGCCATTGCATGGCATGACGGAGCCTCGGAGACATCCAAAGATAGAAGCTTGATGTCCGGATAAATCACACCGTTGGACCTGGATCAAAGCGGGAAAAGATTAAACTGCTGTTTCAGAACGAGTTCTGAGCAGTTTGAAGCTGTGATGAATAATAGTCCTTCCAGAATGGGCCAAACATATCACTTGATGGGGAATCTAATGGAAACATTAAACCTAGAGATATTTGGTGATTAAAACTGAGTGCATAATAAGCAGACGAAACAATCTGATTATTGCAGAAACATTCATTACAATAGCTGTCAGAATCCCAATGTTTGCCAATCGCATTGTAGACTGGGGAAATTACTTTAATGATCTATTTCCAGTTTGCACCAAATGATATTTCTCTCTTTGTCAGGCTTTCTGTGCTTGGAGCTGCTCTCGGCCAGGCTGGGGCCCAATTAGTTCCCACCCAGCTAATTTTATTATCATTTGGCCCAAAGAAGTAATAAGGTCTGAGGTACTTAGACAAGCGGAGAGAAAAAAAAATAGATCATTATCAAATCTCTTATGAAATATTAAAAGAAATTAAGTTAATTGCCCCTGCCTGCTTATGTTGTATTATTTGTTTAAACAAATATATTCATATTGTTAGTTTATAGCTGTGCAGTTTGAAATGTAAAGGACTAGATGCAAGGATTCTAGCGTTTTGAACCAGTTGGAGGTTTACCTTATAAAGAGTATAAAGCCCATTGGATGTGAGACACTGGAGTGTCAGTTTAATGCAATTAAAGATATATGTAAAGGTTTAGGAAAGTTCACAGAATTCATCAGGATAGTCAAGAGTGTTTAATTGTCATATGTAAAGACAACGGAACAATGGTATTCTTACTTGCAGCAGCAAAACAGGTCTGTAAATCCAGTGCCTGTAAATAATGAGAAGAAATTTCTACTTACATAGATCAGTACAACGCATAACCAGGACCTTCGGCCCACAATTTCAGTGCCGACCATTACTCCAAATTAAATGTAGCTAATGGTGGCACGGTGGCGCAGCGGTAGAGTTGCTGCCTCACAGCGCCAGAGACCCGGGATCGATCCCGACTACGGGTGCTGTCTGTACGGAGTTTGTACGTTCTCCCTGTGACCGCATGGGTTTTCTCCGGGCGCTCCGGTTCCCTCCCGCACGCCAAAGACGTACAGGTTTGTCGCTCAATTGTCTTTGGTGAAATTGTAAATTGTCCCGGGTGTGTGTAGGATAGGGCTGACGTACGAGGTGGATCGCTGGTCGTTGCGGACCCGGTGGGCTGAAGGGTCTGTTTCAGCACTGTATCTTTAAATTAAACTAAACTAATAATATTAGAAGGTGGACAAAAATACTGGAGAAACTCAGCGGGTGAGGCAGCATCTATGGAGCGGAGGAAATAGGCGATGTTTCGGGTCGAGACCCTTCTTCAGACTGATGTGGGGGTGGGGGGGGGCGGTAAGAGAAAGGAAGAGGCGGAGACAGTGGGCTGTGGAAGAGCTGGGAAGGGGAGGGGAAGGAGGGAGAAAGCAGGGACTACCTTAAATTAGAGAAGTCAATGCTCATACCGCTGGGGTGTAAACTACCCAAGCGAAATATGTCAGGCTCCTCCAATTTACGGTGGTCCTCACTCTGGCCATGGAGGAGGCCCAGGACAGAAACGTCGGATTTGGATTGGGAGGGGGAGTTGAAGTTGTGAGCCACCAGGAGATCAGGTGGTTATTGCGAACCAAGCGGAGGTGTTGGGTGAAGCGATCGCCAAACCTACGCTTGGTCTCACCGATGTAGAGCAGCTGACACCTAGAGCAGCGGATGCAATAGATGAGGTAGGAGGAGGTGCAGGTGAACCTCTGCCTCACCTGGAAAGGCTATTTCCAAATATTAGAACATTTGTGTCCACCTTCGATTTTTCCAGCATCTGCAGTTCTTTCTCAAATATTAGAACATTTGGTAGATTTGGTGAAATATAACAGAGTTTCATAATGTATACATGGACTGCCAAGGTCTCCAGTCTAGTCAGATTTTGTGAGAAAGACATTTTAATTTGTTGGATTAAAATACTTCAGATGCGAGAAATGCAAAGGTAGACTCAAAGTGCTGGAGTAACTCAGCGGCTCAGGCAGCATCTCTGGAGAGAAGGGATGGATCGGGACCTTTTCCCAGACTGTATGAAGAAGGGACCCGACCCTTCATCCCATCCATTTTCTCCAGAGATGCTGCCTGACCCGCTCAGTTACTCCAGCACTTTGTGTCTATCTTTGGTATAAACCAACATCTGCAGTTAGACACAAAGCGCTGGAGTAACTCAGCGGGACAGGCAGCATCTCTGGAGAGAAGGAATGGATGACGTTTTGGGTCGAGACCCTTCTTCAGACCCGAAACGTCACCCATGCCTTCTCTCCGGAAATGCTGCCTGTCCCGCTGAGTTCCTCACCTGCTGAGTTACTCCAGCGTTCTGTGTCTATCTTCGATTTAAACCAGCATCTGCAGTTCCTTCTTACACATAATATCTGCAGTTCTTTGTTTCTACATTTTGTCTGCTAGAAATCCAACGTTCTTTTATATTTTCATCTATTCTTGGAAATAATGTAAATCAACAACTTCAGGTGCTGGAAATCTGAAGTAAAAATAGAAAATGCCTGAAGCACTCAGCGGGTCAGGCAGCACACGTGGATAAAGAAATCGTTCATGTTTCACATCTGGGACCAGAACCTGATGATGTGTTTCCAGCTTGTTCTGTTTTTATTTCAAGAGATAAATCTGATCAAGTAATCTCCTTTTGAGTTTAGTTTAGAGACACAGCACAGAAACAGGCCCTTCAGCCCACCGAGTCCGTGCCGACCAGCAATCCCCACACACTTATACTATCCTACTCACACTTGGGACCATTTACAATTTTTACCAAAGCCAATTAACCTACAAACCTGCACGTCTTCGGAGTGCGGGAGGAAACCGGAGCACAGGCAGGTCACGGGGAGAACGTACAAACCCCGTACAGACAGCACCCGCAGTCCGGATTGAACCCGGGTCTCTGGCGCTGTGAGGCAGCAGCTCTACCCGCTGCGCCACCGTGTCGCACCTTAACCTGATAAAAATCCTCCTTGATGCACAATACCCAGTCATGTCACAGTCAACATAATTAACTATTCATCAAATTAATGGATTAATTTCAAGCTTTGGAGTAGCTCAAGAAATAATCTTGTACATTTGATAACAAATAAAATCATCACCTAAATATATTTATGATTTAAAGATAATAAATATCTTCACATAAACTGTACAAACAAGGGGTGAATCGTGAGACTCTGAAGCTCGGTAATGTTGTCTAAGACCATTGATAATGTACAGTTGCGTGCAATAAAAGGACGTTCTCTGTACCCCGGTACACATGACAATTATAAAAACTAAACGCTACCCTGTACGACTGTTACAATCTGCCTTCTTTTCCAATTCCAAACCTGTAGCAATTGCTGCCAATATGTTATACAATAGACAATAGACAACAGGTGCAGGAGTAGGCCATTCGGCCCTTTGAGCCAGCACCGCCATTCAATGTGATCATGGCTGATCATCCCCAATCAGTACCCCGTTCCTGCCTTATCCCCATATCCCCTGACTCCGCTATCTTTAAGAACCCTATCTAGCTCTCTCTTGAAAGCATTCCAGAGAACCGGCCTCCACCGCCCTCTGAGGCAGAGAATTCCACAGACTCACAACTCTCTGTGAGAAAAAGTGTTTCCTCGTCTCCATTCTAAATGGATTATTCTTAAACTGTGGCCCCTGGTTCTAGACTCCACCTACATGTTATTTGTCTTTGTTAATTCCTCCCTCCCACCTGTGTGCTAACTGTAGGCCACGATTCATTCACAAAGAAGGCCACCTCGTCTCCCTGTAGTTAGATAAGTGTGCAGTGTGCCAATGTCATTCCACAAGTACGATTCAAGCAGCCCCCTCTCCGGCCAACTGTACAAAATCACTTCCCACCTTCCACAGTTCTGGATGGCAGATGTGGCGCTGCATGGTGGCGCGGCGGTAGAGTTGCCGCCTCACAGCGCCGGAGACCCCGGTTCGATCCCGACTGGCAGGTGCTTGTTTGCACGGATTTGTACGTTCGCCCTGTGACCTGCGCGGGTTTTCTCCAAGATCTTCGGTTTCCTCCAACGCTCTAAACACGTTTGTACAGGTTTGTAGGTCAATTGGCTTGGTGTAAATGTTTAAAAATTGTCCCGACTGCGTGTAGGATAGTGCTGAAGTGCGGGAATGGCTGGTCGGCGCAGACACGGTGGGCCGAAGGGCCTGTATCTCTAAACTAAACTAAACTAAACTTTCACAGTTCTCGATGACAGAAATAATTGCATTTGTTAAACCCCTGTCCCACTGTACGAGTTAATTCCAAGAGTTCTCCCGAGTTTGCCCTGATTCAAACTCGGAGATTTACGATAATGGCCGCTCCTTGGTACTCGGGGCTCTCGTGGACATTTTTCAACATGTTGAAAAATCTTCACCAGTCTTCCCGTGCTTACCTGCCGTTAGCGAGTCTTCCCGAGTACCTGCCATTAGTGCTAAGAGACGTCCCCGAGCTCCGACGTACCCGCTACGTTCATTCTCCGTGCTTACCACGAGTTTGATTTATATTAAACTCGGGAGAGCTCTTGGAATGAACTCATACCATGGGACAGGGCTATAACTGCACGGATACAATGTGGATTGTGTCCTGATGTGAGCATATAAAATTAAGAGAGACTTCAGTATGGTACACATTTTTTTATTTAAGGTAGAAATGACAAAGACCAGAGAATGTTGGTTTAAGGTGAGAGGGGAAAAGTTTAAAGGAGATGTGCCGCATTTGGAATATTCTGAAAGATTCTGCGCCCCATATCTGAGGAAAGATCTGCTGGCCCTGGAGAGGATCCAGAGGAGGTTAACCAGAATGATCCCAGGAACAAGTGGGTTAACCTATGATGAGCTTTTGACGCCACTGGGCCTGTACTCGCTGGAGTTTAGAAGAATGAGGGGGGACATTTAACCATACAGGGTAGTGAAAGGCCTGGATAGAGTGGATGTGAAGAGGATGGTTCCACTAGTGGGAGTGTCTAGGACCAGAGGTCACAGGCTCAGAATTAAAGGACGTTCCTTTAGGAAGGAGATGAGGAGAAATTCTTTAGTCAGAGGGTGGTGAATATGTGGAATTCTTTGCCACAGACGGCTGTGGAGGCCAAGTCAGTGGATGTTTTTAAGGCAGGGATAGATAGATTCTTGATTAGTGCGGGTGTCAGGGGTTATGGGGAGAAGGCAGGAGAATGGGGTTAGGAGGGAGAGATAGATTAGCCATGATTGAATTGCGGAGTAGACCTGATGGCCCGAATAGTCTAATTCTGCTCCCATCACTTATGTTGGTGCTGGCTCCTAGGGCCAAATGGCCTCCTCCTGCACCTATTGTCTATTGTCTATTGACAGGCATCATCTCTGGGGAGAACGAATGGGTAACGTCACCCATTCCTTCTCTCCCGAGATGCTGCCTGTCCCGCCGAGTTATTCCAGCGTTTTGCGTCTATCTTTGGTGTTAACCAGCATCTGCAGTTCCTTCCCACGCACAAGATTCCAGTGTCTCTCGGCTCTTCGATTGCACAGTTCTCTCCCGCACGGCTTTCGTTGCAAGCCCTGGATATTTATTGATTTCTGTGTCATACATTAGCTGCAGAAAAAAAGATTATGGATGTGAAGATGCAAAAAGGACCTTGACTTTTACAGTGAACAACCAGTGAAGGAAGAGTCTTTGTGAACAAAGTGCGGTCGGTGTTTTTGAAATACAGTCGTGTTTTCTTTTCCTCCAAATATACGTGTGGGATTGCTTTGGGCCTACAGTTAAAGGCTTTCCCTTTGAAGGACGCATCTGGTGGTCGGCTGTGCGCAATTGTCTCGGTAAAAACCCTGAAACAAAGCTGCACGCTCCCTTTCAAAAACCCTCACAAAGAAATGATCCAGTTAGACAAAAAAAATCAAGAAATATAAAAATCTGTACTTTCAGAAACAAAGGGGAAATCTGCAAGACTGCCAAGGTGGAGCGGGCAAAATAGCCTTGGTGAAGAGGAGACAGAATGGTGAATTGTTGGTTGCTAGGTAGCGTGAGTTCTCCCGGGGACTGGGTAGTGAGTGGGGACATTGGAAGGCGTTTTAATAGCTTCATTGCGATTAGTGACTTCCTTGCATTGATGGCTCTTGGGAGCAGCTTGCCATGAACCTCGGCGCACAATTAGACATTAAACTAGATACAAACTAATCCCTCTGATAGAGAATAACAGGCGGCGCTTGTGAATAAATTGCTCTTGTTTTCTTTCCTTAATTTGTTGCCTTTTCCACCAATGTTCACTTTATTTGAAGAGAATTGCAGCGTCCGTGTTCCCGGGAAATTGCAGCGCTCGTGTTCCCGGGAAATTGCAGCGCTCGTGTTCCCGATGGGAGAGTGTTTTCCTCATTGACTTCAGATAGATGTTGCATGCGTTCATACTCTACAGGCAGTGATATTCGATTAGATCTTATGCTAGGGTGCTAAGCAAAAGGTCCCTTCGTTTTGCCCGGTGGCGCAGAGGTAGAGTTGCTGCTTCACAGCGCTCGCAGCGCCGGAGACCCGGGTTCGATCCCGACCACGGGTGCTGTCTGTACAGAGTTTGTGCCCCCTCTCCCGTTTAGCCCCTGTTTGACCCCGTGACCATTTAGAACGGAGATGAGGTAAAACGTTTTCACCCAGAGAGTTGTGAGTCTGTGGAATTCTCTGCCTCAGAAGGCAGTGGAGGCCAATTCTCTGGATGCTTTCAAGAGAGAGCTAGATAGAGCTCTTAAAGATAGCAGAGTCAGGGGATATGGTGAGAAGGCAGGAACGGGGTACTGATTCTGGATGATCAGCCATGATCATATTGAATGGCGGTGCTGGCTCGAAGGGCCGAATGGCCTACTCCTGCACCCATTGTCTATTGTCTATTGACCTGTGGTTTTCTCCGAGGTCTTCAGTTCCTCCCACACTCCCAATACGTATAGGTTTGTAGGTAAATTGCCTTGGTATTGTGGAAATAGTGTCCTTAGTGTGTGTAGGGTAGTGTTAGTGTGCGGGGATCGCTGGTCGGCGCAGACCCGGTGGGCCGAAGGGCCTGTTTCCGCGCTGTATCTCTAAACTAAACAAAACTAATCTAAACCAGTGAGAATGAGTCAAAGATATCGGCAGCGGAGAAACAGTAAAAGTAAAAATGAAATTCAGTTGCATGTTCTGGAGACACTCTATACACCTCTTCGGGGAAAATCTTTGATCAGACATTACTGGAGTTTATCTTGCACTACACGTCATTCCCATCATCATGTATCTGTACACTGTGGACGGCTCGATTGTAATCGTGTATTGTCTTTCCGCTGACTGGTTAGCACGCAACAAAAGCTTTCCACTGTACCTCGGTACACGTGACAATAAACTCAACGGAACTATTGAGTTTAGGTTTCATATGGTCATGTGTACCGAGGTACAGTGAAAAGCTTTGTTTCAGTTTAAGTTACTTGTCACGTGTACTGAGGTACAGTGAACACCTTTTGTTGCGTGCTAACCAGCCGGCGGAAAGACAACACGCAATTAAAATGGATCACCCGTGATTGAGTGACGGAGTGGACTTGACGGGCCGAATGGCCTAATTCTGCTCCTATCACTTATAAAGTCTTGGAGCAAATAGATCTCATCTCCATTTGCTGTGAGCTATCATCATCGGCGGTCACTCGAAACGAGTATGACTGTCCTCTGATGGAGAACGCCTGTGCGTGACTTTGTTTAACGTGGGAGACAGACAGCCACCCCACGGTCCTTGACATATCTGGGTCAGGATCCAGTGGCATGGAGTCCAAGACGACTGGAGACCCTTTTCTGCTGCAGCCTTCATCCGCATTCCCAGCCGTTGTGACGCTCCACTAAGGTCAGCCATCGTCCTCCGTTGAGGTCTTGGTTGGATTGTCAGGGACCTCCCCCTTGACCTTACCGCCATGGGTGGCCCTACCAGGAGCATCGCTCCAGACGGCATCGCTCTCAGGATCTCAGGTCCACGCAAGCTTCTCCACCACGGACACGGTGACAATCCGCGGAGAAGTGTGAGCCGTGTGTAGGAATAATTCAGCAAAGACGAGAAAGTGGTTCCTTCTGGAGGTTGTGGCTTTTTTTCCTTCATTCAATCATAAGGTGATAAGTGATAGGAGCAGAATGAGGCCATTCGGACCATCAAGTCCACTCCGCCATTCAATCGTGGCTGATCTCTCTCTCCTCTCCTAACCCCAGTCTCCCGCCTTCTCCCCACAACCCCTGACACCCGTACCAATCAAGAATCTGTCGACCTCTGGCCCAAATCTTATAGGGAAGATATTAAGTTGGGAGAATTCAGTTCTGTTCCGACCTGCGTTTTTCCGTGAATAATTGAAAGGTTTAGTGTTAAATGGTGCGATCAAAATGTGATCATGCACTCTCTAAAAGCTCAGCCATTTTACGCCGAGATTAATTCTAAGTGGAGAACCATTGTGTTTTTATCGTTCTCGACACTGATCTTTTCTTGCAACCTTCAACTCTTAGTCCTTGGGATGAATTTTTCCGTGAAGTGCCCTTTTGTAATGATGCACCAGGGGAATCTGGCCTGACAGCTCCTTCAATATTGAATGAATGGGTGAAAGATACTGCATGAGAACAGGCCCGTCGGCCCACCCCAGTCCATGCTAACCATCGATCACCCGTTCACACCAGTTACACACACTAGGAGCAATTTACAGAGGGCCGTTTAACCTACAAACCCAAATTGCAGCCTCACGGCGCCAGAGACCCAGGTTCAATCCTGACTACGGGTGCAGTTGGTACAGAGATATACGTTCCCCCCGTGACCTGCGTGGGTTTTCTCCGGGTACTTCAGTTTCCTCCCACACTCCAAAGATGTGATCTTGGAGTGTGGTATCACAGATTTGTAAGTAAATTGGCTTCGGTAAAAGATTATAAATTGTCCCTGGTGTGTGTATGAGAGTGTTAATGTACGGGGTGGTCGCTGGTCGACGCGGACACAGTGGACCAAAGAGCCTGTCTCCGAGCTGTATCTCGTGCTATTGAGGGAGTGCAGTGTAGGTTCACAAGTTAATTCCCGGGATGGCGGGACTGTCATATGTTGATTGAATGGAGCGGCTGGGCTTGTATACTCTGGAATTTAGTATGAGAGGGGATCTTATTGAAACGTGTAAGATTATTAAGGGTTTGACACGCTAGAGGCAGGAAACATGTTCCCGATGTTGGGGGAGTCCAGAACCAGGGGCCACAGTTTAAAAATAAGGGGTAAGCCAATTAGAATGGAGATGAGGAAACATTATTCCACACAGAGAGTTGTGAGTCTGTGGAATTCTCTGCCTCAGAGGGTGGTGGAGGCCGGTTCTCTAGATACTTTCAAGAGAGAGCTAGATAGGGCTCTTAAAGATAGCGGAGTCAGGGGATCTGGAGAGAAGGCAGGAACGGGGTACTGATTGGGGATGATCAGCCATGATCACATTGAATGGCGGTGCTGGCTCGAAGGGCCGAATGGCCTACTCCTGCACCTATTGTCTATTGTCGATTTTCCAAACTAAACACACACCAACGCTTCTCCTTCCCAATGTCATAGACAACAGGACTCCAATGTCTACACAAGGTCCCTCTCGGCACCACCAGCCAATCTGTGAAGCACAATAAAAACTCGTAAAGAAAATGAGAAGTCATAAATGTTGTCACCGCGGCTTCACACTCAGCCCTGCTGATTCCAAGTGGATTTATGAGCATAAAACCTGATTACATTTGAAGACCTTTGCAGTTTCCATGAGTCAGGTCTCACGGAAAGATCAAACGCCTTCGACTTACCTATTTATTCCTGTGTCACACTGAGATTGTTGGGAAAGGGCCCTTCTGATTATAGACGAGTCTAGTTTAGTTTAGAGATACAGCGTAGAAACGAGCCCTTCGGCCCACCGAGTCCGCGCCAACACTAACACTATCCTACACACACACTAGGGACAATTTTTGTTTTTACGGAAGCCAATTAACATACAAACCGGCATGTCTTTGGAGTGCGGGAGGAAACCGGAGCAGCCAGGGAAAACCAACGGGGTCACGGGGAGAACGCACAAACCCCGTACAGAGAGCACCCGCAGTCAGGATCGAACCCGCGTCTCTGGCGCAGTGAGGCAGCAACCCTACCGCTGTGCCACCCATAATGCCCATAATGAGTTACTCACAAGGAGCTCAACGTAGGTTAAGATCTCAGAGTGCCCGAGTAATTAAGCGTGAAGGGTAAATCTGGAAAGGGTTAGTCAGGGCTGCAATATTTGCACGTCCATATTCACATCATTCAGTTTAGTTTATTGTCACGTGTACCGAGGTACAGTGAAAAGCTTTTGTTGCGTGCTAACCCAGTCAGCGGAAAGACAATACATGATTACAATCAAGCCATCCACAGTGTACAGATACAGGATAAATGGAATGATAAAAGGAATATCAGGCAACTGAACCATCCTACATCAACCAGAGAGCAGAGCTGAACTGATGTCTACCTCATTGGTGACCCTCGGACTATCCTTGATTGGACTTTGCTGGCTTTACCTTGCACTAAACGTTATTCCATTATCATGTATCTGTACACTGTAAATGGCTCGATTGTAATCATGTATTGTCTTTCTGCCAACTGGATAGCTCGCGACACAAGCTTCGGTATGCTTGACAATAAACTAAACAAAATTCCTTCGCTCCATTGATGCTGCCTGACCCGCTGAGTTCCTCCAGCATTTTTGTCTACCTTCGATTTTTCGAGCATCTGCAGTTCTTTCTTAAACCAACTGTGGATAATGAGGATAAAGTGCATGATAAAGTTCAGTGATGTCCGATCAAAGATACTCCGAGGGTCTCCAATGAGGTAGATGGTCGCTGAGCACTGCTCTCTAGTTGTTGGTAGGATGGTTCCGTTGCCTGATAATTGCCTGACTTTGCCCACAATATCCCGAGGAAATAATTAACACTCACTGTCCTCTTTTGTACTTATTCCAAAGATGCTCATATTTCAAAGGATGAAAATCCCACTTATCCATGATTAGTTAGATCTATTTATAACAAATTAATTTGGGAAGAAAGAGGCCATTCGAGCAGTAATTATTTCTTTGAAGTTGACGGATAGATAGTGCATCATTCGCTAATCGCAGTGTCAGAAATGAGGAAATAATTGAAAAGATAGCAGGCGAATACTCGTGACATTTTCACAATGTAAATTTTACTCTCAGCTGACTGGGAGGATTTCACTACCTGCTTTATGTTGGCCTTAGTGACTTCAGAACCTAGGGTGGCACAATGGCGCAGCAGTAGAGCTGCTGCCTCACAGCGCCGGAGACCTGGGTTCGATCCCAACTACGGGTGCTGCCTGTACACAGTTTGTACCTTCTCTCCGTGACCTACGTGGGTTTTCTCCGGGACCTCTGGTTTCCTCCCACACTTCAAGGACGTACAGTTTTATAGGTTAATTGGCTTAGTATAAATGTATATTGTCCCTAAGTAGACACAAAAAGCTGGAGTAACTCAACGGGTGAGGCAGCATCTCGAGAGAGAAGGAATGGGCGACGTTTCGGATATATTTATAAAAAATTGACTAATTCAGTCTGAAGAAGGGTCTCGACCCGAAACGTCGCCCATTCCTCTCCAGAGATGCTGCCTCTCCCGCTGAGTTACTCCAGCATTTTGTGTCTACCTTCGATTTAAACCAGTTCTTTCTTACATACATTGTCCCTAGTGTGTGTGGGATAGTGTTAGTGTACGAGGATCGCTGGTCGGTGCGGACTCGGTGGGCCGAAGGGCGTGTTTACACGCTGTTTCACTGAACTAAACTAAACTAAACACTTTTCACCTCCAGCTTTCGTTCCCATTGCATGAAGTCGGGCTAATCTTACTGCCTCCTCAGGCCAGATGTTCTTGGCTGGTCCAGCAACCTCACACCCTCTGGCTTGTGTACGCGGATATTAGCGTCGGTGTGTGTCTCGTTTAGAGATACAGCTCGGAGACGGGCTCTTTGGTCCACTGTGTCGGTGCCAACCAGCGATCACCCCATGCACGAGCATTCTCATACACGCACTGGGGACAATTTACAATCTTTTGCCAAAGCCAATTAACCTGGAAACCCGCACGTCTTTGGAGTGTGGGAGGAAACCGGAGCACCCGGAGAAAACCCACGCAGGTCACTGGGAGAACGCACAAACTCCCCGAGGACAGCACCTGTGGTCAGGATCAAACCTGGGTCTCTGGCGCTGTGAGGCAGTAGCTCTACTGCTGCGCCACCGTGCCGCCCAGAACGCGCGCGTGTGTATGTGATACATCACGGAAACAGTTCCTTCAACCCACTGAGTCCACGCCGACCTATGATCACCCGTTCAAACTAGTTCTATGTTATCCCACTTTCTCATCCACTCTACTCTAAACTCAATTTACTGAGGGCCAATTAACCAACAAACCTACACGTCTTTGGGATGTGGAAGGAAACCCGGAGGAAACCCACTCGGTCACGTGCAAACTCCACACTGACAGTACCCGAGGTCAGGATCAAAACCGGGTCACTGGAGCTGTGAGGCAGCAACTCTACCGCTGCACCACCGTGCCGGCTTATCGTGAAGATCCAAACTCAGGGGGGGGGGGGGCTCATGACACTGAACACTGCAAGACTTAAAGTTCAGACACAGAGTGCTGGAGTAACTCAGCGGGTCAGGCAGCATCTCTTGAGAACATGGATAGGTAGAATTAAGGGTTGGGACCTTTCTTGAAACTGATGACACCGACCCCTGTCCGGTTCGGTTTAGCTTATCGTCACGCGTACCGGGGTGCGGTGAAAAGCTGCCGATCCTTGCGTGCTAACCCTGCCTGACCCGCTGAGCTACTCCAGCACTTTGTGCCTTCCCCAGAGGCGCTGCCTGATCCGCTGAGTTTCTCCAGCCCTTTGCTGTGAGCCGGCTCCTGCAGTTGTGTCTGAGGTTTCTCTTTTTACTGCAGCATGCTATCCACTACCAAAACCGCGAGGATCAATAATCCAGTGGTTCACTGCTGATCGGTAACTGCATCTTGGCATTTACAGTGACCGATAGTCAACTGGGCATTACAATGAGGTAGTCATTCTATAGTAGACTTACCGTTAAGTGCCATCTAAATATTAATGCGCACTTTTAATATTTTTCCCTCCCTTCCCTACTGAAGCAATGCACCTCCTTGACTTGAACTGGCAGCTACAACCAACTGATGGACAGATCTTTAGGAATGGAGTGGGAACAGGAGACGCAAGTGATGTAACAATAGCACCATCTGCTGGCCGAGGTAAAACCTGTTTGGCGTGTTCGATAACAACTAACAAAAAGGGCCTGGTGTCCCACTTGGCGATTTTTTTCGGAGACTGCCGGCCTCGTATCAGTGTTGCCAAACGATTTTGAACATTTTCAAAATCCAGCGGCGACGAGGAAAATGTTGCGACACTTGAAAAAACACCGCGCGCGTCAATGCGTCGTCTCCGCCGCGAATTTTTCATTGAACCGATACGTCAGTCAATGATGCCAGCAGTCGCCGAAAAAATCGCCAAGTTGGACAGGCCCTTAATTGCGCTCTGCTCCGCTCGTTACCTGCTTGCTTTACCTCTGCTTTGCTCGTTCTCCTGCAGTCGAAGAACCTTCTCTTTCCCCGCTCCACCAAAACCAGGAACTCCCCCTTCCCTCCCTGCCCACTGTCCCACCAGAAAAAAACACGCCCCGGCCTTGGTCACTTAGTTTAGTTCAGCTTCGGGACGCAGCGCAGAAACAAGCCCTTTCGGCCCACCGTGTCCGCGCCGACCAGCGATCCCCCCCTGTACACTAGCCCTATCCTACACACACTAGGGCCAATTTACAATTATACCCAGCCAATTTAGCCTGCAAACCTGCACGTTTTGGAGTGTGGGAGGAAACCGGAGCACCCGGAGAAAACCCACGCGGGTCACGGGGAGAAATCCGTGCAGATAGCTCCCGTGGTCAGGATCGAACCCGGCGCTGTAAGGTAGCAACTCTACCACTGCGCCATTGTGCTGCCAATTCACACCACAATCCCCCTCCCCCTCCCCCCCCCCCCCCCCCCCCAAGATCACCTGCATCCACCTATCACTTAGACACAAGGAACTGCAGATGCTGAATTACATAAAGGACACAAAGTACTGGAGTAACACAGCGGGTCAGGTCGTATTGATGGAGAATATGGTGAATAAGCGTAGGTTACAGTCTGCAGAAGGGTCTTGACCCGAAACGTCACCCATCCCTTCTCTCCAGAGATGCTGCCTGTCCCGCTGAGTTACTCCAGCATTTTGTGCCTATCTTTGGTGTAAGCCAGCATCTGCAGTTCCTTCCAACACAAACCTGCTGATGTGGCTGGAATTGGGACTAACAAGACAGCTCTCCTTTCTTTCCTTTCTATACAAAAGTAATAAATATTTTAGAATGGTGCAGCATTTCTTTCTTACATACGATACGCTTGCCTTCGAAGAATCGAGTCAGGAAGTCATGATGTAGCTTTATGGGACTTTGGTGAAGTTGCATTTGGAGTATGTCGCACGCAGTTCTGGTCACACCCAGCGTAGGATGCGGAGGCTGTGGAGAGGACGCAGAGGAGGCTTACCAGAATGATGAGATCCAACGAACTGCGGATGCCGTTTTACGATATAACAGGAGACGGACACAAATTGCTGGAGTCTTCTTCTTTCGTGCCCATCTTCCATGTTTCAAATGTTGACCTCGCTGTCATCGTCCGTCCTGAAAAGGACGCAAGCTTCCGGCGACAATCAGTGGGAGCCATCACTTGTCGCACAATTAGCTCGGGACACTTCCAGTTTCCAGCCCCGCGACCTGGACACTTCTGCTATGGGGCCAATGCTGGAGTAACTCGGCGGGATAGGCAGCTTCTCCGGGGAGGGAATGAGCTTCTTCAGACTGAGAGTCAAGGGAGAGGGAGACACAGAGATACGGAAGCTTAAGATGTGAAAACACAGATCAAAGGGGAAGTAGATCTAGGAAGTGTAGAAGGTAGACAATAATGCTGGAGAAACTCAGCGGGTGAGGCAGCATCTATGGAGCGAAGGAAGTATCTCCTCAAGATATGCCTACTTTGAAGAGGTTCTCCTCCTCTCTCCGAAGAAACTTTAACAAAATCCCTTCTCACTGCCCCCCCTCTGTGAGTCCTTGCTTTCTCCCTCTTTCCCCTCCCCTTCCCCGCTCTCCCACAGCCCACTGTCTCCGCCTCTTCCTTTCTTCTTCCTCTCCCCCCATCCCCACGCCCCAGAAGCGTTGCCTATTTCCTTCGCACCATAGATGCTGCCTCACCCGCTGAGTTTCTCCAGCATTTTTGTCTGCGATTTTTCCAGCATCTGCTGTTCCTTCTTAAACAAGAAAATGTAGAACGGCTCATTGTTAGCTGAGGGGAAGGTGACAACGAGCCGTGCAATCAGTGAAATGTAATCAGGAGGACAGTGAAAGTAGTTGGAGAACTAGGGTGGGGGAGAGATGGAGAGAGAGGGAAAGCAAGGGTTACAATAAACAAGTTCTGCTTTACGAGAATGCTGGCTGGATTAGGAGTAAGCAGCTGCAGGGAGAAGTGAGACAGGCTGCAGTTGTTTTCTCGGGACCATTGGAGATTTGGGGGGAGACCTGTGAGGTGTAGATAGTAGATAGTCTGGTTTAATGTCACGTGTACCGACATACAGTGAAAAGCTTTTTTGTTGCGTGCTACCCAGTCAGCGACAAGACAATACGTGATTGCAATTGAGCCGCCCATGGTGGACAGATACACGATAAGGGGAAGTTTAACTCCAGTAAAGTCCAACATAGTTCGAGGGTCTCCAGTGAGGTAGGTGGGAGGTCAGGACCACTCCCTGGCTGGTGATAGGATGGTTCAGTTGCCTGAAGGGCCTAATTCACGACCTCTGCCGAGTTTGCCCTTGACTCCTACTCGCAGCATGGTCGTCACGGGGTCGTAGGTAGGTCGTTTTGTGTATCGTCGTGTGTACCGAGGTACAGTGAATAGCTTTTTGTCAGGGTAGGCAAATGGTCAAAATCATATTCCCAGGATGGAAATATCAAACATTAGAGGGGATAGCTGTAAAGTTAGAGGAGCAATGTCTAAAGATATGTAAAGGTCCTGTCCCACTTAGGCTATTTTTAGGCGACTGTCATAGTCGTAGCCGGTCGTCGAAAAACCGGTGACTGGACAACCCCCCCCCCCCCCCCCCCCTCGACATAAAATTTGAAATAGAATCAATACTTTAACAACAAAAACTAAGTCAGCACCGGCGACAACCTACGTTAACCTGGCGACAACTACGACAGCACCTACGTCAGGAGAAGTCAAGCTACGCTCATTGGCGTCAAACCCACTGTCGCCGACTGTCTTCAAAAATGTTTCAACATGGTGAAAATCCAGCGGCGACCAGAAAGACGCTACGACTCTTTGGGCGACTGAGGAGATGTCTCACGACCACACAGGCGACACCCCGCGACCATGTGGCGACAGTCTAGTTGCCTGTAGTTGCCTAAAAAATCGCCTAAGTGGGACAGGCCCTTGAAGCAAGATTTTTACTTAAGAGGGTGGTGGGTGCCTGGAACGCGCTGCCAGGGGTGGTGGTGGAGGCAAATACGATAGTGGCATTTAAGAGGCTTTTGGACAAGCACGTGGATGTGCAGGGAACGGAGGGATATGGATCATGTGCAGGCAGATGAGAGATGGTCTTTGCATCATGTTGGGCACGGACATTGTGGGCCGAAGGGCCTGTTCCTGTGCTGTAACAGTCCATGTTCTACAACCCAGGCATTGACTTAGGATATTTGACTGTCGGCTTAGGGATGTAAATGCACGCAGCCACAACTGGAAGTGAACCTTTCTGAGCCAATACTATAATGCAAACCTTTATTCAGTGTGTACTGGTACCTCTCTGTCAACTAGGGTGGCCAACTCTCTCTTATTAGCCGGGACATCCCGCAAATTGGGGCTAAACTGGTTTGTCCCGTATTTGACCGCTACTACTTGGGTCGAGGGGACTGTCAGGGTCGGAGCGCCGCGTCCGGCCCCGCCTCACCCGTCCCGACGTAGTGCAGCCCATGGAGTGCAGCAGCCGCAGCAGCCGCAGCAGCCGCAGCAGCGCCTCGCCCGTGGCCCCGTCGGTCGGTCGGCAGCCCGGCCAGCTGTCCGACCTTCGGACCTTCGCTTACCGCCAACACCACTACCACCCCTCTTTCTCATGGCCGATCATCGGTTCATGAGTTGGATGGGGCGCTGGACTCGGGCCGAAACTCCTCAGCTGGCCTGCCGGCTGGGCTTTGTGTGCAGTCCAGCACCCGGGCCAACTCATCATTCACCCAGCCACGGCCGAGTCGGTCAACGAATTGCCGTCGGGAATTTGTCTCGTATTTTGACCTTTTGTCCCTTATTTGGGAGTGAGAAAGTTGGCCACCCTAATTGTGAGCCGCCTTTTATTTATTCATCTCTTTGTCTTCATTGTTAGAAATATTTATTTAAAAACTCGAACAGAACAGCGACTTGTTCAGCTGCTGCTGATGCCACAAGGAAATTGCGAATCTTGGATCCCATTGAACATATAATTATCCCAGGCCTATTGTAATATTTAAGCTACACACAAAACCAGGCCTAATTAAATGTTTTGGCTGCAGAGAATCGTGAGCTCCTGTTTAGCCTCTCCGATTTTCACCTTCTCCGCTTTACTGCAACTAACTTTAATCCGATGTTTGACACAAAAAGCTGGAGTAACTCCGTGGGACAGGCAGCATCTCTGGGGAAAAGGGACGGGTGAAGTCTTGGGTTGAGGCCCTTCTTCGGACCCAATCTCGACCCGAAATGTCGCCCGTTCCTTTTCTCCAGAGAAGCTGTCTGACGAGTTACACCGGCATTTTGTGCCTATCTGCGGTTTAAACCAGCACCTGCAGTTCCTTCCCACACATCAATCCGATGCTGTCCCCCTCTCCGCTACTGTATTTGGTGAGGTAATTGCTCCAAAGGTTTTGGGCGACACAGTGGTAAAGTTGCTGCCTCACAGCGCCAGAGTCCCAAGTCAATCCTGACTCCATCAAAATGATAGCAGGCAGCCTTGGAAGCCTTACCCCATGACTCAAACCTCACGTCAAAAACCTTGGCGTGATATTTGACTCAGCATTGAAATTTGAGAAACAAGTCAATGCTGTGGTAAAAGTTAGCTTCTTCCAGCTTCGGACGATAGCTAAAATAAAACAATTCCTCCAGTTTGGTGACCTCAAAAAGATCATCCCCACATTTATCTCCTCCCGCCTCGATTACTGCAACTCCCTTTCCACTGGCATCAGCCAATCTTCCCTGCCCCGCCTGCAACTGGTCCAAAACGCCGCTGCGAGACTCCTGACGACTCCTGTCCGATAAAGGGACCACATCACCCCGATCCTGGCCTCTCTCCACTGGCTCCCTGTGCGGTTCCGAATAAATTTCAAGATCCTCCTTTATGTCTACAAAGCCCTTAACGGGCTCGCCCCCACCTACATCAAAAGTCTGCTTACCCACAGCACCACCTCCAGGTCCCTCAGATCGGCCGACTTGGGGTTACTGAACATCCCGCGGTCTAGGCATGAGCTCAGGGGCGACCGCGCCTTTGCGGTTGCAGCTCCTAGACTGTGGAACAGCGTCCCTCTTCCCATCAGAACTGCCCCCTCCATCGACTCTTTAAATCGAGACTAAAAACTCATCTTTGCTCTCAAGCCTTTCTTGACGTCCTCTGAGGGAGGGCTATATGTATGTGTTTATGTATGTACTTAATCTATGAACCACTGTTGTATAACGTTAGTACCTCCACCAATGTAAAGCACTTTGGTCAACGAGAGTTGTTTTTTAAATGTGCTATAGAAATAAAAGTGATTTGACTTGATGGGTGCTGTCTCCACGGAGGTTGCACATTCTCCCCGTGACCTGCATGATTTTTGACGGGTGCTACGGTTTCCTCCCACACATTCCTAAGACGTGCAAGTTTATAGGTGAATTGGCTTCAGTAAAATTGTAAATTGGCCTAGTGTGTGTAGGGTTGTGCAAGTGTACGGGGTGATCGCTGGTCGGCGCGGACTCGATTGGGCTGAATGGCCTGTTTCCGCGTTGTGTCTCTTAAGTCCAAAGTCCAAAGATCATATTATATGTGAGTCCAATCATGTCATGCACAAGTAAAATGGAGAAAACGGTGTTACGGAATTATAATTCCAGATAAAGTGCAGATTTAAAAAAATGCACAAGTCACAGTGAGGTAGGTTGATAGATCTGGACAACTCCCTTGGCTTATGATAGGACCGTTCAGTTGTCCAATAGCAGCAGAGAAGAAGCTGTTCCTGTATCTGGCTTCTGTACCTTATGCATGACAGGAGAGGGGGGGCAGAAGGGAACGTGGTTTAACAGGTTCCTGATTACGTTGGCAGCTTTACCGAGGCAGCGTGAAGTGTAGATGGAGACTTTGCACTTTCCTGCAGTCTGGGCAGAGCAGTTGCCAAACCAAGCTGTGGTTCATCCTGATAGATCAGCACAAAGTGCTGGAGTAACTCAGCAAGTCAGGCAGCACCTCATCCACGTTCCCCACTGATGCTGCCTGACCCGCTGAGTTACTCCAGCACTCTGTGAAACGTCACCTCATCCACGTTCCCCACTGATGCTGCCTGACCTGCTGAGTTACTCCAGCACTTTGTTTTGTTTAGTTTAGAGATACGGTGCGGAAACAGCCCCTTCGGCCAACCGAGTCCGCAACGACCAGCGATCCCCGCATATCAACAGTACCCTATACACACTGGGGACACTTTACATTTATACCAAACCAATTAACCTACAAGCCTGTACGTCTTTGGAATGTGGGTGGAAACCGAAGATCTCGGAGAAAATCCACACAGGTCACAGGGAGAACGTAAAACTCTGTACAGACAGCACCCGTAGTCAGGATTGAACTCGGGTCTCTGGCGCTGTGCGCCACCGTGCGTCAACGATGTCATCATTTGTGTCTATCTTCGGTATAAAGCAGCATCTGCAGTTCCTTCCTGTGCGTTCAGATCAGATGCTTCCTATAGTGCATCTGTAGGAATTGGTGAGAGGATGGCATCACCACCGTCCACCCCTGTAGCCACTGACATCGGCCCTTAGTTTCCCCATCTAAAATTCCCCTAATCCTTATTCAACTCCCTTCCCAATCTCCATGATGCCCTTGACCCTGGGATAGTTCCTCCAAATTCCCATCTCCTCTCTCTCCCACTCAGACGTCCACATCTGGCTGCCAGGGGTTACGGGGAGAAGCGGGAGAATGGGGTTAGGAGGGAGAGATAGATCAGCCATGATTGAACGGCGGAGTGGACCCGATGGGCCGAACGGCCTGATTCTGCTCCTATCTCCAATGAACCCACGCACCTTCAGCTAAGCTCTAACGTTATTAATTGCATCCTCCCTACCCTGCCCGACGTTCTCCAGAGCCGGTATAATGTGTTCTTTGGCTCGGAGTCAATTCTGGTCACATTATGCTGCCGTTAAGCACAATCGGAAGTGGTCTTACATTAGAGCCTTGATAATTGCCAGTTGCGTTTGTTTTCGTCCTAATTGCTGGACTTCAGCATAATTCTACCGCTCGCCATTCTCACCAGCCATCACTCATTAGGTTCACAATGCTCACCGCTAGTTGAATTTATTACAATGGTCCTCACATGGAGATGGATCAAGATACACTTTACGGCTGATTTGTTGCCCACTCAGTTCATGCATATGTGTTGATTTATTTAATAGCTCCTTTCCAAAGCAATGTTCTAAATCACCACTCTCTCCGATATTAAGAATAACTAATGGCGATGAATATTTCAGCTGGAGAGTTGGTCATTCTTTAAGCCCGACGACAGCCACGTACGCAGAGCGTATGAACAGAACGCAAAATGCTGAAGGAATTCAGCGGGTCAGGCAGCGTCTGTGGAGGGAAATAGACAGATGAGGCTTCGGGTCAGAATGTAGACACTCAATGCTGGAGTACCTCAGCGGGACAGGCAGCATCTCTGGAGAGAAGGAATGGGTGACGTTTCGGGCGGTCAGGATCCTTCTTCAGACCGATCGGATTCTTCAGATGATCGTAACTTCTTAAGTTTTGGGAGCAGTAAAAGGCCATTCAGCCCATCAAGTCTACTCCGCCATTCAATCACGGCTGATCTATCTTTCCTTCTCAACCCCATTCTCCTGCCTTCTCCCCATAACCCCTGACACCCGTACTAATCAAGAGTGTGTCAATCTCCGCCTTAAAAATATCCATTGAATTGGCCTCCACAGCGCCAGAGACCCGGGTTCGATCCCGACTACGGGTGCCGTCTGCACGGAGTTTGAACGTTCTCCTCATGACCTGCGTGGGTTTTCTCCGGGTGCTCCGGTTTCCTCCCACACTCCAAAGACGTGTGGGTTTGTAGGCTAATTGGCTATGGTAAAAATTGTAAATTGTCCCTAGTGTGTGTAGGATAGCGTTAGTGTGTGGGGATCGCTGGTCGGCGCGGACTCGGTGGGCCGAAGGGCCTGTTTCCGTGCTGTGTCTCCAAAGTCTAAAGTAAAGCAAGCTGACAACTCAGTCCCATCAGCTTCGATCTCTCTTTAGCTTGCGTTTAACATCAAGCCCGCGGCGCCTGTATGGAACACAATGAACTAGTGGCGGCGATTCACATTGTGTGCCGCGCACATCATAGATCCGGGCGTCAAAATGTCACTGCACACAGGAAAGTGAGCTTACAAGGCCTTCAGTCACAGACTGCAAGTCGTGTAGCCCGTCAGAAGAGTACGAGATTGCTCTGAGCAGGAATAAACTCTCGACGTGACAAAGGAATTGGCTTGTAAGGCTTCACATTTTGCTGTGGTGCCCCTGTAAGCAAGTGCAGCAAGTGTGAGGTGATGGCACCTTGTAGGTGGTGGATGCCCTCAGAATTGTACAATCCTAAGCTGCTCCGACTCTGCTTTCTAGTTAGAACATCGAAGAGAACATCGAAGAGAACAGCACAAGGTCTGAAGAAGGCTCTCGACCCGAAATGTCACCCGTTCCTTCTCTCCAGAGTTGCTGCCTGTCCCGCTGAGTTAATCCAGCACTTTGTGTCTATCTTCGGTGTAAACCAGCATCTGCAGTTCCTTCCTACACAAGGACAGGCCCTTCGGCCTACAATGTCTGTGCTGAACATGATGCCAAGAGTTCAGTTGAGTTTAACCATAACCGTATAACCATATAACAATTACAGCACGGAAACAGGCCTTATCGGCCCTTCCAGTCCGTGCCGACCATTTATTTTCCCCTACTCCCATCTACCTGCACTCAGACCATACCCCTGCATTCCCTTCCCGTCCATATACCTATCCACCTTACTTTTAAATGTGTAAAATCTACTTTTAAATGTTAAAATCTATTGTCAAAATCAAAAAAGTTTATTGTCACATGTAGGGAGGTGCAGTGAAAAGCTTTTGTTGCGTGCTAACCAGTCAGCGGAAAGACTATACATGATTACAGTCGAGCAATTCACAGTGTATTGACCCATGATAAAGGGCCTGTCCCACTTTCACGAGGTAATTCACAAATTCTCCCGAGTTTTCCTCTTGATTCAAACTCGCAGAATGTTTGTAACGAGTCTGTAGGAGGTCGTAGGAGTTCGTAGATATATCGTAGTGGTTCGTTATGCCAGCCGTAGGTACTCGGGGCATCAGGTAAGTCAGGACATTTTTTTCCAGCCCGATAAAAAATGTCCACGAGGTAAAAAATGGTCGGGATGAAATAAATTGCAACTTCTTACTCGTAAGGATGGCATCGAAATAGTCGTGGGAATTCGTGGACATACTCGTAGGAGTTCGTAAATTACCACGATCTTGACTTTTGTTTTAGGTCCTTTAAACTCGGCAGAGGTTTTGAATTAAGTTGTGAAAGTGGGACAGGCCCTTTAGGGAATAAAAGCGTGGAGCGATTGATCTGTAGGTCTGTGGCTAGCACCCAAATAGTTGGTATCTTGGAAGCTCCGGAGAACATGGATATGTGACGTTTCGGGACAGGACCCTGGGAAATGTTACCTGGAATGTCTTCTCTATGACCCTGTTGTGGCTCGCACAACGGATACACGTCCAACACCGACGACATCTTGTAAGAAGAGTTCACTTCCAACAACTAACAGAAACTTCTAGAAGGTCACTTGACCTCAGGCACGAGACACTGGCCAACTCGCCAGCTTGTACTCCTGGCCTCAAGGGGCGCTGGCATTTACAGTACATTATATCTCCCCCTTCAACGTTGTGTACGTCCACGACATATAAATGACAATACAGAACCATTACAGTCTGAAGAAGGAACTCGACCCGAAACGTTGCCTATTTCCTTCGCTCCATAGATGCTGCCTCACCCGCTGAGTTTCTCCAGCATTTTTGTCTGCCCACAGTATCATTAAAGCCATTTAGAGTTGGCTTCATTTAATTCAGCAGAACATTTGTACATTTCTCATATATTTTCCTTCAATAGTCTTTTGCATTTGATTTAAATTCTGTTTATGAACTTTAATATCTACATAAAGTTTTACATTAGAATCAATGAAGAGAGCTGCTGTTCTCCACTTTCTCAAAACCATGAAACTCTGGCGTTATGTCTCGTTGCCTCTCGCTGCGTCTGGGAGACGGGCTCCTGCCTCTTGCTGCGTCTCGGCATATCATGTCGTCTGGGGGACTGGCCCCTGTCTGGGAGACGATTTCTTGCTTCTGGGAGGCTGGCTCCTCCGTTTAGGTTTCTCGCGTCTGGGAGACTTGGCTCCTCCGTCTAGGTTTCTCACCGCGTCTGGCTACAGGTGGTCTATCTATCCCCGGCTATAGGGGTCTATCCTGGGCTACAGGGCTCTATCCTGTGGTATCTATCTCTGTTCTCCAGAGATGAGTTGTGAGGAACTGCAGGTGCTGGATTACACCGAAGATAGACAGACACAAAAAACTGGAGTAATTCAACGGCTCAGGCAGCAACTGGGGAGAAACGGAATAGGTGACGTTTCGGATCGAGACCCTTCTTCAGACTGAGAGTCGCGGGAGAGGGCATTGAGTGGTCTGACAAATGAGCCGATGACCCAAGATGCTGCCTGGTCCGCTGAGTTACTCCAACATTTTGTGTCATTTTTTCCTCCAGTAAAGCAGCATCTACAGATGCCTGTTATTCCACGATGCCAAGACCACCTCGTATCTAACTGCACACAACCCATATCCCTCCATCCCCAGCATATGCATGTGCCTTTCCAGCCTCTACCTCAACTACAATAGATAATAGACAATAGGTGCAGGAGTAGGCCATTTGTCCCTTTGAGCCAGCACCGCCATTCAATGTGATCATGGCTGATTTTCCCCAATCAGTACCCCGTTCCTGCAAAAGACAATAGACAATATAGGTGCAGGAGTACCTCCTCTGGCAGCTCGTTCCATGCACCCACCACCACCCTCTGAGTGAAGACTAAATTGTCCAGATCACCCTTCCAATTGCGTGAAGTTTGCAAAAACAAAACATGATCAGATTTGCAGGATTTTACTGTAAGTGTTTATAGAAAGTTTCTGTGGTGATAATTTCTGACTGCTTCAGTTCCTGTGATGTGCTTTAAGAAACGTTAGCATATTCGAGATATTAGATTGCGCGATTATGGTGACCTAGTGTTTCAGTTATTAATTTATATCATTTTTAATTATTATTATTATATTCAGTACATCCTTGCAATAACAGACCACAGGGAGGGGGGGGGGGGGGGAGGTACGATTAGATTTATAAAGAGCCTTTCAAGTTTTTCAAGTGTTTAAGAATAAGGGGTAAGCCATTTAGAATGGAAACGAGGAAACACTTTTTCACACAGAGAGTGGTGAGTCTGTGGAATTCAGAGGGCGGTGGAGGCTGGTTCTCTGGATAATTTGAAGAGAGAGCTAGGTAGGGCTCTTAAAGGTAGCAGAGTCAGGGGATATGGGGAGAAGGCAGGAACGGGGTACTGATTGGGGATGATCACAGCCATGATCACATTGAATGGCGGTGCTGGCTCGAAGGGCCGAATGGCCTATTCCTGCACCTATTGTCTATTGTCTATTGAATGGGCGACATTTCGGGACGCCATTGGTCTTCTGAAACCGAAGACCTCGGAGAAAACCCATGCAGTCACGGGGAGAACGAACAAACTCCATATAGACAGCACTCGTTGTCGGGATCGAACCGGGGTGCCTGATGCTTTAAGGCATCAACCCTACCGCAACAAAACTGTACTGCAATCTTTCCAAATGAATGTCTGTAGGTGGAATGGATGGGGACGGCCAGCCTGAAGAAGGGTCTCAACCCGAAACGTCACCCATCCATTCTCTCCAGAGATGCTGCCTGTCCCTCCAGCATCTTGTGTCTATCTTTGGTTTAAACCAGCATCTGCAGTTCCTTCCTACACAAACAGATAGGAGTTGGCCTTTGGCATCATGTTGGGCATGGACATTGTGGGCTGAATGGCCTGTTCTTGTGCTGTATTGTTCTGTGTTCTATGACGTTATTTGCGCCTAATTACCACGTTGCTGTTGGTAGGAACGTTCTCTGCACGAAGTGTTTGTGGTGTTTCACACATTGCTATAGTAACCACACATAGTGTACATCATTGCCCATAAATATCTTTGGAATAACCTCATACTATCAAAGGTGCTAAATAAATGCACTTTTATTTGTCATTTCCCATTCAAGGCAATTGGGCATTTCCTCATTATAAATATAAAATAATCTAATCATTTTGCTAATTCTCTGCCATCTCTCATCCAACAAAACCACCCCTTAGGGAATTAAAATGTTTCCATTATACGTATGGGTTTATTCCTGTCTCATACGTTAGTTTAGTTTAGAGAGATAGCGCGGAAACAGGCCCTTCGGCCCACTGAGTCCGCACCGACCAGCGATCCCCTGCACATTGACACTACCCTACACACGCTAGGGACAATTTTTACATTTACACCAAGCCAATTAACCTACAAACCTGTACGACTTTGGATTGTGGGAGGAAAGGGAAGATCTCGGAGAAAACCCACGCAGGTCACAGGGAGAGCGTACAAACTCCGTACAGACAGCGCCCGTGGTCAGGATTGAACGCGGGTCTCTGGCGCTGTGAGGCAGCAACTCTACCGCTGCGCCACCGTGCACCGAGATACAGTGAAAAACTTTGTTCTGCATGATCTAATCAGACTGTAGATCCGAAACATCACCCATTCCTTCTCTCCAGGGATGCTGCCTGTCCCGCTGAGTTACTCCAGCGTGTTGTGTCTACCTTTGGATTCTTGATGAGTGTGGGTGTCAACGGCTACGGGGAGAAGGCAGGAGAATGAGGTTGAGAGGGAGAGATAGATCTGCCATGATTGAATGGCGGAGTAGACCTGATGGGCCAGAAAGATGAGCCTAAATCTAGGGGCCTGAAGAGGGGTCTCAACCCGAAACGTCACCTATTCCTTCGCTCCAGAGATGCTGCCTCACCCGCTGAGTTTCTCCAGCATTTTTGTCTAACTAATTCTACTCCTATCACTCATGAACCAAGTTATGTTCACCCTCTGTCTCCTGTGAGGCAGCCAATCTTCTATCACTGCCAAAGTTACTTATGACGTTTAATGTTCCTCAATAATCTTTGATGCGGGGCCGTGTCAAATGCATTCCGGAAATCTCAGCGCAAAATATCCATGAGTTTCCCTTAATCCGAGAACTTCAAAGGACTTCAGTAATTTGGTCTTGTGAAGTGGAAATCACATGATTAAACACGCTTTCCCTTTCACAGGATCATGTTGACTTTGCCTAGTTGCCTAGATTATTTCTAAATGTTCTGCTGTAACATCTTTAAATATAGCTCCTAACCTTTTCCCAAGGGCAGATGTTAGGCTGACTGTCCCAAGATTTCCTGCATTAAGTGCTGGAGTAACTCAGCGGGTCAGGCAGCATCTCTGGAGAACTTGGATAGGTGACGTTTCACAGAGTGCTGGAGTAACGAGGCTGTGATCTCTGGTCCTAGACTCTCCCACAAGTGGAAACATCTTTTCCACATCCACTCTATCTATGACTTTTATTATTCTGTAAGTTTCAATGAGGTCTCCCCTCAACCTTCTAAACTCCAGCGAGTACAGGCCCAGTTCTGTCAAAAACTCAGCTGGTCTGGCAGCATCACTCCAGCGTCACGTATCCATGTTCTCCACAGATGCTGCCTGACCCGCTGAGTTACTCCAGCACTCTGTGAAACGTCACCTATCCATGTTCTCCAGAGATGCTGCCTGACCCGCTGAGTTACTCCAGCACTCTGTGTCTTTCCTCGATGGAGAAGCATGTGCAGTTCCCTGCTTCCACATGATACACAGGCACCTCTCTGTCTGACATTCCCATTGTCCCTGCACCAACGGTTCCGTCCATCAGGTGCCAGGAACCTGCCGACGGTAATGGATCATTTCTAACAGTGGATCATTTATTTATTTATATTATTTCGTGCCACACTTTTCTTACTTGGAGTTATATACATCATCTCAAGGATGACAGCTTCTGCTAAGGTCAAGATATAAAATGTCATCTGAACAGAGCCCTGTTATAATCAATTGGTGTCCAGTTGCAGACTGACAAACCACACCTCCCATCTCTGTAAGGCAAGCATACCAATGACAATGACAATGACAGCTGGCCTGTTTCCTTGGTAGCCAGCCACTGCAAGGGGTTTCACCTGAAGGATTTCTTTGTTGATTGTGGCAGACCCAGTGGTATGAATATTATAGACAATAGGTGCAGGAGTAGGCCATTCAGCCCATCGAGCCAGCACCGCCATTCACTGTGCTCATGGCTGATCATCCGCAATCAGTACCTCGTTCCTGCCTTCTCCACATATCCCCTGACTCTGCTATCTTTAGCAGATACTTTCAAGAGAGAGCTAGATAGGGCTCTTAAAAATAACGGAGTCAGGGGATATGGGGAGAAGACAGGAACGGGGTACTGATTGGGGATGATCAGCCATGATCACATTGAATGGCGGTGGTGGCTCGAAGGGCCGAATGGCCTACTCCTGCACCTATTGTCTATTGTCTTGTCTTTAAGAGCTCTTGACAGCATCCAGAGAACCGGCCTCCACCGTCTGAGGCAGAGAATTCCACAGACTCACAACTCTCTGTGTGAAAAAGTTTTTCCTCGTCTCTGTTCTCAATGCTTTACCCCTTAGTCTTAAACTGTGGCCCCTGTTTATGGACTCCCCCAACATCGGGAACATGTTTCCTGCCTCTAGCGTGTGTCCGAACCCTTAATAATCTTATATGTTTCAATAAGATCCCCTCTTAAATACAAATATAGATACAAATACAAAAAAAGGTGTGGGGGGGGGGGGGGGTTGAGGGGAGAGCAGCTGCAATAAGACAGAGCAGTGATAGAAGGCACTCAGTCCTCTTCCGAGTCCGGAAACAAGTTGAGAGAGTTAACAAGTTCCAGGAAAGGGTTCCATGGATCTAGGAATGTCTTGGTAGAGCCTTTGAGAGAAAACCTAAGTTTGTCAAGCTTTAAATTGTAGAGCACCTCCTTGATCCAGCGGGCGTGTGTCGGGGGACAGGTAAGCCTCCAGTTAAGCAAGATCAGTCTCCGGGCTAACAAGGTTGTAAAAGCCAGGACCCGCTTCAACGCAACAGAGAGGTTGGTGTTGGGAGAAGTACCAAAAATAGCTGACAGTGGGTTAGGAAGAATAGTCTGGCCATAGGCTCTGCTTATCACGCCGAAAGCACTCCTCCAAAAGGCTGCCAGCTTAGGGCAAGACCAAAACATATGGCTATGGTTGCCAGGGGATTGATTACATCTGTTGCAGATGTCCTTGACTGCGGGGTATATTCTAGATAATCTTGCATTTGTGTAGTGGACTTTGTGAAGGACTTTGCATTGGATTAGGCCATGACGGGCAGATATGGAGGAAGAATGGATCAAATCCAAGGCAGAGTCCCATTGCTGGTCTGTTAGTTTTATATTCAGCTCGCCCTCCCATGCAGCTTTTAATGAGGTATGAGGATTCAATATTACCGACCCTAACAAGTTGTACAAAAAAGAGATGCATTTCTTCCGGTTGGGATCTAGAGCTAGGTTGGAGTCGGTCAGGGTTTCAGGCGGGCGATTTGGGAAGTGAGGGAATGTCTTCTTCACAAAATCCCTAATCTGGAAAAAACGGAAAAGGTGGGAGTTTGGGAGGCTGTAGTTGGACGAAAGCTCCGCAAAGGACCGAAAAATGCCATCCTTGTATAGGTTTTTGATACTACTGATACCATTACTATGCCAGGTTTTGAATGCGGAGTCTGTACTTGAAGGTTTAAAGACGTGATTTTTAAGCAGTGGGGTCAAGATGAAAGGGCCTTGTAAACCAAAGTTTTTCCTGAGTTGACTCCATATCTTGAGTGAGAGGGAAGCAATTGGGCCTGCACCCACAGATGTTGTAGAAATGGGCAGGTTGGAGCATAGAACAGACCGCAACGGGAGACGTGAACTCGCCTTTTCCATGTGTACCCAGGTCGGTAGGTGGTCGCAATCATCATTCATCCAATACAGGATTTTTTGCAAGTTAGCTGCCCAATAGTATCGCCTAAAGTCAGGAAGTGCCAAACCGCCGTCACTCTTAGGAGACTAGTATCGTCTTTCGAATTCTAGCCGGTTTGTTACCCCATAAAAATTTAGATATTCTCCTTTCTAATTTATCAAAAAAAGATTTAGTGATAAATATAGGCTTCTCGTTTTCACCCAACAAACAGCTAACAATGGCCTGTTCCCTTTATCATCGTTACTTTTTTTGCGTTTCTTTCATTCATTTGCTCCATATCTCTCTACGTCACCGTCCATACCTCTCATTTCCCTTTCCCTCTGACTAGTCTGAAGAAGGGTCTCGACCTGAAACGTCATCCATTCTTTCTCTCCAGAGATACTGCCTGTCCCGTTGAGTTACTCCAGCATTTTGTGTCTATCTTCGGTGTAAACCAGCATCTGCAGTTCCTTTCGACACAGATTAATTGTTTGTTCACCCTGTCAGGCTGACTGATTTGAAAATCCATGTGCAGAGTTAGGACCTCTGTTACGACCTCACAATCCTTGGGCAGAGGTCATTTTTATGGCAGAGATAGACAAATTCTTGATTAGAACGGGTGTCAAAGGCTGTGGGTAGAAGGCTGGAAAATGGGATTTGGAGGCAGAGATCGGCCATGATTGAATGGCGCAGTAGACTCGATAGAAACATAGAAACATAGAAAATAGGTGCAGGAGGAGGCCATTTGGCCCTTCAAGTCAGCACCACCATTCATTGTGATCATGGCTGATCGTCCCCTATCAATAACCCATGCCTGCCTTCTCCCCATACCCCTTGGCTCCACTAGCCCCTAGAGCTCTATCCAACTCTCTCTTAAACCCATCCAGTGATTTGACCTCCACTGCCCTCTGTGGCAGGGAATTCCACAAATTCACAACTCTCTGGGTGAAAAAGTTTTTTCTCACCTCAGTCTTAAATAACCTCCCCTTTATTCTAAGACTGTGGCCCCTGGTTCTGGACTCGCCCAACATTAGGAACATTTTTCCTGCATCTAGCTTGTCCAGTCCATTTATAATTTTGTATGTTTCTATAGATCCCCCCTCATCCTTCTAAACTCCAGTGAATACAAACCTAGTCTTTTCAATCTTTCCTCGTATGACAGTCCCGCCATCCCAGGGATCAATCTCGTGAACCTACGATCTTCGATGGGCCGAATGGCCTAATTCTACTTCTATAACTTTTGAACTTGTGGCCACACCACCGATACATCACCTGTTGAGGTGAGAGCACCGCAGCTTGCTGGGATCTGTGGGCATGTAGTCAAACCCAATCTAGGTCAGGCCATGGAAGCTTCTGCAAGCATTTCCCATTCCTCCCTCCACAATCTTCCCATCCATGTCCAGGAGTTTAGAAGATTGAGGGGGGGACCTCATTGAAACGTACAGAATAGCGAAAGGCTTGGATGGAATGGATGTGGAGAGGATGTTTCCACTAGTGGAAGAGTCTAGGACCAGAGTTCTCAGCCTCAGAATTAAAGGACGCTCCTTTAGGAAGGAGATGAGGAGGAATTTCTTTAGGTAGAGGGTGTTGAATCTGTGGATTTCATTGCCACAGAAGGCTGTGGAGGCCAAGTCAGTGGATATTTTTAAGGCAGAGATAGATAGATTCTTGATTGAGTGAGAAAGAACTGCAGATGCTGCATAAAATCGAAGATGCTGCCTCACCTGCTGAGTTGCTACAACATTTTGTGTCTACATTCTTGATTAGTGCAGGTGTCAGAGGGTATTGGGGAGAAGGCAGGAGAATGGGGTTAGGAGGGGGAGATAGATCAACCATGATTGAATGGCGGAGTTGATGGGCCGAATGGCCTGATTCTGCTCCAATCACATGAACTTCTGAACTAGTTTCACTGTTCGTACTCCCTGGTTATCACCTCCACAACCAACAATGGACCATTGTGGGCTCCAAGGCCGTCGGTGCCAGCTCTAATTTGATCTGTACCTTCCCATATCTCTAGTTTCCCTCTCCCCTGACTCTCAGTCTGAAGAAGGGTCTTGTCCTGAAACCTCATCCATTGCCTCTCTCCAGAGATGCTGCCTGTCCCGCTGAGTTACTCCAACTTTTTGTGTCTGTCCCAACCCGCCAGCATGTGCCGGCCAGCATCTGCTGCCATTACTGGCATACAAATCTGTTGCACAGTCTGGAGACAAAATGCAGGGAAATAGAACATAGAACATTGAACAGTACTGTGTAGGAAGGAACTGCAGATGCTGGTTTAAACCAAAGATAGACACGAAATGCTGGTGTAACTCAGCAGGACAGGCAGCATCTCTGGAGCGAAGGAATGGGTGACGTTCCAGGCCGAGACAGGTCTGAAGAAGGGTCTCGACCCGAAGCGTCATCCATCCCTCCTCTCCAGAGATGCTGCCTGTCCCGCTGAGTTACTCCAGCATTTTGTGTCTACCTTTGATTTACCAGCATTTGCAGTTCTTTCTTGAAGCTTTGGCCTGTACTGATAAGGCTGAATTATAGTCAAAGTCAAAGTCAAACAAACTTTATTGTCATTTAGAAATACATTGATATATGCAGTTCCAAACGAAATTACGTTGCATTTGGCTCCCTGTGCAACACAATAAATTAACCGAAGGATAGGTATGTATGAAAAGGGTAAATAGACAATAGTGGCAGCCCATTTACATGGCATTCAGGAGTCTGATGGCTCGAGGGAAGAAGCTGTTGCGGAACCTTGATGTTCTGCTCCTCATGCTGCGGTATCTTTTTCCCGAGGGCAGCAGAGTGAACAGTCCGTGATGGAGATGTGTGGGGTCCTTTATGATACTGCTGGCCTTAGACACACAGCGTTTGGTCGCAATATCCCCGATTGAGGGGAGAGAGGTCCCGATGATTTTTTCCGCTGTCCTCACCACTCTCTGCACAGACTTCCAGTCGGAGGCTCTACAGTCCCCAAACCAGACAGAGATACAGCTGGTCAGAATACTCTCTATGGTGCCCCTGTAGAAAGTAGTGAGGATGGGATGGGGGAGATGAGCTCTTCTCATCCTGCGCAGAAAGTGCAACCGCTGCTGCGCTCTCTTAACAGTTGATGAGATGTTAGTCGACCAGGTCAGACTGTTAGTGACCTGCACCCCCAGGAACTTTGTGCTACTGACCACCTCCACATCGCTGTCATTGATGTGAAGTGGTGTGGGACTGTGCCGGGTTTTCCTGAAGTCGACGATAATCTTCTTTGTTTTCTCGACATTCAGGATCAGGTTGTTCGTATTGCACCAGTCCACCAGTTGTTTCACCTCCTCCCTGTAAGCCAGCTCATTGTCGTCCCTGATGAGGCCCACCACTGTTGTGTCATCTGCGTACTTCGTAATTATGTTAAAAATATAAAAAATACATTAAATGGATACCTGGACTATTACAATTTATATTTAGTCTCAAGAAGGAACTGCGGATGCTGCAAAATCGAAGGTACACAAAAATGCTGGAGAAAATCAGCGGGTGCGGCAGCATCTATGGAGCGAAGGAAATAGGCAATGTTTCGGGCCAAAACCCTTCCTCAGACTGATTTTATATTTAGACAGACCTTATATTTAGTCTCAAGCAGGCTTTTCTCCAGTAGATTGATACAGAAAGACAGCCCAGACTGCCCCCAGGTTGCTGTATATTGAGATCATTACCGATGACTTTGAAATGCATCTACCAATTGATGAGAGAGGAAGCCCAGATTGATCCCAGTGAGGGGTATTGAGACAATGTCCGCTGCCTTTGATATGTAATTGCTTTGTACCACCTGGCGAGATGCATTTGATGACACTGATGGTTGACAAGGGACAAACTCAGACGCATCCTGTAATAATGTATATTCCCAGTACCTCTGACCATGACTAAAGTCTTTAGAATGTGCTTAGGTGACAAGAGAAGAGTATAAAATACCATGTAATTCTGTGTTGAGGGAAGTGGAGAGAGGACAGTCAAGTGTCCGTGTTGGCTGGGGTTTTCCTTGCCACTTCCATCGGCCGATAATTAGTAAAGCTTTGAATTGGTCTACCAAACCCATATTGTGAGTTGTCTGTTTATTAAGAAGTGAACCTGTTTGTTTAGTTGTAAGTTAACCTTTTTCAGTTGTGTTATCATCGTAAAAAGCCACCTGAGCTTCCGACAGTGGATCGCAAAGTCATTATCCCCACTCCACCGGACCTGTGTGGCCCGGTACTGTAATTGGCGGTGTTGACCTGTCGTTAACGGCTGTTTGCTTCTCAATATACCTGCGGTCATTGCATCCAATTTGTTAATTCCTGAGCTGCGTGGAGTGTGCATGCAGGCGATTAGTGTTGCGTCTGAGCTGAGTATGAGTCCACAGAACGAGCGCTGCCTGATCTCATTTAGAGACGGCGATATCAGTGTGTCATGCACATCAGTGCTCTGATCCACACTGTAACTTTACTCGGTCGACTTCTAATGCCGCAGGAAGTCTTCAGATCTGCCTTGGATCCGTTCCCAGACATCCATTACTGTGTTCAGGGACCACCTCCTGGTCCCTTGATTAAATTACTGCCTGCAAATCACTCCCAGTTATGCCCCGTGCAGAACGAGATAATAAGCACAACTTGTTGACAGCTCATTTTCGAGGAATCCAATATGGTTCGAAGGGTATTCTCTGCGGCGTAGGTGTGTGCAATCTCGCATCCTTTCCCGTTGCACTCAGTTGACTACTCCCGCTTCAAGTGGTGGATGTGTGAGCCTGGGGAGCGCACAACTACCGAGAACCTCGGAGACCTGCTCGCAACTGGCTAATGTGGAGAGCTTTGCCCGATGCCAAGGCAGCGTGTAAGCCTACAGAGAAACACCTGCACAGGTGGGGATGCAGCCTTCACCTGGAGCCCAGGGCAGGCTGGGAGTTCAGCTCCTTGTGTGGGCATGTTCAACCTCCACACTTGGACAGCCCCACACCCCAAGGCCCGTGAAACACCGCTGGGCAATTTGCTCTGGTTCTGACGTGGGCATTAATCGGTCAGAGGAGGCCAGCTCAGCTAAGTTAATTGGTGGCGATGGGGATATGGAGAGGGGTGAAGAGGCCACGAGGGAGCAGTGTAAGGGTTCGGACATTGCTCATCCTCGCCTCACAGGTTAATCGTGTAACTCCACAGGCCCAGTGGAGATACAGCAAGCACTAAACACCTTTTACAATGTAATGTCAACGTGAAAGATATTGCCCAAGCTACAGTTTAGTTTAGTTCAGAGATACAGCGTGGAAACAGGGCCTTCGGCCCTCCGAGTCCTCGCTGACCAGCGATGCCCGCACACTAACACTATCCTACACACACTAGGGATGATTTAAATTTATACCAAGCCAATTAACCTACAAACCTGTACGTCTTCGGAGTGGTTTGAGGAAACCGAAGATCGGTTCGGTTGATAGGGCTCTTAACGATAGCGGAGTCAGGGGATACGGGGAGAAGGCAGGAACAGGGTACTGATTGTGGATGATCAGCCATGATCACATTGAATGGTGGTGCCGGCTCGAAGGGCCAAATGGCCTACTCCTGCACTTATTGTCTATTGTCTATTATCTATCTCCGAGAAAACCCACGCAGGTCACGGGAAGAACGTACAAACTTCGTACAGACTTGCACCCGCAGTGAGGATCGAACCGGGTCACTGGCGCTGTAAGGCAGCAACTCTACCACTGCGCCACTGTGCCACCATTAATATCATGGCATCTGGACACCTATAACTGGTATTCCTTCACATTTAAGCAGTGGGCATGTTGCAATTCCTGAAGTCATAGAGTCACAGAGAATGGAAACATGCCCTTCGGCCCAATTTACCCATGCTGACCAAGAGGGAGGGACGGAGAAAGAGGGATAGCAAGGGCTATCTGAACTTAGAGAAGTCAATATTCATACCACTGGGGCGTAAGCTGCCCAAGCGAAATATGAGGTGCTGTTCCTCCAATGTGCGCTGGGCCTCACTCTGACAATGGAGGAGGCCCAGGACAGGAAGGTCAGTGTGGCAATGGGAGGGGGAGTTAAAGTATTAAGCAACCAGGAGATGATCCGTGAGTTATGGAAATATATGGCTGTTCCCATCCATTCCACCTACGAATAAGTATTAAAAAGAGATAAAAAATCAAATTGTAATGTAAATTTGCAGGAAGGAACTGCAGATGCCAGTTTACACTGAAGATAGACACAAAACGCTGGAGAAACTCAGTGGGACAGGCAGCATCTCCGGAGAGAAGGGCTGGGTGACGTTTGGGTCGAGACCCTTCTTCGAACTGGCTGTTGCCATCCGTTCCACCTACAGACATTCATTTGGAAATACATCGGGCACGGTGGCGCAGTGGCAGAGTTGCCGCCTCACAGCGCCAGTGACACGGGTTCCATCCCGACTACGGGTGCTGTCTGTACGGAGTTTATACGTTCTTCCCCGTGACCTGCGTGGGTTTTCTCTGGGATCTTCGGTTTCCTCCCACACTCCAAAGGCGTACAGGTTTGTAGGTTAATTGGCTTGGTATAAATGTAAATTGTCCCTAGTCGGTGCAGGATGGTGTTAATGTGCGGGGATCGCTGGATGTCGCCGATCCGGTGGGCCGAAGGGCCTGTTTCCGCGCTGTATCTCTAAACTAAGCAGAACTAGGCTAATCTGACGTCGACAAAAATGCTGGAGAAACTCAGCGGGTGCGGCAGCATCTATGGAGCGAAGGAATAGGTGACGTTCCGGTTCGAGACCCTTCTTCAGATGTCACCTATTGCTTCACTCCATAGATGCTGCCTCACCCGCTGAGTTCCTCCAGCACTTTTGTCTACCTTCGATTTCTCCAGCATCTGCAGTTCTTTCTTAAGCTAATCTGACATTCATCACAGCCCAGCAGCTTATTCTTTTGGCCCATTGGAGTTCCCAGTTCACTACTAAACCGGCTGCAGCACATTCGAATAATTTTCCGAGCAAACAAAGGCATGAATGTGCATCTGGAGGTGGGGATGTGAAACGGGCTAATTTACTGTTTGTCACCACTGCCGCCTTTGCATCAAATATGTTCTAACAGTCCATTAGCCGTTGCTGAGTACTTGTAGTAAAATTGCATTTCACTGTGAAATGTCATTTGAGAAGGTTCAAGTGGTTTTACAATTGAGCCGCGCACATTGTTTTGATTGCCAGTGTGTGGTGGTGATTTTCTTTAAGCTCATTCACTGAATAATCTGCCTCAGAAACACTCATCATACCAATGGCACGGATACCCCGTTCTACAGTTTAGCTTATTGTCACGTGTACCGAGGTACAGTGAAAAGCTTTACTCTGCCTCAGAGGGCTGTGGAGGCAGGTTCTCTGGATGCTTTCAAGAGAGAGTTAGATAGGGCTCTTAAAGATAGCGGAGTCAGGGGATATGGGGAGAAGGCAGGAACAGGTACTGATTGTGGATGATCAGCCATGATCACATTGAATGGTGGTGCTGGCTCGAAGGGCCGAATGGCCTACTCCAGCACCTATCGTCTATTGTCTATTTTGTTTAGGCTAGTTTTGTTTTGAGATACAGCGCGGAAACAGGCCCTTCGGCTCACCGAGTCCGTGCCAACCAGCGATCCCGCACACTAATACTAACCTACACACACCAGGGACAACTTACATTTACACCAAGCCAATTAACCCACAAACCTGTACGTCTTTGGAGTGTGGGAGGAAACCGAAGATCTCGGAGAAAACTGCCTAATTCTGCTCCCATCACTTAGAGTGATACAGTGTGGCACACAGGCCCTTCGACCCAACTTGCCCGCATGCCCAACATGTCCCAGCTACATTAGTCCCACTTGCCTGCATTTGGCCCAAACCTCTGAAACTTGTCCTATCCATGTGCCTGTCTAACTGTTCCATAAACGTTGGGATAGTCCCAGCCTCAACTACCTCCTCTGGCAGCTCGTTCCATACACCCACCACCCTTTGTGTGAATAAGTTACCCCTCAGATTCCTATTAAATCTTTTCCACTTCACCTTGAAGCTGAGGCCAGAACCAGGGTGCACAGTTTAAGAATAAGGGGTAGGCCATTTAGAACAGTGATAAAGAAAAACCTTTTCACCCAGAGAGTTGTGAGTCTGTGGAATTCTCTGCCTCAGAAGGCAGTTGAGGCCAATTCTCTGGATGCTTTCAAGAGAGAGCTTCTTGAAGATAGATCTCTTAAAGATAGCCGAGTGAAGGGATATGGGGAGAAGGCAGGAACGGGTTACTGATTGTGGATGAACAGTGAATGGCGGTGCTGGCTCAAAGGGCCGAATGGCCTACTCCTGCGCCTATTGCCTATTATCTATTGTCTATGTCCTCTAGTCCTCGATTCTCCTACTCTGAGCAGGAGACTCTGTGCGTCTACCCTATCCATGCCTCTCATGATTTCATACACGATGATGTCCTGACCTTGTGATCCTCTCTTCTTTCTCTCCAGGGACGGTGGCAATTAAAAACAGCAGCATTGATTTGGGGGATGTGGACATCGGTCGGAGAGTCTCGCAGGAAGTTCCTCCCGCAGTGTTCTGGAGATCTCAGCTGTACATCGAGCGACCGCAGTTCGTCAAGTTTAACGTCTCCCTGGGCAAGGAGGCCCTCTTTGGCCTGTACATCAGGAAAGGCTTTCACCCCTCACACACACAGGTAAAGACACCAGCTCTGCTTCCCAAATTCTAACCTTACCTTACTCCGATGAAGTACTTAAGGACCTGTCCCACTTTTTGGCGAGTTTGCCCTCGACTCATACTCACAGCATGATCGACACGAGGTCCTAGGAGGTCTTCGTAACTCTCCATGCTCGAGAGTAGTCCCCGCGTACTCGAGGCCTCAGCTAGGTCGCGGCGTATTTTTCAACATGCTGAAAAATGCCAGCAAGTAAAAAAAGGTCACCCTGGAAAAAATCGACACTTTTTTTACTTGTAGGTTTAGTCGAAGTAGGTCGTAGTAGGTCGGCATGTTAGTCGTACGTAATCGAGGGCAGTCAAAGGTAATCGTAGTCTTCATCATAGTCGAAGGAGGTCCACTACATGACATTTTTTCAAACTCTCCTAAACGTTTCTAAACTCGGCAATAAGGTTGCCCAAGTGGGACAGCCTGTCAACTTTACCTTACTCCGATTAAGTCATTATTTTACAAAATAAACTCAATTGAAAATGGCAGGACTCATAAGATCATAAGGTCATAAGGAATAGATGCAGAATTAGGCCATTTGGCCCAATTCCGCCATTCAATCATGGCTGATCTATCTCTCCCTCCTAATCACATTCTCCTGCCTTCTCCCCGTAACCTCTGACACCCGCACTAATCAAGAATCTGTCTATCTCTGCCTTAAAAATATCCACTGACTTGGCCTCCACAGCCTTCAGTGCCAAGGAATTCCACAGATTCACCACTCTCTGATTCCTTTCTCCTTTCCTCTCCTTTCTTAAAGGAACGTTGTTTAGCTCTGAGGTTGTGACCTCTTTTCCCAGACTTTCCCACTAGTGGAAACGTCCTCCCAGCCTCCACTGTATCCAGGCTTCATAAGTGAAAAGTGAAAAGAGTGCTGGATCGAGTGCCACCCCGCTGGTTAGCTCTCGAAGGTCCCCCATCGAAGGCTGTGGAGGCCAAGTCAATGCATATTTTTAAGGCAATGATCGATAGATTCTTGATTAGTATGGGTGTCAGGGGTTATGGGGAGAAGGCAGGAGAATGGGGTTAGTTTAGGATGGAGAGATAGATAGACAATAGACAATAGACAATAGGTGCAGGAGTAGGCCATTCGGCCCTTCGAGCCAGCACCGCCATTCAATGTGATCATGGCTGATCATCCCCAATCAGAACCCCGTTCCTGCCTTCTCCCCATATCCCCCTGACTCCGCTATCTTTAAGAGCCCTATCTAGTTCTCCCTTGAAAGTATCCAGGGAACCGGCCTCCACCGCCCTCTGAGGCAGAGAATTCCACAGACTCACAATTCTCTGTGTGAAAAAGCGTTTCCTCTACTCCGTTCTAAATGGCTTACCCCTTATTCATAAACTGTGGCCCCTGGTTCTGGACTCCCCCAACATCGGGAACATGTTTCCTGCCTCTTGCGTGTCCAAACCCTTAACAATCTTATATTTCAATGAGATCCCCTCTCACCCTTCTAAGCTCCAGTGTGTACAAGCCCAGCCGCTCCATTCTCTCAGCATATGACAGTTCCGCCATCCCGGGAATTAACCTTGTAAACCTACGCTGCACTCCCTCAATAGCACGATTGTCCTTCCTCAAATTAGGGGACGAAAACTGCACACAATACTCCAGGTGTGGTCTTACTAGGGCTCTGTACAACTGCAGAAGGACCTCTTTGTTCCTATACTCGACTCCTTTTGTTATAAAGGCCAACATGCCATTTGTTTTCTTCACTGCCTGCTGTACCTGCATGCTTGTGATTGGGATCAGCCGTGATTGAATGGCGATGGGCCGAATGGCCTAATTCTGCTCCTATCACGTGTCAACCTATGAGGCAGATGCTTCCCTGAGAGACAGATGCCAAATGGAAGCTGTTGCTCTTCATCAGGGGAAAGACAAACAAGTGCCCCGTCACTTCAATCACCACCTTGTGCAGCTTTTAAAAGGGAACGCGCGAGCATTTGCAATGAAATCCTGGCATTATTGCTTGAATGAGTGCGGCTGTAAGTGCGCGAGTCTTGCGTACAATAGATGGAATCTGACAGGTCGCCTCATTACATACAACTAATGCGTTGCTCTTCTGCACCACAGAATCTCGCTGCTGAAAACTGCTATAAATCTAGTTGATTGCTTGAAATTGCTGCATTCTGTTGATCGTTGCAGATTGAGATTTCATTGAGGCTCCCCTTACTTACACGTTCCAGCAAGTGATGAGGTTGTCAGCCCAAGCAGTGATTTCTAAGCATGGGGGCTGAGCCAGAAAGATGAGGTGGTGGCTGAGAAAACAATCGGAAGTGTTTTTTGCCCATTTATTACATTAGCGTAGGAAGGTTTGATGCCTATTAATTTGGTTTAGCTTAGAGTTACGGCGCGAAAACAGGCCCTTCGGCCCACCGAGTCCGCACCGACCAGCGATCCCCGCACAATAACATACCCACGCAAACTAGGGACAGTTTTTACATTCATACCAAGCCAATTAATCCACAAACATGCACGTCTTTGGAGTACGGGAGGAAACCGAAGATCTCGGCAAAAACCCACGCAGGTCACGGGGGGAACGTACAAACTCCGTACAGGCAGCACCCGTAGTCGGGATCGAACCCGGAATTCTGGCGCAGTAAGGCAGCAACTCTACCGCTGCGCCACCGAGCCACCCTTATGTGATATCTTTCTCCATCTCTGACCAATTCATGGTTGATACCTCCCACATAATTCAAGCATAAGAACACCCAATTAGCACAGCAAGCTCCCATCAGCGGCACTGTATTAATTTGACGTTAGTTTATTGTCACGTGTACCGAGGTACAGTGGAAAGCTTTTGTTGCGTGCTATCCAGTCAGCGGAAAGACAACACGTGATTACAGTCGAGCCGTCCACAGTGTACAGATACATGATAATGGAATAACGTGTAGTGCAAGGAAAAGCCAGTAAAGTTCGATCAAAGATAGTCCAAGGGTCACCAATGAGGTAGATAGCAGTTCAGCACTGCTCTCTGGTTGTGGTAGGATGGTTCCGTTGCCTGATAACAGCTGGGAAGAAACTGTCGCTGAATCTGGAGGTGTGCGTTTTCACACTTTTATACTTTTTGCCCGATGGGAGAGGGGAGAAGAGGGAGTGACCGGGACGAGACTGGTCCTTGATTATGCTGCTGGCCTTGCCGAGGCAGCGTGAGGTATAAATGGAATTCATGGAAGGGAGGTTGGTTTGTGTGATGGTCTGGGCTACGTCCGAAATTCTCTGCAATCTCTGGGGAAAAGACCCTTCTTCAGACTGAGAGTCAGGGGGACAATTTAGTTTAGTTCAGAGATACACCAAGTTTATCCTAGGGTAGAGATGCCAAATACTAGAGGGCATAGCTTTAACGTGAAAGGGGAAAAGTTTAAAGAGGATGTTTTTACACAGGTGGGTGTCTGGAACGCACTGCCTGGGCGGTGGTGGTAGCAGATTGGATAGTGCTGTTTAAAAGCCTTTAGATAGGCACATCTTGATGATCCTGTAAAAATCATCCACGCATTCATCTCCTCCCGCCTTGATTACTGCAACTCCCTATACACTGGCATCACCCAATCATCCCTGTCCAGCCTGCAATTGGTTCAAAACGCCACAGCGAGAGTTCTGACGGGTACCTAAAAAAGGGACCACATCACCCCGATCCTGGCCTCTCTCCACTGGCTCCCAGTCCAGGACAGAATCAACTTCAAGCTCCTCCTATATGTATACAAACTCCTTAACGTGCTTGCCCCCCCCCCCCCCCTCCCCCCCACCCCCATCCCTCTCCTCATCAGAACTGCCCCCTCCATCAACTCCTTTAGGTCGAGGCTCAAAACCTATTTTTACTCCCTCGTGTTTTTGAGGCCCTCTCATTTATGTATGTATTGTTAGGTCTGTGTACCATTGTATGTAGCACGTTAGTACCTGAACTGATGTGAAGCACTTTGGTCAACGTGAGTTGTTTTTAAATGTGCTATACAAATAAAATTGATCGATCGATTGACATGTATCTGCAGGGAATGGAGGCTTATGTATCAAGCAAAGGAAATAGGTTTAACTTGGCACCATCTTGGGCACGGACATAGTGGGCCCAAGGGCTTGTTCCTGTACCAATAATGAATCATTCTACATTTCCTTATCATTGTCTGCTTTGATCTGCTGTTTTCACACCTTACCCCTCCATATCGCTAGACTCCCTGTCCCCTGGCTTTCAGTCTCAAGAAGGTTCTCGACCGAAAACATCACCCATTCTTCGGGGTAGTCACGGTGGCGCAGCGGTAGAGTTGCTGCCTTACAGCGAATTCAGCGCCAGAGACCCGGGTTCGATCCCGACCACGGGTGCTGTACGTACGGAGTTTGTACGTTCTCCCTGTGGGTTTTTTCCGAGATCTTCAGTTTCCTCCCACACTCCAAAGACGTACAGGTTTGTAGGTTAACTTGGTAAATGTAAAAATTGTCCCTAGTGGGTATAGGATGGTGTTATTGTGTGGGGATCGCTGGTCGGCGCGGACCCGGTGGGCCGAAGGGCCTGTTTCCACGCTGTATCTCTAAACTCAACTAAACTAAACTAAACTTCGCTCCAAAGATGCTGCCTGTCCCGTTGAGTTACTCCAGCATTTTGTGTCTATCTGTTATCAGGCAACTGAACCATCCCACCACAACCAGAGAGCAGTGCTGAACTTGTATCTATCTCATCGATGACCCTTGGGCTATCCTTAATCGGACTCTGCTGGCTTTATCTTGCACTAAACGTTATTCCCTCATCATGTACCTGTACACAGTAAATGGCTCGATTGTAATTTACGTTTAAGAAACAGCTGCAGATGCTGGAAAAATCGAAGGCAGACAAAAAGGCTGGAGAAACTCAGCGGGTGAGGCAGCATCTATGGAGCGAAGGAATAGGTGACATTTTGGGTCGAGGCCCTTCTTCAGACTGATGTCATCATGTATTGTCTTTCCGCTGACTGGTTAGCACACAAGATTGTTTTTTCACTAAACTGTGTGTGCTGGACATTCCTCTGAAGATAGACACAAAATGCTGGAGTAACTCAGCGGGCCAGGCAGCGTCTCTGGAGAGAAGGAATGGGTGACTTTTCGGATCGAGACCTTTCTTCGGACTGAAAGTCAGGGGAAAGGGAATCGAGGGATAAGGAAGGGTAAACCAGTGTGGAAAGCCAGTGTGGAAAGGGGATGAAGCTGAAGGATCATTGCGTGGCTAACAGACAACTAGAGAGAGCTAGATAGGGCTCTTAAAGATAGCGGAGTCAGGGGATATGGGGAGAAGGCAGGAACGGGGTACTGATTGGGGATGATCAGCCATAATGACATTGAATGGCGGTGCTGGTTCGAAGGGCCGAATGGCCTACTCCTGCACTTATTGCCTATGTTGTCATATAGCACATATCTCCAGTCTTCCCTCAATCGCCTTTGTGGCGATCATTTTAAGGAATCTTTACAACAAACTCCACAGTCACATCAGTTCATCAGGAAAGGATGATCTTCAGTCTTTTCCAGCCCTAATTAGTGACTGCCTTATTTTTACGGCCCTCATTTATGGATTTCCTCTTAATAAAACATCTTATCTACATTAAAGATAGACACAAAAAGCTGGAGAAACTCAGCGGGTCAGGCAGCATCTCTATAGAACATGGATAAGTGACGTTTCACAGAGTGCTGGAGAAACTCAGCGGGTCAGGCAGCATCTGTGGAGAACATGGATAGGTGACGTTTCACAGAGTGCTGGAGTAACTCAGCGGGTCAGGCAGCATCTGTGAAGAGAAGAAATGGGTGACGTATCGGGTCGAGACCCTTCCTCAGACTGAAATGCTGCCTATCCCACTGAGTTACTCCAGCTTTTTGTGTCTATCTGTGGTTTAAACCAGCATCTGCAGTTCCCTCCCACACAACGTATCTACATCCATCTATTCCCCTCACAAATATAAAGGTCCCTCCTTACACCAGCCCACAATATTATTTTTTGGTTATTAGCTCCGCAGCATTGATGTGAGATAACGTTAATATCTGTGGGGTAAAATGCAGTCCCACCAATTTGTCAGCCTGCAATGACATTTTATGAAGTTCATTTGTCGCTTCTGCTGGTAACCTTTCAGAATCTAACGTCGACTCCAAGCCAGATGTTGCATTTGCCCAGAGGCTGTGAGCAACTGCTGGAGGGGATGGAGCCTGATGGATACACTAACGTATTAACATTGACAAAAGAAAATGATGCAGAGGTATTCGCAACAAGGCAATGAGCAATATGTAAATAGACAACTATGTCAATCCATGTCAATGGCCTGTGTAGGAAGGAACTTCAGATGCCGGTTTACACAATAGACAATAGGCAATAGGTGCAGGAGTAGGCCATTCGGCCCTTCGAGCCAGCACCGCCATTCAATGTGATCATGGCTGATCATCCCCAATCGAAGACAGACACAAAATGCTGGAGTAACTCAGCTGGCCTGTTTCCTTTAACATTGTTAGTTTTTCTGCATTTCTTTCATTCAATAAACAATAGGTGCAGGAATAGGCCATTCCACCCTTTGAGCCAGCACCGCCACTCAGTACACAATCAGTACCCCGTTCATGCCTTCTCTCCATATCCCCTGACTCCGCTATGTTTAAGAGCCCTATCTAGCTCTCTCTTGAAAGTATCCTGAGAACCGACCTCCACCGCCCCTCGAGGCAGAGAATTCCACAGACTCACAACTCTCTGTGAGAAAAAGTGTTTCCTCATCTCCGTTCTAAATGACTTACACCTTATACTTAAAATGTGGCCCCTGGTTCTGGATTCCCCCAACATCGGGAACATGTTTCCTGCCTCTAGCGTGTTGAAACCCTTTATAATCTTATATGTTGGGGCGCTGAGGAAGAGGATTTTTTGGAAAGTATGCGGGATAGTTATCTAAATCAACATGTAGAGGAACCAACGAGAGAGCAGGCTATTTTAGACTGGGTATTGAGTAATGAGGAAGGGTTAGTTAGCAGTCTTATTGTGCGTGCCCCCTTGGGCAAGAGTGACCATAATATGCTCGAGTTCTTCATTAGGATGGAGAGTGACATTGTTAATTCAGAAACAATGGTTCTGAACTTAAGGAAAGGTAACTTTGAGGGTATGAGACGTGAATTGGCCAAGATTGACTGGCAATCAATTCTAAAAGGGTTGACGGTGGATACGCAATGGAAGACATTTAAAGACTGCATGGATGAACTACAAAAATTGTTCATCCCAGTTTGGCAAAAGAATAGATCAGGGAAGGTAGTGCATCCGTGGATAACAGGGGAAATCAGGGATAGTATCAAAGCAAAGGATGATGCGTACAAAGTAGCCAGAAAAAGCAGCATACCAGAGGACTGGGAGAAATTCAGAGACCAGCAGAGGAGGACAAAGGGCTTGATTAGGAAAGGAAAAATAGATTATGAAAGAAAACTGGCAGGGAACATAAAAACTGACTGCAAAAGTTTTTATAGATATGTGAAGAGAAAGAGATTAGTTAAAACAAATGTAGGTCCCTTGCAGTCAGAAACAGGTGAGTTGATCATGGGGAACAAGGATATGGCGGACCAATTGAATAACTACTTTGGTTCCGTCTTCACTAAGGAAGATATAAATAATCTGCTGGAAATAGCAGGGGACCGTGGGTCAAAGGAGGACTTGACGGGAAGTGGGAAGTTAGTCGGGAAGTGGTGTTGGGTAAATTGAATGGATTAAAGGCCGATAAATCCCCAGGGCCAGATAGGCTGCATCCCAGAGCACTTAAGGAAGTAGCTCCGGAAATAGTGGATGCATTAGTGATAATCTTTCAAAACTCTTTAGATTCTGGAGTAGTTCCTGAGGATTGGCGGATAGCGAACGTAACCCCTCTTTTTAAGAAGGGGGGGAGAGAGAAAACAGGGAATTACAGACCAGTTAGTCTAACATCGGTAGTGGGGAAACTGCTGGAGTCAATTATTAAAGATGGGATAGCAGCACATTTGGAAAGTGGTGAAATCATTGGACAAAGTCAGCATTGATTTACGAAAGGTAAATCATGTCTGACGAATCTTGTGGAATTTTTCGAGGATGTAACTAGTAGCGTGGATAGGGGAGAACCAGTGGATGTGGTGTATCTGGACTTCCAGAAGGCTTTCGACAAGGTCCCACATAAGAGATTAGTATATAAACTTAAAGCATATGGCATTGGGGGTTCAGTATTGATGTGGATAGAGAACTGGCTGGCAAACAGGAAGCAAAGAGTAGGAGTAAACGGGTCGTTTTCACAATGGCAGGCAGTGACTAGTGGGGTACCGCAAGGCTCAGTGCTGGGACCCCAGCTATTTACAATATACATCAATGATCTGGATGAGGGAATTGAAGGCAATATCTCCAAGTTTGCGGATGACACTAAGCTGGGGGGCAGTGTTAGCTGTGAGGAGGATGCTAGGAGACTGCAAGGGGGCTTGGATAGGCTGGGTGAGTGGGCAAATGTTTGGCAGATGCAGTATAATGTGGATAAATGTGAGGTTATCCACTTTGGTGGCAAAAATAGGAAAACAGACTATTATCTAAAAGGAGGCCGATTAGGAAAAGGGGAGATGCAGTGCGACCTGGGTGTCATGGTACACCAGTCATTGAAAGTAGGCATGCAGGTGCAGCAGGCAGTGAAGAAAGCCAATGGTATGTTAGCATTCATAGCAAAAGGATTTGAGTATAGGAGCAGGGAGGTTCTACTTCAGTTGTATAGGGTCTTGGTGAGACCACACCTGGAGTATTGCGTACAGTTCTGGTCTCCAAATCTGAGGAAGGACATTATTGCCATAGAGGGAGTGCAGAGAAGGTTCACCAGACTGATTCCTGGGATGTCAGGACTGTCTTATGAACAAAGACTGCATAGACTCGGTTTATACTCTCTAGAATTTAGGAGATTGAGAGGGGATCTTATAGAAACTTACAAAATTCTTAAGGGGTTGGACAGGCTAGATGCAGGAAGATTGTTCCCGATGTCGGGGAGGTCCAGGACAAGGGGTCACAGCTTAAGGATAAGGGAGAAATCCTTTAGGACCGAGAGGAGAAGGACTTTTTTCACACAGAGAGTGGTGGGTCTCTGGAACTCTCTGCCACAGAGGGTGGTTGAGGCCAGTTCATTGGCTATATTTAAGAGGGAGTTAGATGTGGCCCTTGTGGCTAAGGGGATCAGAGGGTATGGAGAGAAGGCAGGTACGGGATACTGAGTTGGATGATCAGCCATGATCATATTGAATGGCGGTGCGGGCTCGAAGGGCCGAATGGCCTACTCCTGCACCTAATTTCTATGTTTCTATATTTCTATATCAAACATGATAGCAAATTAAACAGTCCTCAGCCTCCATAAGATCCCCTCCATTCTTCTAAACTCCAAAGTATTAATTTGTTCTATATTCATGGTGAATCTGTGGAGCTCATTGCCACAGAGGGCTGTGGAGGTCAAGTCAATGGATATTTTAAAGGCGGAAATAGATAGATTCCGACTGAAAAAGGGTCTCGACCCGAAACGTCGCCAATTCCTTCCCTCCATAGATGCTGCCTCACCCTGCTGAGTTTCTCCAGCATTTTTGGTCTACCTTCGATTTTTACCAGCATCTGCAGTTCCTTCTTAAATACTTCTTGTCTGCCTTAGATAGATTCTTGATTAGTTTGGGTGTCAGAGGTTATGGGGAGAAGGCAGGAGAATGGGGTTAGGAGGGAGAGATAGATCATCCATGATTGAATGGCAGAGTAGACCTGTTGGGCCGAACGGCCTAATTCTGCACCAATAACATATGAAAGCGAATGGCATGTTGTCCTTTATAACAAGGTCGATTATAGGAGCAAAGAGGTCGTTCTGCAGTTGTACAGGGCCCTCGTGAGACCACACCTGGAGTATTGTGTGCAGTTTTGGTCCCCTAATTTGAGGAACAACATTGGTTTACAAGGTTAATTCCCGGGATGGCGGGACTGTCATATGCTGATAGAATTGAGCGGAGTGTACACTCTGGAGTTTAGAAGGATGAGAGGAGATCTCATTGACCTTACAAACATATAAGATTGTTAAGGGTTTGAACACGCTAGAGGCATGAAACTTGTCCCCGATGTTGGGGGAGTCCAGAACCAGGGGCCACAGTTTAAGAATAAGGGGTAAGCCATTTAGAACGGAGACGAAGAAACACTTTTTCTCACAGAGAGTTGTAAGTCGGTGGAATTTTCTCAGAGGGCGGTGGAGGCCGGTTCTCTGGATACTTTCAAGAGAGAGCTAGATAGGGTTCTTAAAGATAGTGGAGTCAGGGGATATGGGAGAAGGCAGGAACGGGGCACTGATTGGGGATGATCAGTCATGATCACAGTGAATGGCAGTGCTGGCTCGAAGGGCCGAATGGCCTACTCCTGCACCTATTGTCTATTGTCTATTGAACATGAAATCTCCGTCTATATCACTCGTCTCCCTCTCCCCTGACTCTCCGTCTGAAGGAGGGTCTCGACCCGAAACGTCACCTATTCCTTTTCTCCAGAGATGTTGGCTGACCTGCTGAGTTACTCCAGCTTTTTGTGTTCATCTTCGGTTTAAACCAGCATCTGCAGCTCCTTCCTACAATGAGGAATATGTAGCAAGGTTTAGTGGGTCTGTGATTGATAAACAGTAATACTTGACTACAGCGCACACACATCATAAGTGTCCGGTTGAGAAAGACAATGCAGATTGGCAGAGAAGGTGACTGATAATCAAAGACTTTGTAAGTTCATAGGTTCTTGGAGCAGAATTAGGCCATTCAGTCCATCAAATCTCCTCCGCCATTCAATCGAGGCTGATCTATCTCTCCCTCCCAACCCCATTCTCCTGCCTTCTCCCCATAACCCCTGACACCCGCACTAAACAAGAAGCTGTCAATCTCCACCTTAAAAATATCCATTGACTTGTCCTCCACCGCCGTCTGTGGCAATGACTTTACAAAATATATTTAATTTCACACAAAAATGATTGCCAATGTATTATTTTACCCTGAGCGTAGGGAGAAGCGGCAGATGCTGGTTTATACCGAAGATAGACGCAAAATGCCGGAGTAACTCAGCGGGTCAGGCAGCATCTCTGGAGAGAAGGAATGGGTCATGTTTCAGTTCAGAAACCTTCTTCAGACAGCTGGGCCTGACAGATGGTTCTGAAGGAGGGTTCCGACCCAAAACGTCACCTATTCCTTTTCTCCAGAGATGCTGCCTGAACTGCTGTGTTACTCCAGCATCATGTGTCTGCCTTCATTTTACTATGAATTGGATTTGTTTATAAGGCAAGTACGACAGTGTAAGTAACATAAGTGGTTTGAGGCAGAGTTTAGACTGTATATTATCCTAGAGATTAATAATACTTCACTTGGACGGTCACGGTGGCGCAGCGGTAGAGTTACTGCCTTACAGAGAATGCAGTGCTGGAGACCTGGGATCGATCCCGACTGCGGGTGCTGTCGGTACAGAGTTAGTACGTTCTCCCCGTGACCTGCGTGGGTTTTCTCCAAGATCTTCGGTTTCCTCCCACACTCCAAAGACGCACAGGTTTGTAGGTTAATTGGCTTGGTGTAAATGTAAAAATTGTCCCCAGTGGGTGTAGGATAGGGTTAATGTGCGGGGATCGCTGGTCGGCGCAGACCCGGTGGGCCGAAGGGCCTGTTTCTGCGCTGTATCTCCAAACTAAAGTAAGCTTCACACAGAGCAGATGTGTGCGGCACATTTTTACATAGAGGTTAGTGGGTGTCAGGAACGCACTGCATAGGGTGACGGTGGAGACACGAGGCACCGTGCCAGAATCTTTCTCTCCCATTCCGTAGGGATGCCAGGAAGTTAAACAAATCAGCAAAGATCGGGTATAAGGGAGTAATAACGTGAGAAATCGTCCATCTTGTGGAGTTTGCACGTTCTCCCTGTGACCACGTGGGTTTCCTCTGGGTGCTCCGGTTTCCTCCCACATCCCAAAGACGTTGGCCACTTATCACTCCCCCGTCAATAGCCCCTAGTATGTGGGTGAGTGGTGGATTCTGGGGGAAATTGATGACAATCTGGAGAGAATAACAACATTAGATTAGATAAGGTAGACAGAAATGCTGGAGAAACTCAGCGGGTGAGGCAGCTTCTATGGAGCGAAGGAATAGTTCTCGACCCGAAACTTCACCTATTCCTTCGCTCCAAAGATGCTGCTTCACCCGCTGAGTTCCGCCAGCATTTTTGTCTACCTTTGATTTTTCCAGCATCTGCAGTTCTTTCTTAGATTAGATAAGCGTAGGAATAGTCAGCGTGGACTCAGTGGACCAGGTGGTTTCCAGATTTACTTTAGTTTAAAGATACAGCGCGGAAACAGGCCGTTCGGCCCACCGAGTCGGCACCGACCAGCGATCCCCGCACATTAACACTATCCCACACACATTAGGGACAGTTTTACATTCATACCAAGCCAATTCACCTACAAGCCTGCACGTCTTTGGAGTGCGGGAGGAAACCCGCAGATCTCGGAGAAAACCCACGCAGGTCACTGGGAGAGCGTACAAACTCCGTACAGACAGCACCCGTAGTCGGGATGGAACCCGGGTCTCTGGCGCTGCGAGGCAGCAACTCTACCGCTGCGCCAACGTGCCACTCTGTATCTCTTAACAAGCAACTCTATGACTATAATGAAAAGAATGTTGAAAGATCCAGTTTGGAGAAAAGTATTTCTGCGGACCTGGCCAATATTTACCCATGAGCTAACCAAGTTACTTAAACTAATTATCTGGTGATCATCACATTGCTGTTTGCAAATTGGCTGCTGCTTTCCATAGCATCACAACAATGGTTACATATGTTCATACGTTCTTAAATTAAGGGCCTGTCCCACTTGGCGATTTTTTCAGCGGCCTCCAGCGTCATTGACCTACGTATTAGGGTCGCCGAAAGATTTTGAACATTTCAAAATCCAGCTGCGACAAAAAAAAATGATGCGACACTTGAGGAGGCGCCGCGCGTCAATACGTCGTTATGCCGCAACTTTTTCGGTGACCTGATACGTCAGTCAATAATGCCGACAGTCGCCGAAAAAAATCGCCAAGTGGGACAGGACCTTTATAGGAGCAGAATTAGTCCATTCGGCCCATCGAGTCTACTCCGCCATCCAATCATGGCTGATCTATCTTTCCCTCTCAACCCCGTTCTCCTGCCTCCTCCCCATAACACCTCCCACCTCCATGAAATACATGTAAAATATCTTGGGGCGATCTAAACTAATGCCAGTTCCTCCACCTTCTACCTGCAATGGCCCCCAACTTTACTTCAGTCTGAAGAAGCACCCGACCCGAAACGTCACATGTCCTTTTTCTCCAAAGGTGCTGCCTGACCCGCTGAGTTACTCCAGCGCTTTTTGTTCCATCCTCGGTATGAACCAGCTTCTGCAGTTCCTTGGTTCTGCTTCAGGTCCTCCAATAGGGCGGCAGGGTGGCAAAGATATCGGATATCCTCAGATAGTTAAAAAAGATTCAAGTACATTCAGTACGGTGGCGCAGCGGTAGAGTTGCTGCCTCACAGCGCCGGAGACCCTGGTTTGATCCCGACTACGGGTGCTGTCTGTACGGGGTTTGTACGTTCTCCCCGTGACCTGCGTGTGTTTTCCCCGAGATCTCCGGTTTCCTCCCACACTCCAAAGACGTGCAGGTCTGTCGGTTAATTGGCTGGGTATCAATGTAAATTGTCCCTGGTGTGTGTAGGATAGTGTTAGTGTGTGTGGAGATCGCTGGTCGGCGCGGACTCGGTCGGTTGAAGGGCCTGTTTCCACGCTGCATCTCTTAACTAAGCTGAGCTAAACTAAATCAATGGAAGTATTTTTCGTGGAGACATTTCAATCCTGGTTTTGGTTTCAGTAAGAGGCAGGAATGTCAACACTCCTGAGCCGTGGTCTCATCTCCTCTGTCTGTATCTGTTTCCATCCCCTTGGCTTCCCTTCAGCGCGTTTCTAATTATCGTTCAGCACACAGACGTATAATAACAAGTATTATGTGAAGTTTGGAAATAAATATGAAATGTGAATGATTAATGGTGCAGGTATTTTTTTTTTCCCAGGGATCCAGATGGCTTCAGATGCTGGTGGATGTCATCTGAAGTCTATGATTGAATAATAGTTTCACCGTAACTCGGTGTCATCAGTCACTTTCGTAATGCATACTAATAGGTTGAATAAAATACAAACAGCACTATTGCAGTGAATGAAATGCAAGAGATCTAATTGAGCCTTGCATTGGCATAGAACAAAGCACTCTCAGGAACAGCAGGAGGCTTTCATTGCTCAGTGTTATCATGGCTTTGCTCACTACAGTTGCTAGCTCTTTCTCTTTTGAACCAGAGATTGTAGATAGCAAATTTTATTCCATGAGCCACCTTGAAATATTTCTATGGGAGTAAAGATGCTGTATGAATTCAAATTGTCCAGGGCTAGTTTCATGGGATGCACATGATCAAGGCTGTGCGGTGGTGATTTAGACAGTGAATCTTTCAAAGGTGCTGTGTTTGGGATTCAGACATAACTCTGTTCGATCAACGTAAGCAGATTTTCCTGAGTGGCACCGATCATTGATGTGGTCTGAAGACAGAGTCAAAAGTGCTGGAGTAACTCAGCAGGTCAAGCAGCATCTGTGGTGAAAAAGGATGGGTGGCGTTTCAGATCAGGATGTTTTAAGAAGAGAACTGCAGATGCTGGAAAATCGAAGGTAGACAAAAATGCTGGAGAAACTCAGCGGGTGAGGCAGCATCTATGGAGCGAAGGAAATAGGTGACGTTTCGAGTCGAAACCCGAGATGTGTTTCGACCCGAAACATTGCCTATTTCCTTTGCTCCATAGATGCTGCCTCACTCGCTGAGTTTCAGATCAGGATCCTTCTTCAGACTGAAAGTAGGGAGTGGGGGGGGAGGGTGGTCGGGGATAGGCGGGACGTGAAGAAAAGGGAGGTGAAGACGAGAATGGACCAGGAGCCACAAATGACCTTGGGCAGGGCAGTGCCCATTAGGTCCATTATTGGCTGAGGAAGGGGAGCTCTCAAGAGGGAAACAAAGTGGAGACCTGTGGAGCTGGTTAAATGACATGGTGGAGGCAGATGGGAAGAGGAAGGAGAGAGGGGTGAGTGGAGTGTAAGATGAAGTTACTTAAAATTAGATAATTAATTGTTCATACCCACCCCCCCCCCCCCCCCCCACCTACTTTCAGTCTGATGTCAGGCCCTGATCCGAAACGTCACCTACCCATGTTCTCCAGAGATGCTGCCTGACCCGCTGAGTTACTCCAGCACTCTGTGAAACGTCACCTATCCATGTTCTCCAGAGATGACAATAGACAATAGGCAATAGGTGCAGGAGTAGGCCATTCGGCCCTTCGAGCCAGCACCGCCATTTACTGTGATCATGGCTGAACATCCACAATCAGTACCCCGTTCCTGTCTTCTCCCCATATCCCCTGACTTTGCTATCTTTAAGAGCTCTATCTAACTCTCTCTTGAAAGCATCCAGAGAATTAACTTGCAATGCCTTCTGAGGCAGAGAATTCCACAGATTCACAACTGTCTGGGTGAAAAGGTTTTTCCTCATGCCTGACCCGCTGAGTTACTCCGGCACTTTTTTTTTGCTTAATTGACATGGATTTTTTTTTGCTTAATGGAAGAATTACATTCCTACTTGCTGCAGCTTAACAGGACCATTCACACAATGTACACAAACACCTATACATTAATCAACAATACTATCAATTAATATTCAGTGATAGCAGATAACCCGCCTTAATAGTAGAAAATCGAAGTCCATAGATCAACTACAAACAAAGTCCATGGTCGATGGTGGTTGCTGAGGTTAGTGTTCAAGAGCCTGATGTTGTTGTGAAGAAGCTGCTCTTGAACCTGGAGGTCACGGCTTCCAGGCTCCCGCTGGTAATGGTGAGATGAGAGCGTGGCCAGGGTGGTGTGGGTCTTTAATGATGCTGGCTGTCTTTTTTGAGGCAGCGCCTCCTGTAGATCTCTTTGATATTGACTGACATATGATGAAAGAATGGATCGACTGGGCTTGTATTCACTGGAAGTTAGAAGGCTGAGATGGGACCTTATAAAAACATGTGAAATTCTTCAGGGATTCGACAGGCGAGATGCAGGAAAAATGTTCCCGATGTTGGGGGAGTCCAGAACCAGATGTCACACAGTTTAAGATTAAGGGGAAGGCCATTTAGGACTGAGATGAGGAAAAACGTTTTCACCCAGAGAATTGTGAATCAGAGAAGGCAGTGGAGGCCAATTCACTGGATGTTTCCAAGAGAGATATACTGTAGCTCTCAGGGCTATTGGAAGCAAGGGATGTGGAGAAAAAGCAGGAATGGGGTACTGACTTTGTATGATCAGCCATGATCATATTGAATGGTGGTGCTGGCTCGAAGGGCCGAATGGCCTCCTCCTGCACCTATTATCTATGATTCTATGATTCTATATTGGGTAAGTCACAACCCATGATGGAATGGGAAGTGTCCACCACTCTGTGATCTCTTTCAACCCTCACTGGTTCTGGATGAGAGGAAATGATGCCTCGTATCCAGGAGGTCTCCTGTAGTGGACTCCACACTATTTGATATTCTTAGATAGTTAAAAAAGATTCCAGTACATTCAAGGGCGGCACGGTGGCGCAGTGGTAGAGTTGCTGCCTTACAGCACCAGAGACCCGGGTTCAATCCTGACTACAGGTGCTGTCTGTGCGGTGTTTGCATGTTGTCCCCGTGACTGGCGTGGGTTTTCTTCGGGTGCTCCCACACTCCAAGGACACATAGGTTTGTAGGTTAATTGGCTTCTGTAAATTGTCCCGCCTGTGTGTAGGGATAGAACTAGTGAACGGGGTGATCAGTGCGGACTAGGTGGGCTGAAGGGCCTGTTTCCTCACTGTAAGCAAAACCAAACTAAATTTAAATCACTGAAATAAAAAGTTAAATAAAGTGCAAGCCAAGAAACATATTTAATGAGAAACACATTAAAATACAAGCATATGTTTAAGTAAATAAGTAATTTGCCTTGAAGATAGACACAAAATGCAGGAGTAACTCAGCGGGTCAGTCAGCCTCTCGGGAGAGAACGAATGGGTGACATTTGGGGTCGAGACCCTTCTCCAGACTGAAGTCATTTGCTTTTCTTTGCAGGTTGTGTGTCCTCATTCAAATGAATGGGATCATGATTTACCTAGCTCTGCATTGAACCGACGGGTCAGATACAGCGTGTATCTGAATCCTTACCCTCAGCATCTGATGAGGGGAAATTGCTTGAACCTTACCAAATAGTGAAAGGCCTGGATAGAGTGGATCTGCAGAGGATTAAAAAGGCATAGGAAGAAATGATGGATGGGATGTATCCACTAGTGGGAGAGTCTGGAACCAGAGGCCACAGCCTCAGAATAAAAGGACGTGCCTTTAGGATGGAGATGAGGAGGAATTTATTTAGTCAGAGGGTGGTGAATCTGTGGAATTCAATGCCGCAGATGGCCATGGAGGCCAAGTCAGTGGGTGTTTTTAAAGTGGAGAGTGATAAGTTCCTGGGTAGACACAAAATGACAATAGAAAATAGACAATAGGTGCAGGAGTAGGCCATTCGGCCCTTCGAGCCAGCACCGCCATTCAATGTGATCACGGCTGATCATCCACAATCAGTACAACCGTTCCTGCCTTCTCCCCATATCCCCCTGACTCCGCTAAATGCTGGAGTAACTCAGCGGCTGAGGCAGCATCTGTGGAGAGAAGGAATTGGTGACATTTCGGGTCGAGACCCTTCCTCAGACTGATGTCAGGTGAGGGGACGGGACAAAGTATTTGATCCTGTAGTCTGAGTTGGGTCCAAATTGGGTTCCTCATTAGGAATGGCATCATAGGTTACGGGAGAAGGCAGAAGAATAGGGTTGAGAGGGTTGAGATCGATCAGCCATGATCAAATGGCGGCGTAGACTCGATGGGCCGAATGGCCAAGTTCTTTTCCGATGTCTTATGATCTTATGAACGCATTCAAGGTGTGACCAATGATCTACAGATCAACATGCTGAAAACCTTCCTGCACAAATCAAAAACAATCTTCTTCTGAGTATTTGAAGCACTTTCACATCTACATGCAATGATTAATAAAACAACACAATCACTCTGATTATCAAGTGGTAACGATCAGATTAATTGATGACGCAAACACTCACTGAAAATAATGATGGAATTACTTAGGCAGAATTCGAAGAGGTTTCAGCTGATTATAGTTCAGTTGCTTCCTTCAACTGTAACTCTTCAATTAAGGTGATCATGAGAAGATTATCAGGTTGATGAGGTAGACACAAAATGGTGGAGTAACTCAGCGGGCGAGGCAGCATCTATGGAGAGAAGGAATGGGCAACGTCGCCAATTCCCAAAAGTCTAGACCTGAAACGTCGCCAATCCCTTCTCTGTAGATGTCGCCTCACCCGCTGATTTATTCCAGCATTTTGCGTCTACCTTCGAGTTAACCAGCATCTGCAGTTATTTCTTAATCATATTTATGAGGGCAGATAGATCTGAGCTGATTTGATGGAGGTTGTGTAGATCAAACAGTATTACTGATTTGATCCATGTCTGGTTTTGTTGCTGATAACCTGATCCATAATCCGTGCCAGGATTCCCACACCACCGCCACCTCATACATGCAGGCAGCCATGATATTCCATGTCTTTGCCGCTAACAATGATATCGTCCACGATGACTGCTCAAGGGTATCCGTCAACAGTTGCTCCATGGAGTGCTGAAGCACCTCACTGGATGAACTGATGCCAAACGGCATGCGCTGAAATCTGTAGTGGCCGAAAGCCCTGCTGAAGGTGGTACGCATAGATGATGCATGATCCAGGGGAATTTGTCAGAAGGAGCTCTTGGCATCTAATACAGAGAATACCGCTGGCCTACCCATGTGGGCAGCTACCTCCTCCACGGCTTTCTGGATGCTTTCAAGAGAGAGCCAGATAGGGCTCTTCAAAATAGCAGTCGGGGGATATGCGGAGAAGGCAGGAACGTGGTACTGATTGGAGATGATCAGCCATGATCACATTGAATGGCGGTGCTGGCTCGAAGGGCCGAATGGCCTACTCTTGCACCTATTGTCTATTGTCTATTGGTACGCATGGGGTGATGGGGCCTTTTGAGTGTGGTGTTCAGGTCCCTTGGATTAATACATATGCATCTCATTGTGTTTGTGCTTTCAGTATGATTTTATGGAGCGGCTCGATGGCAAGGAGAAGTGGAGCGTGGTGGAGACGCCGCGGGAAAGGCGGAGCATCCAGACCCTGGTCATCAACGAGGCCGTGTTTGTCCAGTACCTCGATGCAGGGACGTGGCACCTGGCCTTCTACAACGACGGAAAGGAAAAGGAACTGATCTCCTTCAACACTGTCGTTCTAGGTGAGCGGAACAGGCGTGTGAATGGTACAAAATAATTCATAAAGCCATAAGCGATAGGAGCAGAATTAGGCCATTCGGCCCATCAAGTCTACTCCGGCATTCAATCATGGCTGATCTATCTCTTCCTCCGAACCCCATTCTCCTGCCTTCTCCCCATAACCCCTGGCACCCGTACTAATCAAGAATCCATCAATCTCGGCCTTAAAATATCCATTGTGTTGGCCTCCACAGCCATCTATGGCAATGAATTCCACAGATTCACCACCCTCTGTCTAAAGAAATTCCTCCTCACTTCTTTGCTACAGGAACGTCCTTTTATTCTGAGGCTGTGACCTCTGGTCCTAGACTCTCCCACTAGTGGAAACATCCTCTCCACATCCACACTATCCAAGCCTTTCACTATTCGTATGTTTCAATGAGGTTCCCCCTCATCCTTCTAAACTCCAGCGAGTGCAGGCCCAGTGCTGACAAACGCTCATTATTTGTCAGCCCACTCATTCCTGGGATAGTTCTCGTAAACCTGTTCTGGACCCTCTCCAAAGCCAGCACATCCTTCCTCAGATATGGGGCCCAAAATTGCTCACAGTTGACTCAAATTTGGCCTGACCAGCCTTATAAAGCCTCAGCATTACACTGTCAGTCTGAAGAACGGTCCCGACCTGAAACATGACCTATCCATGTTCTCCACAGATGCTGCCTGACCCGCTGAGTTACTCCAGCACTTTAGTATCATTCCTGATTCATATACTCAATGCTGAAGGAAAACATATCATACGCCTTCTTTACCACTCTGTCTTCTTGTGTTGCTACCTTCAGGGAGCTATGGACTTGGATCCCCAGGTCTTGCTAATAAACCTAAACCTCCCCTTACTCTCGGGACCCACAAAGTCTCCCATCCTTTTTCTCCAGAGATGCTGCCTGACCCGCTGAGTTACTCCAGCACTCTGTGAAACGTCACCTATCCACGTTCTCCAGAGATGCTGCCTGACCCGCTGAGTTACTCCAGCACTCTGTGAAACGTCACCTATCCATGTTCTCCAGAGAAGCTGCCTGACCCTCTGAGTTACTCCAGCACTTTGTGCCTATCTTTGGCATAAGCCAGCATCTGCAGTTCCTTGTTTCTACTTCAGGTCCTCCATTAGGGCAGCACGGTGGCGCAGCGGTAGAGTTGCTGTCTTACAGCACCAGAGACCCGGGTTGGATGCTGACTACGGGTGCTGTCTGTATGGAGTTCGTACGTGCTATTCTACTGGTACTACGATACCGTTCTATGTTCTACGTAATTTGAAGCACTCTTGCCTCAGAGTCAAAGGCTCTCGGTTCAACTTCTCCTCTAGGGATGTGAGCACAGGTCTCTCTGTGGTGCTTCGGTGCAGTGTTGAGGCCGTGCTGAACTGCTTGAGATGTTACCTTGCAGGTGTGTCACTATTACAGGCAAGTTTGCATCTTCTCTCTCACATGGGAGTAAAAGACCAAGAGTCGAGTGTTTTAATGTTATGTGTCCCAGATAGGACAATGAAATTCTTGCTTCCTTCGCTCGTGTGTCAGACGATGTCGCTCGCTCTTGGCTTCTGTTGTCGTCCAACATGTTGACAGAATTGCCGCCTGATGCGTCGCAGAGTGCATCGCGTTGTCGCTTCCAGGGATGGCCACCAGGTGGCTTCTGTCTTGCTTGCTGCAGCGCAACAGAATATGTAAACATAGTACATAGCAGGAGAAAAAAAGTCCAGTGTGTGTCTATATACACATGCACACACACTCAATAAATAAACAAATATTGTGCAATGATAATAATAGTCTGTTGTAGTTCAGAGCTTATTTGTTGTCGTGTTTGATAGCCTGATGGCTGTGGGGAAGAAGCTGTTCCTGAACCTGGACGTTACAGTTTTCAGGCTCCTGTACCTTCTTCCTGATGGCAGTGGTGAGATGAGTGTGTGGCCAGGGTGGTGTGGGTCTCTGATGTTGCTGGCTGGAGGTCATGGCCTCAGAATTAAAGGACGTTCTTTTAGGGAGGAGATGAAGAGAAATTGCTTTAGTCAGAGGGTGGTGAATCTGTGGAACTCTTCTCCACAGAAGGCTGTGGAGGCCAAGTCAGTGGATATTTTTAAGGAAGAGATAGATAGATTATTGATTAGTATGGGTGTCATTAGAAGTTATGGGGAGAAGGCAGGAGAGATAGACAGGGGTTAGGTGGGAGAGATAGATCAGCCGTGATTGAATGGCAGAGTGTAGATTGATGGGCCAAATGGCCAAATTCTAGTCCTATCACTTATTACCTTACGACTTACATTTCCAAAATATATCGTTGGTTGTAAAATGCGTTAGACTAATGAGAGGGATATGGTGCTATGCAAATGCAAGTCTTTCTTTATTCATATTGTTAAAAGTTGATTAGATTAAACGCAGCACGATGGCGCAGCTGGTAGAGCTGCCTCTTCGTAGCACCAGAGACCCGGGTTCGATCCTGACCTCGGGTGCTGTCTGTGATGAGTTTGCACGTTCTCTCTGTGGCCGCCTGGGTTTCCTCCGGGTGCTCCGGTTTCCTCCCACACTCCAAAGGCGTGCAGGTTTGTAGGTTAATCGGCCCCCTGTAAAATGTCCCCTAGTGTGTAGAGAGCGGATGTAGAAAGTGGGATAGCATAGAACTAGTGTGAACGGGTGATCGCTGGTCGGCGTGGACCTGTTTCCGTGCTGCATCTCCAAACCAAACTAAATTTGTGAACGGTACAAAGAAACCTTCAAGAAATAAAATCAACACATTTTAATTGCTAACTAAAAATAAAAGCATGTAAAGATCTAACTGTAGAAATTATTTAAATTAGGTCCTTTGATAAAATAATGAGCGGGGCTTAACATTGAGAGTGCTAATCACTCAAAGAATAACCTTGCTGGCAATAATTTCCTGCGGATAATGATTTATCCATTGCAGAACAGAAGGGTCTGGAACAGTGAGTGAAGAGGGGCAAGCAATGGAGAAAACGTGGAGACTAGTATTTTCCACAAGTAATATTGTTCACCGCGTGTGTGACGTTGGCTGAAAGTGCGGGGGGGGGAAGTGAGAAAGGCCTGGCCCTTGGGGAGTGCTTGGGTTAACAGAGAGAGGGTTGGAGCAAGGAGCATTAATTACAACGCAGCCAAATGAAGTTACACTTGCCCAGGGCATGAATGTCGGGAAGGATTTGCTCTTCTTGTTACTTGCTTTGAACTGCTTGATGTTCAGTCTTATCAGAGGCAGCTCAAGTGTTGAAGATCCTTGTAAACACTTCACCAAAGTGTTCAACGGCGCAGCGGAATTCACAAATCCCATCACGCTGGCGCAGCGGTAGAGTTGCTGCCTAACAGTGCCAGTGACCCTGATTCGATCCCGACTGCGGGTGCTGTCTGTACGGAGTTTGTACGTTCTCCCCATGACCCTCGTGGGTTTTCTCAGAGAACTCCGGTTTCCTTCAACACTCCAAAGACATACAGGCTTGTAAGTTAAAAGGCTTGGCATCAATGTAAATATGTCAGATAGTGTAAGTGTGAGGGGATCGCTGGCTGGAGCGGATGCGGTGGGCCGAAGGGCCTGTTTCCGTGCTGTATCCCTAAACCTAACTAAACTAATTATACTCAAGGCAATAGAATCATGACTATCCCATAATATTGTGACGGCTAATTTGGGCTGAAGGGTCTGTTTCCGCACTGTATCTCTAAACTGAATTTTAAAATAAACTAACAAACAGATGGAGACTTGAGGAACTGCAGATGCTGGAATTGTAAGGAAACACGAAGTGCTGGAGGAATTCAGCAAGTCAGGCAGCATCTATGGAGGGAGTGGACAGGCAACATTTGAGTTTCAGGTTGGGACCCTTCCTCAGAAAGGCTGTAGTAGGGGGGAGAGAGCAGGACACGAAATGGGGTCAGGACCAAGATGATGATAAGCAGTAAACTGATGCAATATTTGGGAGTTTCCATGTTTCTCTTTAATGTGAGAGCAATATTGATCAACAGACAATGTGAGAATGTACACATCAATGTATGGAATAACATGGAACAGTATAGACGTGGATAGGTGACGTTTCACAGAGTGCTGGAGTAACTCAGCGGGTCAGGCAGCATCTCCAGAGAAAAAAGAGGGATGATGTTTCGCGTTGGAACCCTCCTTCAGACTGAAAGAAGTGTCCCCACGCAAAGTATCACCCATCCTTTTTCTCCTGAGCTGCTGCCTGTCCCACTGAGTTCCTCCAGCACTTTGTGTCTGTCTTCGGTGCAAACCAACATCTGCAGTTCCTTGGCATCATGTTCGGCCCACAATGTCTGTGCCGAACATGATGCCAAGTTAAACTGATCTTCTCTGCCTGCACATGGTCCACATCCCTCCATTCCCCACACTGTGCCTATCTAAAAGTCTCTTAAACGCCACTATCCTATCTGCCTCCACCACCACCCTGGCAGCGTATTCCAGGCACCCACCACCCTCTGTGTAAACAAACCTGCCCCACACATCTCCTTTATCCTTGTTGGAACCTTCTTGACATAATTAGACACAGGCAAACTTTAGTGGACAACAATAACTGATTATGGTCTAATAGGCCGAGGTTGGCACAATGGCGCACAGCGCCAGAGACCCAGGTTCGATCCCAACTACGGATGATACCTGCATGGAGTTTGTGCGTTCTCCCTGTAACCACGTGGGTTTTCTCCGGGTGCTCCAGTTTCCTCCCACGCTCCAAAGACGTACAGGTTTGCAGGTTAATTGTCTTGGTAGAATTGGAAACTGTCCCCAGTGTGTGTAGGGGAGTGTTGGTGTGCGGGAGTCGCTGGTCGGCGTGGACTCGGTGGGCCGAAGGGCCTGTTTCCACACTGTATCTCTAAACTATACTAAACTGAATGGTAAGGCAATAGAATCATGACTATCCCAATAACATTGTGATGGATAATTTGAAAAAAAGATATTCCATTGATCACTAAACCATTGATCCATATTCTAAGTTGCTGATTTAAAAACAAATCTCTTTTTTGGGCACTGTGTTAATCCTGAGTTTGAAGTTAGATGTTTGAATGGTAGAATAGATTGGTTAAATGCACAGAGACTTTTACCCAGAGTAGGGGAATCAAGGGGCAGAGGACATACGCTTAAGGTGAGCGGGAAAAGATTTAATAGGAACCTCAAAGGTTCAAAGGTTAATTTATTGTCATACACCAATTGCTGTAGTGAAATCAAGTTGCCATTGCAGCACATTAATAAGAATACAACATAACATTAAAGAAGAATAGTAAGATTAAACGAGAACTTACCAGTTTGAAGTTTGATCTTTATTTTATGAGGAGTTACGATGAGGGATTACGTGAAGACCCCGCCAGCACGCATGCGCGACATTCTTCAAAGCAGTGGTGTGAAATCACAGATAGTCACGTAGACTAACATAGTAAGATGAGAGAGAACTTTCATACCAGTTGATCTTTATAATAGAGGGTTGGGAGCGGAGGGCACGTAATCCCTCATCGTAACTCCTCATAAAATAAAGATCAAACTTCAAACTGGTAAGTTCTCGTTTAATCTTACTGTTTTACTTCGGAGTCACGTGAGTGACTACGTGAAGATTTCAAAGCTCTGTGATTTCATGCCCTGGATGCTCCATGCTCACACACCGCTATGCTGGGATAAGAGGATGAACGTAATTCAGACAAGACACTGGCTGAAAAACAAAAATAGGTATTTATTCATACCAAAACAAATATATATATATCCCATAGGGGTAATATTATTTGGCAGAACTCAAAATCCTTCCTGCATAAGAGTCAGGAGAGGCCACGGGTTTATTGTAGAAGCGATGAAATGTCTTCTCATTACTCCAACCCGCTGTGGCCAGGATGTGGTCCAAGGGTACTTCCATCATCCTAGCCGCCGAAGTGGATGCCGCCCTGGTGGAGTGGGATTTGAATATATTAGTGTCCACCCCCGCCGCATCCAGTACCACCCTTAACCATCTAGAAATGGTTTGCACTGTTACTTTGTGATGGGGCTTTTTGTGACTTATAAGCAATTCTGTCTCCGTGCCCCTGAGACTTTTGGTGACTGAAATATATTGTGAAATTAACGTGACGATGCAAAGTCGAGTATCTGCTGGATATGCCAGAAACTCCAAGGTATGTCCAGACGCTCCGGGTCGATCTTGTTTTAACAGTCCCTGCACATAAAAAGTGATTTTGTCATTGGTGATAGTCATGGCATCCAGATTAAGTTTGTGCAGGGACTGGACCCGTTGTGCCGTGATTAGTGCCATGATCATTACCATTTTGTAGGTGAGCTTTGCCAAAGTGAGCCCCGAGTTAGGTGTCCATCCTCGCAGCATAGTTAAAACTATGCTGATATCCCACGTATGGTTGTATCTGGGCCTGGGGGGATTGGAATTAAATATTCCTCTCATTAGTTTAGATACCAATGGATGTGATCCAATGCCCAATTGGTCACTCCCCTGGCCCAAGTAGGACGATAGGGCACTCCTGGCACTGTTTATGGCACTGTAGCTCAGTCCCTCATCAAAGTGAAGGGCAGCCAAGAATTCCAGCACTTCTGTAATAGTAGCGGATTCATATGTAGTGTTGGTAGTAGCGCAGAATCCTTCCCACTTCCTGATGTAGGTCAGGTACTGCTTCCTGGTGGACTCCCTGCATGCTGCTGAGATGGTGTCTACTGTTCTGCTGGTGAGTCCGTATCTCAGAAGAGGCCGTTTTAGAATCTGCAAATTAACAGGTCCATGCGGTCATGTCATGGGTGGTGTTGTCCTGTGACAGGATGTATGAGCAGACTAGGTCGTTTATTGACCCGAATGCAAGGTTCTGTGGCCATCTTCTGTACCGCTGGGAACCATGGTTGGGTAGGCCAGTCGGGCACAACCAAAATACCCGAAGCGGAGTCTTGTTTGATTTTCTGCAAGACCCGACTGATGAGGCAGAAGGGGGGAAAGGCATAACAGAACAAATCCCCCCAATGTAGCGTGAAAGCGTCCATCGCTACTGCCCCTGGGTCTGGTTCCCAAGCAACATATGTTGGTAGTTGGTGATTTAATCTGGACGCAAATAGGTCGATATCCGGCGTCCCATAACATTCTACAATATCTGTGAACACTTTTCGATCCAACATCCATTCTATGTTGTCGTTAAATTTGCGTGACCTGGTGTCTGCCACCGTATTTAGCTTACCTGGGAGGTAAGTGGCTGAAATCCAAATTTCCCTTTGCAGACACCAGTGCCAGATATTGTTGGCCAATTCATCACACGATATCGACTTTATTCCGCCCATGTGGTTAATATAGGCCACCACCGTGGTATTGTCAATTTGTATCCTAACATGAACTTTGTACATGTCTGTGCAGTATGCCCTTAGGCCGTGAAATGCTGCCAGCATTTCTGAATAGTTAATCCCCAAAGTTTTGAATAGGGTTAACTCTTGTGCACTCCATCTACCTCCACAACTAGTGGTAGTATTAGTTGCTCCCCAACCTTTGGCACTGGCATCCGTTTGTAAGATGATCGAGGGATTGATGATAGTGATGGGTTTGGAACAATATTGGGCATTAACTATCCACCAATTTAATTCGGCTTTTGCCTTCTCTGGTATTTTCATAGGCCTGTCGAAATGGCCTGCATGACTCTTGAGAGCTATAATTTTAGCTCTTTGTAGGTTTTGATAATGTAAAGGCCCAAATTGTGCTGCGGGAAAAGCAGCCACTATCTTCCCAATCACCCTGGCCACCTGTCGAATGGATGGGTCCTTGATGCCAGTAAGGCTCCTGCAAGCCTCTATCAAGTCCACCACCTTGTTTGGTGGCAACGTGATATACATTTGCACTGAGTTGATAAAAAACCCCAAGTAGTTCATGGTGGTAGAGGGTTCTAATTTTGATTTATCTGGATGTATAATGAACCCCAGCTTCTGAAAAAGATGTTTCGTGGCTGAAACTGCCAATGTAGCCGTTTCCAAACTCTCCCCAACAATGAGGATATCATCAAGATAGGCCATTACAGTATGATTCTGTTTTCTTAAGTAGGCCAAGGCTGGTTTTAATATCTTGGTAAACAATGTGGGTGCTGATGATAACCCATTAGGCAAGGCTTTGTATTGCCATAACTGTCCCATCCAGATAAATTTTAAGTATTTCCTATGATCCTTGTGTATTGGTACTGAATAGTATGCATCTTTGAGGTCAATGCATGCCATGTAGTACCCATTAGCTATTAACTGTATAGCAGTGTCAAAGGTGTCCATTTTGAAGTGAACATACTGAACAGAAGTATTCAGTTCGGTCAGATCTATGATAATGCGGCAACCGCCATCTTTTTTATTTTTGGTGAATATATTAGATACGAACTCCTGAGGTTCTCTGATGGTTTTCTCAATTACCCCTTTTTCAATTAACCTGTATAGTTCAGCATGCCCTGCTGCCTTCTCTTTTTGAGAGAGGATGAATTTTCGGCTAGGTGAATGCTGGACCGGGGTAGGGAGTTCGTGAATAAATTCAATTTTGTAGCCCTGAATACTTCTGAGTATGAAAGGATCAGAGGTAAAAGTGCGCCAAATTTCATAGAACATGTGCAACCGGCCCCCTACATAAAGTGAATTTAGGCAAGATGTGTTCCTGGGGAAGCCAGACCCACCTACCTCCATGGTTAATGCCGGTGTTGCGGTCTCTGTCCTTGTTTCTTCTGTTGGTTCGACGTGTTGCAGGAGTGGCGCATCTTCCAAGAAGGCCGGGCTGGGCCATGGCCTAAAAAAGACCGCTGTGCAGGTTGGCCGGCCTTCGAGCTTTCACCACCGGCAGATCTGTGATGATATCTCTGTCCGGTGGGTGTGTAGGGGTGCTGTCGCTGAGGATAATGAGTTTTCGTAGAGCCGGGTACCTTGATCAGGCCCAAGGCCTTGGCCTCCTCGTCAAGGTCTTTTACCTGCTTGGGAAGGTTATCCCCGAACAGCAGGTTTGGAGGCTGAGCGTTCCCAGGCTTGCACAAACCCGCAAACTTGGGGTTGAGTGCCGGCTTAATGATGCTCTTCCTGAAGTTGTTTATCTCATACTGTGTATTACACAGTAGAGCCAGGGCATCTTGCAGTTCTTCCGGCAACTCTATCCCCACTGCAGTTCTGGCCACTGCTGTGATCCCGGCGGTTAAGAGCTTCAGGATCCTCTGTAGTTTAATTTCTTGCCCTCTGCTCATGGGGCTCATGTTCCCCCAAATAGGGTTGTTCACCGCGGGGACATTCAGCGACTTGCAATTCTCAGGAGCCATATATTTATCGGCTGTAGAATTAATAGCCTGCTCCTGTAGCTGGTTAGTAGCCTTGTAATTAATGCTGGCTGCCAGCTTAGGGTGGATTGGTAGGCCTTTCTGTATAGGCACTGCATGTTTATTTACCATATCCAGGTATTCTTCACACACCCCTGACACTGATGGTTGTTCAGCCAGCTCCCCTTCTTCTGGGTCAGCCCAGTTCTGACCCTCAATGCTCCCCTGCGAAGAGGGCGAGACATTAGGCAGTCCATGGTAGGAACCTGCCGTGGGCCTGCGAAGAGGCCCACTGTGACTCTGCCCCTGCATTAGCAGGTCACGTTGGAGCAACTGCTCCATCATCCGCTCCATGCGGGCTAGACGACCTCCGTCGCTATCTGCGAACGGGGTGGCCTCGGGTCCGGACCCAGCTGAGTCGGCGGCCCCGTCCGACTTCCGGGTGGATTTGCCGCCCGACCGTGGTGTACCAACGGCCCCCATGGGCGAGAAGTCGGGAGCTGCAGGTAAAACCTGTAACTCAGGAGAAGCGGCACGCTGCTGGCTGCTCTCCATAGCAGCTGCTCTCGCCGCTGCTCCCTTTGATTTCCGTGATTCCATGTTAGTAAATGACTTCGTCGACGCTCACTCCTTCGGTGAGACTTACCTGGCGTAAGCTTTTTAACTTACGCTGGAGGAGCCCCGCACCTCCCGACTGTCGCTTCCGCATGCGAACGACGATATGTCGCGCATGCGTGCTGGCGGGGTCTTCACGTAGTCACTCACGTGACTCCGAAGTAAAATTTAATATTAAACATAAAAACATCCCCCCACAATGGTTCCCACTGTGAGAGAAGGCACAAAGTCCAGTCCCCATCCCCATGTCCACCCCTAGTCGGGCCTATGGAGGCCTCCGCAGTCGCCGCTACAGGGCCCGATGTTTCAGGCCCTCTCGCCGGGTGATGGCGCTCCGGGGTCGGGAGAACCCTCTCGGCGGCTTGGGATACCTGGAATGGCTGCTTCCTTACCGGAGTCCGCGGCTTCCGACCTGAGGGGCAACTTCTTTCATACAGAGGGTGGTGGGTGTATTGAACGAGCTGCCAGCGGTGGTAGTTCAGGCAGGTACCGTAACATTTAAGAGCTATTTGAACAGGTCATAAGACCATAACGAATAGGAGCAGAATTCGGCCCATCAAGTCTGCCCTGCCATTCAATCAATTATGAATTAGGTTGTGTATTGTGTTCATTTTTAATTGTAACGCTGCATGGTAAATTACATTTCACTGCACCTTATAGTGCATGTGATAAATTTAACGTGACCTTGAAGGGTGATCTATCTCTCCCTCCTAACCCCATTCTCCTGCCTTCTCCCCATAACCCCTGACACCCGTACTAAATAAGCTCAAGGTAAACATGGATAGGAAAGGTGAAGAGGGAAATGGGCCAACAGGCGGACCAATGGGACTCGGGTAGATGGGCCATCATGGTACTTTTGGGCCGAAGGGCCTGTTCCCGTGCTGTATGACTCTGTGACTGCAATCTGAATCTGAGAGCAGGTATTGTATAGTGGAAACAATACGAGAACGCTAAGCTGATTATCAATATTGCAGGCACTCGGAGAAGTTGATTTCTCTTGGAAAGGATAAATGGTGCCGCAGGAAAAGTAGTTATTGAAAGCATGAGAGAAAAAATCCACTCCACGGGGTGCCTTAGTCAAACACATCAAGGTAGACTGTGGCAGTTTCTCGATGTGAAAATATGCTTTCAGATTCCTGGATTTAATATGAATCCAAATTACTGTATCTTTATCTTTGTAAATTTATCTGAGTTCAATCTCAATGAAAAAATGATTAGATCATTTGATTTAGAAAATATATGATCTTATAGGGGCGGGCACGGTGGCGCAGCGGTAGAGTTGCCGCCTCACAGTGCCAGAGACCCGGGTTCGATCCTGACTACGGGTGCTGCCAGTACAGAGTTTGTACGTTCTCCCCGTGACCTGCGTGGGTTTTCTCCGGGTGCTCCGGTTTCCTCCCACACTTTAAAGACGTACAGGTTTGTAGGTTAATTGGCTTGGTATAATTGCAAATTGTCCCTAGTGTGTGTGTGTGTAGGGTAGTGTTGGTGTATGGGGGCTGCTGGTCGGCATGGACTCAGTGGGCCGAAGGGCCTGTTTCTGTATCTCCAAACTAAACTAAACCAAATTCATTCCCTCTCTCCCTCCCCCACCCAAGTCGCACCAGCTTCTTGTTTCCACCCAACAAACAGCTTACAATGGCCTGTTTCCTGTATCATCGTTATTTATTTTTGTTCTCTATCTCTCCACATCACCATCTCTATCTCTCGTTTCCCTTATCCCTAACCAGTCTAAAGAACGGTCTCGACCCAAAACGTCACCCATTCCTTCTCTCCAGAGATGCTGCCTGGCCCGCTGAGTTACTCCAGCATTTTGTGTCTATCTTTGGTTTAAACTAAACCAAACACTATTGTTTCCCTCACTTGCCTTCATCCTTTTTACTTTCATTCGCATTAATTAAGAAGTAATCAATGCGAGTTATACATCCCCTTAGACATTATTTAATCGCCGGCCCAGTTTTCAGTGGTGCACTTTGTCTTTTACAAGACATTTTCAGTTGTCACTAATCATATCGATCCTCTGTTTAAAATTTGATATTCAATACCAGCTAAAACTAGATGAATTGTCCAGCTGTCAAGACTTCGATCGATTGTTTTTTTTCCCTTTGGGTTGAGAGTATGACAGGACATGGCGTGGGGTGTGATGAACTAATTTTAGAAGCACATTAACCATGCTCCAATCAAACAGTCTTCGTGTGGTACAGCATTGAGGCCGGCCCTTCGGCCCAACCTGTCGATGCCAACCAGAAGGGCCCCATCGAAGCTGGTCCAATTTGCTGGTGTTTTGCCCACATCTCTCTAAACCTTCCCTCTACATGTCCTTGTCCTCGTGTACAGTTTAAACCATGCTGAAATCTTTCACAAGACCGCCATCCAAAAGCACAAGTAGAATTTGTAGAATCGGCACAATAGACAATAGACAATAGGGGCAGGAGTAGGTCATTCAGCCCTTTGAGCCAGCACCACCATTCAATGTGATCATGGCTGATCATCCTGAATCAGTACCCCGTTCCTGCCTTCTCCCCATATCCCCTGACTCCGCTATCTTTAACAGCCCTATCTAGCTCTCTCGTGAAAGTATCCAGAGAACCTGCGTCCACCGCTCTCTGAGGCAAAGAATTCCACACACTTACAACTCTCTGTGTGAAAAAGAGTTTTCTCATCTCCATTCTAAATAGCTTACCCCTTATTCTTAAACTATGGCCCCTGGTTCTGGACTCCCCCAACATCAGGAACATGTTTCCTGCCCCTTGCGTGTCCAAACCCTTAACAATCTTATATGTTTCAATCAGATCCCCTCTCATCCTTCTAAACTCCAGAGTATACAAGCCCAGCTGCTCCATTCTCTCAGCATATGACAGTCCCACCATCCCGGGAATTAACCTTGTAAACCTACGCTGCACTCCCTCAATAGCAAGAATGTCCTTCCTCAAATGAGGGCACCAAAACTGAACACAATACTCCAGGTGTGGTCTCACTGGGGCCATATACAACTGCAGAAGGACCTCTTTGCTCCTGTGCTCAACTCAGCAAAATGCTGGAGTAACTCTGCGGGACATGCAGCATCTCTGGAGAGAAGGAATGGGCGATGTTTCGGGTCGAGACCCTTCTTCAGAGTCGTACAGCACAGAAACAGGCCCATCGGCCCAACCTGTCCATGCTGGCCAACATGCCCCATCTAAGCTTAGACTACACCTGAAACATGATAATATTGAAACCGATGATTAAAGGTTTGGTACATTTTTATAAATAACGTCATCGTAGCGCAGCGGTAGAGTTGCTGTCTCACTGCGTCAGAGACCCTGGTTCTATTCCGACCTCCGGTGCTGTCTGTATGGAGGTTGTACGTTCTCCCTGTGACCGCGTGGGTCTTCTCTGGGTGCTCCGGTTTCTTCCACATTCCAAAGAAGGTAAAGGTTAATTGCTCCCAGTTTATAGAATGTGAAACTGGGATAACATAGAACTCGAGTGACCAGGTGATCGTTGGTCTACGTGGACTCGGTGGGCCAAAGGGCCTGTTTCCATGCCGTTTCTCGAAACTAAGTATCCTTAAGGAGGAGCAAGAGATAGAGAGGCAGAGAAGTTGAGAAGGAATTGTGTTGGTCAGAGGCTAGCCAGCTGAAGCCAAGGGGTCCATGGGCAGTTCTGGGCCCCATATCTGAGGTAGGATGTTGGAGAGGGTCCAGACGAGGTTTACGAGAATGATCCCGGGAATGAATGGGTTAACAAATGATGAGCATTTGTTGTCACTGGGCCTGTACTCACTGGAGTTTAGAAGGATGAGGGGGTTCCTCAATGAAACAAACCGTATTGTGAAAGGCCTGGATAGAGTGGATGTGGAGAGGATGTTTCCACTAGTGGGAGAGTCTGGGACCCGAGGGCGTTACAGGACTTTCTTCTAGGAAGGAGATGAGGGGAAATTTCTTTAGTCAGAAGGTGGTGAATCTGTGGAATTCATTGCCACAGAAGTCTGTGGAGACCAAGTCAATGGATATTTGTGAGGTGGAGATAGATAGATTCTTGATTAGTACAGGTGCCAGGGGTTATGGGGAGAAGGCAGGAGAATGGGGTTGAGAGGGAAAGACAGATTAGCCATGATTGAATGGCAGAGTAGACTTGATGGGCTGAATGGCCTAATTTGGCGCCTAGATCTTGTGACCTTATGACCATGGGGGAGTAAGGAAGATGAGGGATGTGCAAGAACCTGGAATTGGAGGAGCACTAAGACCCAGTAGCATTGTTAATGAGATGAGAGTGACCAGGTCATGACAAAAGCATTGCTGCACCAAAGTGAAACAGAATTCAGACACTTGTAAATCAAAGCATCTATGTATTATTAAAACTCTCATCTTGTTTGTGATTCTGTGTGCGTGTATGCGTGTGTGCATGATCCCGGAACTACGCCAAAACGGTACACGATAGCACTAGCATTTTTGTACCATCTTACTCACAATTGCCCTGTGGTGTGGTGTATCAAGTTCAGATTGATGTTATATTTTATAAGTTATTCCCATTTTAAATTTACAAAACCCCAATTTGAGAAAAAATGTCTTCCCTCTGCACCGGCACTTACAGCTATGATGTCACAATGGGATTGTACCCTGCTCGCTACATTGTTGCTATCCCAGGACACTGAGTCCTGCCAGCCCTTGCAAATGCAATTGCATTTTTTTTAAAGTTTATAATGAGGGAGGGTGAACAAGGCAAAATGAGCAGACCTTGCACAGTTGGGGGCTCTGGGTGAGTGCTGAAATATTGTGTTGGGGGAATGGGTTGCCTTGGGGGAATGGGTGAGTGGTGGAATATTGCCTTGGGGAACGGGTTGCGTCGGGGGACCAGACTTTGCGTGGGGGCTGTGGGTGAGTGGTGGAATATTGCATTGGGGGAATGGGTTGCGTTGGGGGACCAGGCCTCCCGTGTGACAGAGACCTAATGGGTCCCACTTGGTCTAGGTGAATTGTAAAATCATTTATAAATGATACTTAATAACTTATAAATTATTTAGTTTAACAATCGGCCAATGTTGCTGCTCATCAGTTGGTGCAAGATTGCGATTAAATGTTTTCAACAAATAAAATGTCTGAGGAAGGAACCATGATGTTCAGCTGCATCGCCACGATAGTCAGTTTCCGTAACCACTGTCGGTGCCATTTATCAATGCCACATTTCTGGTTTCTATCCTTTTCTTTAAAGAAAAATAAGCAGTTTGCATTTGTTGGCACTGTATGGATTTTAACGTTATCCCTTGTTCCACGGTGGGGGGGGATCAATGGCAGGTTAATAGCGCTGGTGCGATGCGATCTACCAGAGGTCAGTGTCCTTGGGGGACAGCAGTTTCAATGCGACGCTCGCTATTCACTCTAGGGAGTTCTATCGTGTAAAATGGAGGGCAGCAAAGAGGAGCAGCAGACAGGCGCAGTGGGGGAAATAGGTACGCCGCAGGAAGGATCTATAAAGAACTTCATGCAACCCTTGTTCCCGTGAGGAAACCAGGCCAGGAGAAAAAATCACAAAGGTATTTAATTTGCACCAATTTATCTGGCAAATGCTTTTAAGGTGAGATGGGAAAGATTTAGCAGGAACCCGAGGGGTAGCCTTTTCACACAGAGGGTGGTGGGTGTATGGAATGAGCTGCCAGAGGAGGCAGTTGAGGCAGGGACTATGACAAAATTTAAAAGACACTTGGACAGGTATATGGATAGATAGGTTAAGAGGGATTATGGCCAGGTGGGACTATCGTGGAAGGGGGCATCTTGGTTAGCAAGGACAAGTTGGGCCGAAGGGCCTGATTCCGTGCTGCATAACTTGATGACTCCAAATATAGTCATAGTGATACAGTGTGGAAACGGGCCCATCGGCCCAACTTGCCCACACTGGCCAACATGTCCCATCTACACTCGTCCCACCTGCCTGCGTTTGGCCCATACCCCTCTAAACCTGTGTTATCCATGCACCTGTCCAAGTCTTTCTTTTATGTTGAAATAGTGATTGCTTTAAATGTTAGATGAAAGCGCAAAGCAATTTCCATCTAATGTAAATCCTAAATGATAGGAAAGATCCCAAGCCCACAAACTAAGAAAGTTTAGTTAAATATAATAACAATAATTTGTGAGACCCTTAAAGTCCGGACATAAATTCCAATTATAAGCAGACCCAAGCGGTGTACACATATCATTTGAATGAAGCAGTCATTACACGATCAAGACTTTCTAATGAGGAACTTAATTAATTCATCAGACTCATTATTGTCCCATACCCCACGATTTTTTTTTTCAGTGTGTTCCCTGACATAAAGATGTCAGCGTTAATTTTTGAGGAAGGAAGCAATGAATAAACATGGTGATATTGGCCAGTTAGAGGTACAGACACTAGGAGGGTGAACCGGGGCGATGACTCTAGCGCCTTCAAGGTCGGCTGCAGGAGGTGCCCCCGGGACGCAGAGGTGGGCGGGCGAGGAGAGGAGAGGAGAGGAGAGGGACGTCGGTTTTTGCGGGAACTAGTCCAGTACATCGAGCGTGCTAGCCGACCGGACTTTAGACTTTGAATAATTGAGTCATAGAGTGATACAGCGTGGAAACAGGCCCTTCAGCCCAACTTGTCCACACCGGCCAACATGTCCCAGCTACACTAGTCCCACCTGCCTGCGTTTACCCCTCTAAACCTGTCCTATCCATGTACCTGTCTAACTGTCTCTTAAACAATGGGATAGTCCCAGCCTCAACTACCTCCTCTGGCAGCTCGTTCCATACACCCACCACCCTTTGTGTGAAAAGGTTTACCCCTCAGATTCCTATTAAATCTTTTCCCCTTCACCTTGAACCTATGTCCTCTGGTCCTCGACTCCCGTACTCTGTGCAAGTGACTCTGTGCATCAACCCGATCGATTCCTCTCATGATTTTATACACCTCAATAAGATTTCCCCCTCATCCGCCTGCGCTCCAGGGAATTGAGACCCAGCCTACTCAACCTCTCCCTTCAGCTCACACCCTTTAGCCCTGGCAGCGTCCTCGTAAAGATGGCGTCAATAATGGCGGTGCCAGCTTGTGGATTACATGCAAAAATAATTCCAATGTGCTGTATGTGACAGATAAAGCTCGTTTGAACTGTTGAACCATTTAAATTTTTTTTATAACCAAAAATAATTTGATCAATTATTTACAATAATATGTACAGTACGAGATAAATCAAAACAAAACCCAGTGCCATAACACAGGTCAAACAAATATACTAAATAAACTGCTGTACAGCTCGTGAATCATTGGGCAAGAAGGGAAAAGCAACGAGCAGACTTCTGGACAAAACATTTGCAATGGGGATGCATTGGAGTATTGTGCGCAGTTTTGGTCTCCAAATTTGATGAAGGACGTTCTTGCTATTGAGGGAGTGCAGCGTAGGTTCACCAGGTTAATTCCCGGGATGGCGGGACTGTCATATGCTGAGAGAATGGAGCGGCTGGGCTTGTATACTCTGGAGTTTAGAAGGATGAGAGGGGATCTTATTGAAACATATAAGATTATTAAGGTTTTGTACACGCTAGAGGCAGGAAACATGTTCCCAATGTTGGGGGAGTCCAGAACCAGTGGCCACAGTTTAAGAATAAGGGGTAAGCCATTCAGAACGAAGATGAGGAAACACTTTTTCACACAGAGAGTTGTGAGTCTGTGGAATTCTCTGCCTCTGAGGGCGGTGGAGGCAGGTTCTCTGGATACTTTCAAGAGAGAACTAGATAGGGCTCTTGAAGATAGCGGAGTCAGGGGATATGGGGAGAAGGCAGGAACGGGGTACTGATTGGGAATGATCAGCCATGATCACATTGAATGGCGGTGCTGGCTCGAAGGGCCGAATGGCCTACTCCTGCACCTATTGTCTATTGTCTATTGAAGCTATGAACCATCCAAAGGGAATAAAAGACTGTGAATAAACAGCACTTACTGTTAAATAGGAAAACACTATCTTATGCAAAGTGGGATGGGATTTATTTTATGATAAATTATTAAATCACAAACCAAATTACTTTTTTCGCTGTTTTCAGGTTTCTGCTGCTTTTTTACTCGCAAAAAAGGAGTAATTTGCTACTGAAACATTAACTTCTAAATTGCTTTCCAGCCAGCTGTGACAATAGACAATAGGTGCAGGAGTAGGCCATTCGGCCCTTTGAGCCAGCACTGCCATTCAATGTGATCATGGCTGATCATCCCCAATCAGTACCACGTTCCTGCCTTCTCCCCATATCCCCTGACTCCACTATCTTTAAAAGCCCTATCTAGCTCTCTCTTGAAAGTATCCTGAGAACCAACCTCCACCACCCTTTGAGGCAGAGAATTCCACAGACTCACAGTTCTCTGTGAGAAAAAGTGTTTCCTTGTCTCCGTTCTAAATGGACGACCCCCTTTTCTTAATGGTTTATCTATGGTTAGCGCAAAAGATAGACACAAAGTGCTGGAGTAACTCAGCGGGTCAGGCAGCATCTCTGGAGAAAAGGAATGGGCCCTTCTTCAGACCCTTCAGGGAGAAGAAAGAACCCTTCTTCAGGAGAAATTCCAACCTCAAACATCTCGTTGGGCCTGTTTCCGCACCGTATCTCTAAAGTCTCAGGTCAGGTCGGGGTCAGTTCCCCCCGCCGTGGGTACCATGTTATCCCGTGCTATCTGCTCCATGGTCGGATAGTCGGCGACTAAACCGTCTCCCCCACCTGGTTTGCCAGGTGAGGAGGGGGCTATGGACCCCCAGCAGGACCAAAAACAAGACACGTCAAAGGGCGGATGAGCTTCTAGCCAGCCAACGGCCATCCACACTTCAGTAGAAGTTGCGATCACTGTCGGACACAGCATTGTAAGGCACCCGTGCCGGTTGATGTATTCAACGATGACGCTAAGGTCTACACCCTGCCTCCAATATGACACAAGGATAAGTTCTTGTCATTGGAGCAGAATTAGGAAATTTGTCCCATCCAGTCTGCTCTCCCATTCAATCATGGCGGATCCACCTTTCCCTCTCAAACCTGAAGCCGAACATCCTTCCGATAAACCGGAACTGCAGAATCACAGGGAAACAACAAGCTACTTGTAAACTGGTCTGGCTCTGAAACACTTATGTTAGCTTACAGGAGGTCTAAGTGAATCTTTAATGGCCCACTGAGCTGTAATTACTGCTGAACAAACAATCGGACCTGGAAACAAAACTGTATGATTGCATGTGATAATCCCCTCACATAAATATTTCAGATTATTAGAGATTTTAATTGTATATTTATGACCTGTCAACTTACTGCATTGCGGTAAGAAGCCTCTCGGCCCATCTAGTCCGTTCTGGCAATTTAATCAGTCTTTACCTCCCAACCTATCCCCTCTCTGACTGACCCCTCTCGCCCTGGCCACAAAATCTTCGAATCACTTCCCTCTGGAAGGCGACTCCGGACTGTCAAAGCTGCCACAGCCAGACATAAAAACAGCCACGAGTAGTAGCTCTACTCAATAACCAGAAGTCTGTAGCCTCCTTGTGCTCTGGTATTTTATTTCACTCTTCACATGTTTAAATTATAATGTTTTATTCTTAATTATCTACTGTATATCGTGTTGTTACTTGCGAGCGGAGCACCAAGGCAAATTTCTTGTATGTGTACATACTTGGCTAATAAAATGTATTCAATTCAATTCAATTCAATTCATTAGCCCTAATATCGCGACGGAGGAGACCATCGTCAGTCCCACTGCAATGGCAACCTGGGAGAGTGATACAGTGTGGAAACAGTCCCTTCGGCCCAACTCGCCCACACCGGCCAACATGCCCCATCCACACAAGTCCCAACTGCCTGCACTTGGTCCATAACCCTCCAAACCCGTCCTATCCATGTACCTGTCTAACTGTCTCTTAAACGTTGGGATAGTCCCAGCCTCAACTACTTCTCTGGCAGCTCGTTCCATACACTCACCACCCTTTGTGTGGAAAAGTTACGCCTCAGATTCCTGTTAAATCTTTTCCCCTTCACCTTGATCGTATGCCCTCTGGTCCTCAATTCCCTTACTCTGGGCGTGAGTTTCTGTGCATCTACCCGATCTATTCCTCTCATGGTTTTGTTGCACTTTGAGGGGTCAAATCTGAAGAAAGTATACAGTTAATGACAGGACCGATAAAGCATTGATGTACAGAGGGATCTTGGGGTGCAAGCCAATAGCCCCCTGATAGTGACCACACACTTTAATGTTGTAGACTGGATGATTCAAGCAACGGAACCATCCGACCAACATCTAGAGTGCATCCCTGAGCTACCATTTATCTCATTGGAGACCCTCGGACTATCTTTAATCGGACTTTACTGGATTTTACCTTGCATTAAACATTATTCCCTTTACTCTGTATCTGTACACTTGCTTTCATCGGTCGGGGCATTGAGTGTAAGAGTCAGGAAGTCATGTTGCACCTTTGTAAGAATTTGGTTGGACTACCAGTTGGAGTTTAGTTTAGTTTAGTCAAGTCAAGTCACTTTTATTTCTATAGCACATTTAAAAAACAACTCTCGTTGGCCAAAGTGCTTTACATTGGTATAAGAATAGTGTAACAAACAACAGTGGTTCATAGATTAAGTACATACATAAATACATACATATAGCCCTCGCTCAGAGGACGTCAGGAATGGCTAGGGAGTAGAGCTGAGTTTCAGTCTTGACTTAAAAGAGTCGATGGAGGGGGCAGTTCTGATGGGAAGAGGGATGCTGTTCCACAGTCTAGGAGCTGCAACCGCAAAGGCGCGGTTACCCCTGAGCTTATGCCTAGACCGCGGGATGTTCAGTGACCCCAAGTTGGCCAATCTGAGGGACCTGGAGGTGGTGTGGCGGGTGAGCAGTCTTTTAGGTTGGGGCAAGCCCATTGAGGGCTTTGTAGACATAAAGGAGGATCTTGAAATTTATTCGGAACCGCACAGGGAGCCAGTGGAGAGAGGCCAGGATCGGGGTGATGTGGTCCCTTTTTCGGGTGCCCGTCAGGAGTCTCGCTGCGGCGTTTTGGACCAGTTGCAGGCAGGACAGGGAAGATTGGGAGTTTAGAGATACAGCACGGAAACAGGCCCTTCAGCCCACGCGGTCCGCTCCGACCAGCGATCCCCTCACACTAACACTATCCTACACCCACTTGGAACAATCTTTCATTTACCAAGCCAATTAACCTACAATCCTGTATGCCTTTGGTGTGTGAGAGGAAAACGAAGATCTCAGAGAAAACCCGTGCGGGTCACGGGGAGAACGTACAAACTCCGTACAGACTGCACCCGTAGTCGGGATGGAAGCCGGCACTGCATTCGCTGTGAGGCAGCAACTCTACCGCTGCGCCACCGTGATCGCCCAGTATTGCATGCAGTTCTGGTCATCCCACTTCAGAAAGGGTGTGGAGGCTTTGGGCAGGGTGCAGAAGAGGTTTACCGGCATGCTGCCAGGATCAGAGGGTATTAGCTGTACGGAGGGGTTGGACACACTATCGTTTTCTCCGGTTCTCCTTTCAAGTGCCGCCCTACTCATTTATAATCATGCAAGTGTCGTCTTTCCGCTGACTGGTCAGCATGCAACAAAAGCTTTTCACTGTACCTCTGCACATGTGGCAACAAACTAAACCTCAACTCAACTCACGACTTGAAGAGAAGATGGAAAAAAGCACGGGTGGTCACGGTGGCGCAGCGGTAGAGTTGTTGCCTTGCAGCGCTCGCAGCGCCGGAGACCCGGGTTCCATCCCGACTATGGGCGCTGTCATAGAAACATAGAAACATAGAAAATAGGTGCAGGAGTAGGCCATTCGGCACTTTGAGCCTGCACCGCCATTCAATATGATTATGGCTGATCATCCAATTCAATATCCTGTACCTGCCTTCTCTCCATACCCCCTGATCCCTTTAGCCACAAGGACCACATCTAACTCCCTCTTAAATATAGCCAATGAACTGGCCTCAACTACCTTCTGTGGCAGAGTTTGTACGTTCACCCCGTGACCTGCGTGGGTTTTCCCCGAGATCTTCGGTTACCTCCCACACTCCAAAGACGTGCAGGTTTGTAGGTTAATTGGCTTGTTATAAATGTAAATTGTCCCTAGTGTGTGTAGGATAGTTTTAATGTGCGGGGGTCGCTGGTCGGCGCGGACTCGGTGGGCCAAAGGGCCTGTTTCCGCGCTGTATCTCTAAACTGAACCAAACTAAAAGAGAAAACTGGAACCGGCATTTTGTAGGCAATCAGCATTCAAGCTTGCACTTGTACGACCCGTCTGCAGGCCCAGTATGAATCTCTGCGCTAATTGTGAAGTATCTGGCAGAGAATGGGAATGAATGTTTGAAAGATAAATAAAACGAAGTCATCAACGTATGTACTCGGTGTGATCACTCAAGTGCTGCAGAGATCATGGAGAATATTATCCGTGTAAATTAGCTGATTAAGACTGAAATAATGTAAACTGTAAAACCAGTAAGATATTCTGCACTTTACATTAATTATCATGCGGCCACAGGGAGAAAATTTGCAGAGTGTTTTCTTGGAGATTAGATCAGTTGGCGAAGTTGCGATGTGGTCGGTGGAAGGAACAGATTTGATGAGCTGTTATTATCCAGTTCTCTGCTCTGTCCTTAACTTGCCATTTTCACTCAAATCCTACAAACTTGATTGGAAATGAAAATGTCACATAGGCCAGTGACGTTTCTTAACTCGAAGTCTCCACCTCACAACGGCAGCCAACATCATCAAAGACCCACACCACCCTGGCCACACACTCATCTCACCACTGCCATCGGGAAGAAGGTACAGGAGCCTGAAAACTGTAACGTCCAGGTTCAGGAACAGCTCCTTCCCCACAGCCATCAGGCTAGTAAACGCGACAACAAATAAGCTCTGAACTACAACAGTTTATTAATATTGTTATTATTATTGTAGTGTTATTGTATGTTCTTTTTTTCTGAGTTTTTGTTATATTATTTATTATCTTTCCATATTCTGTTGTGCTGCAGCAAGCAAGAATTTCATTGTCCTATCTGGGACACATGGCAATAAAACACTCTTGACTCTTGACTAGGATGGAGAGGATTGTCGACTGTTTTTGCTCCACGTTTATCTGCCAAGTCTTGAACCTCGTGGTATAAGGGAGAAGATGTCTCCTTCTCCGTGTGTGTGTGGAAAGTAGCTGATTAAGACTGAATAAACTGTAGAACCAGTAAGATGTTCTGGACTTCGGCTTAAGTATCTTGGCACCACAAGGAGAAATTGTAGTTCCGTTTAGTTTAGAGAATCAGCGTAGTGCCCGCGCCGACCAGCGATCCCCGCACATTAACACTACCCTACACACACTGGGGACAATTATATTTTAGATTTTTACCAAGCAAATTAACCTACAAACCTGCACGTCTTTGGAGTGTGGGAGGAAACCGAAGATCTCAGAGAAAACCCACGCAGGTGATGGGGCGAATGTGCAAACTCCGTACAGACAGCACCCGTAGTCCGGATCGGACAATAGACAATAGAAAATAGGTGCAAGAGTAGGCCATTCAGCCATTCAATGTGATCATGGCTGATCATCCCCAATCAGTACCCCGTTCCTGCCTTCTCCCCATATCCCCTCACTCCGCTATCTTTAAGAGCCCTATCCAGCTCTCTCTCGAAAGCATCCAGCAAACCGGCCTCCACCGCCCTCTGAGGCAGAGAATTCCACAGACTCACCACTCTCTGTCAGAAAAAGTGTTTCTTCATCTCTGTTCTAAATGGCTGAACCCTTATTCTTAAACTGTGCCCCCTGGTTCTGGACTCCCCCAACATCGGGAACATGTTTCCTGCCTCTAGCATGTCCAAACCCTTAACAATCTTATATGTTTCAATAAGATGCCCTCTCATCCTTCTAAACTCCAGAGTATACAAGCCCAGCTGCTCCATTCTCTCAGCACATTCTCTCAGACCCAAGTCTCCGGCAGTACAAGGCAGCAACTCTACCGCTGCGCCACCGTGCAGGCCTTAATTTTGCAGGCCAGTTACTTGGAGATTACATCAGTTGGACGGAGTCCATTGGAGCACAAGTTGTATGTGGTTAGTCTGAAGAAGGGTCTTGCCCAGAAACTTCACCCATTCCTTCCACCCAGAGATGCTGCCTGACCCGCTGAGTTACTCCAGCTCATGGGATCCGATCAAAATGCTGCAAAATAAAGAAAGTAAAAGAGGAACAATTGTTTTCTTTCCGTAATCTGAGCGTAATAGTTTATTTTATCGTCATGTGTACCGAGGTACAGTGAAAAGCTTGTTGTTGTGTGCTAACCAGTCAACGGAAAGACTACACACGCTTACAATCCAGCTGTCCACAGCGTACAGATACTGGATAAAGTTTAGTGCAAGATAAAGTCCAATAAAGTCCAATTAAAGATAGTCCAAGGGGTCTCCAATGAGGTAGATGGTTGGTCAGGATCGTTCTCCACTTGGTGATCGGATGATAAGGACAGCAGGGAGGGATATACGTAAGAGAAATAGAGAAACAAGGAACTGCAGATGCTGGTTTACAAAAAAACGACATACAGTGCTGGAGTAATTCAACGGGTCAGGCAGCATCCTTTGAGAACATGGATAGGTGACTTCATGGATAGATGACGTCCATTTTTGTAAAGCAGCATCTGCAGTTCCTTGTTTTTGCATTTTGACTGCTCCACTGCAAAATATCATCAAGGTGTGCCTACCTTACCAGGACAATGCCTGGACAATGCAGGACCTGGAGACGGGGCAGCGCTGTGAGAGGGGGGGGGGAGAACAAAGGGGGGGGGGGGGGGGGAACTGGCACAGGGGGGGGGGGATTTGTAACTTTGTAAGTGCCCTTTATGGGCAGCTATTTACATACCTTTGGAAGGTGTGCAAACAAAGAATGTCACTAACTTCTCACATCTGGCAATAAAGTATTCAATCCAATTCAACTTTGAAGAAGTTCTCCTCCTCTCTCCGACATGAGTTCTGCGAGACCCTCTCTCACTGCTCCCCCTCTGTGATTCCTGTTGTTCTCCCACCTTGCACCCCGCCTAGACAAACTCGGCAGGTCAGACAGTCTGAGGAAGACTCCTGACCGGAAATGTCACCTATCCATGTTCTCCAAAGATGCTGCCTGACCCGCTGAGTTACTCCAGCACTCTGTGAAAAGTCACCTATCCATGTTCTCCACAGATGCTGCCTGACCCGCTGAGTTACTCCAGCACTCTGTGTCCGTTTTTTACACTCTGAATGAAAATGACATTGAAAATTTCAATGCAAAGATGGAAGATTCACTTCGGTAGAAATCTGTTGACTAACCTTTTTCTATGATATTGTCAGATTCTGTGCAGGAATGTCCACACAATTGCCATGGTAACGGAGAATGTGTGTCCGGAGTGTGTCACTGTTTTGCGGGATTCCATGGAGCTGACTGCTCAAAAGGTACCCTTTGATTCTTCCTGGTAAATGAAGGCTGAAAGCATCCACTCTGCTGCATATGTGTTGGAACAGCAGATGCTGGTTTACACCAAAGGTAGACACTAAAATGTTGGAGTAACTCAGCGGGACAGGCAGCATCTCTGGAGAGATGGAATGGGTGGCATTTCGAGTGAAGAAGGATCTCGACCCGAAACGACACCCATTCCTTCTCTCCAGAGATGCTGAGTTACTCCAGTATTTTGTGTCTGATCTGCTGCATATGTGGTAGAATCGATTCCATTCGAGATTGGTGAATTGGAACCATATTTGAGAGATGATGTTCGGTAAATACTTATTTTCACGCTCCATTTTGTTTGTGGTAACTTTGCGTTGAAGTTGTGTAGAGCACCTGATTGAATCTTCCCTGACAGACCCTGCAAGCAAGAGAAATATTTCACAACCAATAAAACCCCTATTGATTGCATTGATCTGTTCAAAATTCCATGGTGCTATGATAAGTTCTGACATTCAGAAGTTTTAGGAGCAGAATTAGGCCATTTGGCCCATCAACTCTACTCTGCCATTCCATCATGACTGACCTATCTCTCCCTCTCAACCCCATTCTCCCGCCTTCTCCCCAAAACCTTTGAGACCCTTCACTCACTATTGATGTTATTGATCTGTCTAAAGTTCCTTAGGGAGATTAAGTATTTTTTTAGTTTGCGCAACAAAAGCTTTTCACTGTACCTCGGTACATGTGATAATAAACTCAACTCAAACTAGAACTCAAGGTAGACAAAAATGCTGGAGAAACTCAGCGGGTGAGGCAGCATCTATGGTGCGCAGGAATAGGTGACGTTTCGGGTCGACCTGAAACGTCACCTATTCCTTCGCTCCATAGATGCTGCCTCACCCGCTGAGTTTTTTGTCTACCTTCGATTTTTCCAGCATCTGCTGTTCTTTCTCAAACTAAAACTAAAGCATATGGTCATAAGTGATAGGAGCGGAATTAGGCCATTCGGCCCATCAGGTCTACTCCGCCATTCAAGCATGGCTGATCTATCTCTCCCTCCTAACCCCATTCTCCTGCCTTCTCCCCATAACCTCTGACACCCGAACTAATCAAGAATCTATCTATCTGTGCCTTAAAAATATCGATTGACTTGGCCTCCACAGCCGTCTGTAATGTAGTAATGCAGGGTGAGGAGAGCAACTATTCACCAGAGATTAATTTCTATCTGTGTTGTAGCCAGCGGTGAATTGGCTGGAGGGAGACATTTGAACTAATAGTTTTACTGTGAAATTCTATAGATGCTTCTAATCTTTGCACCCAAATCTTGCCAAGCGATTGCAAGGTCTTTTGCACGGTATATGCCAACTCAAAAAGTAGACATCAATTACAGAAACATAGAACAATAGGTGCAGGAGTAGGCCATTCAGCCCTTCGAATTATTAATTTCATGTTGCTTTTGTGTCGATTGAAGTAATTATCATAATTTATATGTGGGAATGATATATTTAAATATATTTTTCTTTGCAATTTATAAAACTTCTACCCTCTGAAAAAATAAGAATTATGTTTTATGTTTTATAAAAGTGTAAGTATTGGGACTAACCAACTGCAGTGGAAAATAGTTGCTGATTGTTACTGAGTTACAGGTAGACAGAAAATGCTGGAGAAACTCAGCGGGTGAGGCAGCATCTATGGAGCGAAGGAATGGGCGCCTTTTCGGGTCAAGACCCTTCTTCAGATGTGGGGGTGTGGGGGGGCGGGAAAAAGAAAGGAAGAGGCGGAGACAGTGGGCTGTGGGAGAGCTGGGAAGGGGGAGGGGAAGGAGGGAGAAAGCAAGGACCACCTGAAATTGGAGAAGTCAATGTTCATACCGCTGGGGTGTAAACTACCCAAGCGAAATATGAGGTGCTGCTCCTCCAATTTGCTGTGGGACTCACTCTGGCCATGGAGGAGGCCCAGGACAGAAAGGTCGGATTCGGAATGGGAGGGGGAGTTGAGGTGCTGAGCCACTGAGTTTTGCACAGACCATCAGCAGATGGAACAAAGAGAAAGCAATTGCATGGTGACACATCTTTCTAAATGAAAGAGTTGGCCTGACTGAAGTGTCACTGCAGTTCAGCTCAGTTTGAGGCGTATAAAATTATTATGCACATCAATCACGGGCAAAACCTCTGCAAAAAAACCTGTCGCGCAACTTCACTGAAAGTTTAATTAAACAGCTGTGTGTTTGAATCTGTTGATCTCCCCAGGGTCACCTGTCATGTTTTTTTAACTCACTTCAGCCTCCTTTGGTCCAGTTTAAAATAAAATCCGATTTGCTTTTCACGAAATCAATTATAATTCACAGCGGATTAATGATAAGTTGTTGGGTTTAGCGCTTCCTTCAATGCACCCCCCACCCGCCCTCTCCCCCCCCCCCCCCCCCCCCCCAAGGTTCATGAGGACGATCTTTACTCACCTGGGTGACCTCTCTTCCTTGTGTTTAGTTTAGTTTAGCGATACAGGACAGAAACAGGCCCTTCGGCCCACCAAGTCCACGCCGGCCAGCGATCCCTGCACATTAACACTATCTTACACACACTAGGGGCAGTTTTACATTTGTACCAAGCCAATTAACCTACAAACCTGTATGTCTTTGGTGTGGTGGAGGAAACCGAAAAGTTCGGAGAAAACCCACGCAGGTCACGGAGAGAACGTGCAAACTCCGTACAGACAGCACCCGTAGTCAGGACTGAACCCGGGTCTCTGGCGCTGTGAGGCAGCGACTCTACCGCTGCGCCACCTTGCCGCCCACCAGCACCTATGCTGGATAAGACTCTTTGATTGGTGCCTTTCGAATCATAGTTGTACAGCATGACATCAGGCCCTTCGGCCCAACTCGCCCATGCCGACAAACATCCCCTGTCTAAGCTAGTCCCAATTCCCAATTTCCTACATGATGCAAGGATAGCCAAAGTAAAACGCTCTTCTAGATTAGTACGGGTGTCGAGGGTTATGGAGAGAAGGCAGGAGAATGGGGTTAAGAGGGAGAGATAGATCAGCCACGATTGAATGGAAGGGCCGAATGGCCTAATTCTGCTCCTATCACATAATCTTTTTGAGCTCTTTGCTCAATATCACAGGTGCAGAAAAAATTGGCCTCCCTCACCCAACAAAGTCACAGGTCAGTCCTCCACTTTGCCCACCATCGTGGAGCGTATAAAGACGCAAGCCAGGTGGAGCACAGGAGGGCAGGGAGATGGTCAATGGGTCATTCGTTCATTTGGGGAAGCACGGTGGCGCAGCGGTAGAGCTGCTGCATTACAGCGCCAGAGACCCGGGTTTGATCCTGACTACGGGTGCTGTCTGTGCGGAGATTGTACGCTCTCCCTCCTGTGACCGCGTGGGTTTTTCTCCGGGTGCTCCGGTTTCCTCCCATACGCCAAAGACGTACAGGTTTGTAGGTCAAAATTGTAAATCATCCCTAGTGTGCTTAGGATATTCCTAGTGAGCGGAATGATCGCTGGTCAGGGCGGACTCGGTGGGCCGAAGGGCCATTTTCCGCGCTGTATCGCTACGTCTAAACTACGAATGTGGGGGTTGGGAGCTTGAGGGGTGGGTTTGGCACTTCATAAGGATTCCTCTCAAGTTGTGCCATGCTAATATTAGCAGTGCTTGGCACAACTTTACATTTGAGGTTAAAAGTGCCCCATTTCGACTAAAAACGGCCATGAAAAGCAGACGTGATATTCCCCCCCCCCCCCCCCCCCCCCCCCCCCGCCTCGCACTGAAGTCCAATAAGGCACCCGGTCTGTCGGCAAAAATCAAAATGACCGTTCAAAATAGCCAACCAAAGCATCAAATCTAATGCAGAGTCCAATCGGAAATTGCAGCAAGCACCGTTTGGTGGTAGAAGCTATCCGCTTATTTTTAGTAACACTTATTCCTAATAATTGCAACTTGGTGCTATATGTTTCCGACGTCATTTCCATGGGAAAATAATTTTGAACGTTGCATATTTCTTCATGAAATATCGCCATGGAGCTTTGCAGATCCGCTGTAGTTTGCCGGATTTCACGCACACCACAGCAAGCAAGGCAAATATTCGACGTCTTCGGCAGCTTTGGAATGTGCCCTTTAAACAGAAAGAATTGATTCTTTTTCGCTGCAAATGAGCACTCACTCCAGATCGAAACAACGCATTGCAATTATATTGTCCTGCGCCTTTGAATTCAAAACGCTGTCACTCTTGGCAACGATCATTTCCCTCAAGTCTGACTGGAATTAGCATCGAATCACTTGGTGTCGTGGCACCTGCCATTCTCCGCCACCCTGCATTTGGAATGAAGCATAACCCTGGTGCCACAGATGAAATGGCCTCTGTTCTGACGCACAGGTTTTAATTCTAACCTCCTGTCGCACCACATTAACTAACCCTCCAATGTCGCCTTCAACAACAAATAATAAGTTGTTTTTTTTTAAGGGCGGCACGGCTACGGGTGCGGTTGGTACGGAGTTTGTACGTTCTCCCCGTGGCCTGTGTGGGTTTTCTCCGGGTGCTCCAGTTTCTTCTCGCACTCCAAAGAGGTAGAGGTTTGTAGGTTAATTGGCTTTGGTAAAAATGGAAAATTGTCCCTAGTGTGTGTAGGATAGTGTTAGTGTGTGGGGATGGCCAGTCGACATGGACTTGGTGGGCAGAAGGTGCCTGTTTCCATGCTGCATCTCCAAACTAAACTAAACTGAACAACCATCCCAGTTCACAAAATAATACAACCATTGAAAGACAAAGTGCTGGAGTAACTCAGCGGGTCAGGCAGCATCTGTGGAGAACATGGATAGGTGACGTTTCACAGAGTGCTGGAGTAACTCAGCGGGTCAGGCAGCATCTGTGGAGAACATGGATAGGTGACGTTTCACAGAGTGCTGGAGTAACTCAGCGGGTCAGGCAGCATCTGTGGAGAACATGGATAGGTGACGTTTCACAGAGTGCTGGAGTAACTCAGCGGGTCAGGCAGCATCTGTGGAGAACATGGATAGGTGACGTTTCACAGAGTGCTGGAGTAACTCAGCGGGTCAGGCAGCATCTGTGGAGAACATGGATAGGTGACGTTTCACAGAGTGCTGGAGTAACTCAGCGGGTCAGGCAGCATCTGTGGCGAACATGGATAGGTGACGTTTCACAGAGTGCTGGAGTAACTCAGCGGGTCAGGCAGCATCTGTGGAGAACATGGATAGGTGACGTTTCACAGAGTGCTGGAGTAACTCAGCGGGTCAGGCAGCATCTGTGGAGAACATGGATAGATGACGTTTCACAGAGTGCTGGAGTAACTCAGCGGGTCAGGCAGCATCTGTGGAGAACATGGATAGGTGACGTTTCCGGTCGGGACCCTGCTTCATATAAGACCAACATCACCACACCATCACCACCCCTCCTTCTCACGGTCGATCATCCGTTCAAGAGTTGGACGGGGCGCCGGACTTGTGCGCGATGTCACGCGGCTCGGGCCAAAACTCCTCAGCTACCCGCCGGCTGGGCTTTGTGTGCAGTCCAGCACCCGGGGCCAACTGATCATTCACCCAGCCACGGCCGAGTCGGTCAACGAATTGCCGTCGGGAATCTGTCCCTTATCTTGACCTTTTGTCCCTTATATTTGGGAGTGAGAAAGCTGTCGACCCTAGATCAGACTGAAAGTAAAGGTGAGGGAACTGGAGGTAGGGAAAGGCCAGAACAATTCAGGGCCGGCAGTAGATGGCCAAGGAGACCTGAACGGGAGATTGAAGGCCAGTACAGACTCTGTGGGCCAAAGGGCCTGCTGCCACACTGTGTCTACAAACTCTGAACTCTAAATTGAAAGGAATTTGTTTGCCATTTGTCAAAATAAACCCATCACAGTAGAGACAATAGATCCTTTATACGTGCTATTAATTTTGAATTTCATGTTTTAGTATTTAAGCTCACAGTATAACACGTAAGAAGGAACTGCAGATGCTGGTTTACGCTGAAGATCGACACAAAGTGCTGGAGTAACCCACTGGGTCAGGCGGTATCACTGGAGGAAAGGAATAGGTGACGTTTTGGGTCGGGACCCATCTTCAGACTGGGTGTCAGAGAGAGGGAAACTAACTGTATGCGATGGTACAGAGCCTATACCTCTCATTTCCCTCTCCCCTAACTCTCAGTCTGAAGAAGGGTCTGGACCCGAAACGTCACCCGTTCCTTTTCTCAAGAAGATGCTGCCTGTCATAAGGTCATAAGGGATAGGCGTAGAATTAGGCCATTCGACCCATCAAGTCCACTCCGCCCGTTCAATCACGGCTGATCTATCTGTTCCTCCGAACCCCATCCTCCTGCCTTCTCCCCATAACCTCTGACACCCACATTAATCAAGAATCTATCCATCTCTGCCTTAAATATATCCACTGCCCCCCTGAGTTACTCCAGCATTTTGTGCCCTTCTTGCTATATAATTGATGTTTGAGTATGCATTTGACGATTAAGTTACGTGGCTGTGGCAGGTGAGAGCACTTATTTCTCTTTGTCTTTGTCTGCCCCGTCTCCGTCTCCGTCTCCGGCGTGTCTGTAGCCGCCTGCCCCGTCCTGTGCAGTGGGAACGGCCAATACGCCAAGGGCAACTGCATGTGCTACAGCGGCTGGAAGGGTGCGGAGTGCGACGTGCCGATGGGCCAGTGCATCGACCCAGCCTGTAGCGGCCGTGGGACCTGTACCTCCGGCACCTGCGTCTGCTCCGCCAGGTTCAAGGGCGAGAACTGCGAGGAAGGTAACAAAAACTAAAAAAATCTTGTTGAGAAATTCAAATTCAAATTATCTTACAGATACAACACGTCAACTGGCCCCTCGGCCCACCGTGTCCGTGCTGACCAGCGATCCACGGGCGCGGACACTATCCTACAGACACAAGGGACAATTTATAATCATACCGAAGCCAGTTAGCCTACAAACCTGCACGTCTTTGGAGACTGTCCTGTGCAGGAAGGAACTGCAGTCTGAAGAAGGGTCTTGACCCGAAACATCACCAATTCCATCTCTCCAGAAATGGTGTCTGACCCGCTGAGTTACTCCAGCATTTTGCCTAACTAAGAGGTGAATGGTAGCGTGCAGAATGTAGTGTGACAGCGCTATAGTTACAGTGCGACAGCCTGTCGTGGTCCAGTCGCAAGCCCGTCTCCGTGCCATCCTTTATCTGCCATCAGTGGCCGATGTGCTAACTGGGTTTAGGACACGTGTTTCTACACTGCATCTCAAAACTAAACTAAACCAAGCACAACTAAACTCGGTTGTGTGTCATATAACGACAATATAATGCAGCTGGTTACTTATTTTCACATGATTATCTGTGTGCGTGTGTGTTCCCTGTACGTGCACATATCTCTTTAGTATTCAAACCGAGTTACACAGAACAGCCACGCTTGTTGTCTAATTATTTTATTTCACTATCAGAAACTTTGGAGCAATAGACAATTGGTGCAGGAGTAGGCCATTCGGCCCTTCGAGTCAGCACTGCCATTCAATATGATTTGAGTACAAGAGCAGGGAGGTTCTACTATAGTTGTACAGGGTCTTGGTGAGGCCACACCTGGAGTATTGCGTACAGTTTTGGTCTCCTAATCTGAGGAAAGACATTTTTGCCATAAAGGGAGCACAGAGAAGGTTCACCAGACCGATTCCTGGGATGGCAGGACTTCCATATGAAGAAAGACTGGATAGACCCGGCTTGTACTCGCTGGAATTTGGAAGATTGAGAGGGGATCTCATAGAGACTTACAAAATTCTTAAGGGGTTGGACAGGCTAGATGCAGGAAGATTGTTCCCGATGTTGGGGAAGTCCAGGACAAGGGATCACAGTTTAAGGATATGGGGGAAGTCTTTTAGGACCGAGATGAGAACATCTTTTTTCACACAGAGAGTGGTGAATCTGTGTAATTCTCTGCCACAGAAGGTAGTTGAGGCCAGTTCATTGGCTATATTTAAGAGGGAGTTAGATGTGGCCCTTGTGGCTAAAGGGATCAGGAGGTATGGAGAGAAGGCAGGTACAGGATACTGAGTTGGATGATCAGCCATGATCTTATTGAATGGCGGTGCAGGCTCGAAGGGCCGAATGGCCTACTCCTGCACCTATTGTCTATGTTTCTATTTAGCAATGTTACAAAATTTTGAGATTTAAAAAATCAAGTCTGCAATTTATCCCATCAGATAAAGCATAAAAAGAAGTTTAATTTGACACCTAATTCACTTTCATATCTTCAGTATTAAGAAAATTATGGCCATTTTCATACTCGGAAATTAGCATCTTGTTCCCCATTGCCTTTCAATTGACTTAACTCAAAAGCTGTGATCTGGACCAGTTAAAAGCCCATAACTTTCTTAAAAATTAATAGAACTCAATGAAATTTTCACTTATTATAGATTGAAGCATTCTGAAATAAATATGAAACAATCTTACTTGGATGACCTGAAATTAAAGCATATAATTAGTTAGTTATCTAATTATAGCTAATTACAAAATTCAATGAGTAGATCTAAACATCTATCCATTTCTTAAGAAAAGATAAACTTTTTTTAAATTGCCTAAGTGTCCAAATAACATTCACACAATAATCCACAATATAACATCATTTTTAAATCTCATTTTCATGAATTTCTGGGCCAAATGGAAGGAATTTAGTGTTTAATGCCTGGAAATTAATGGCCATTTAAATCAACTAGCGAGTGGGTTTTAGTGGAATGCGGTGGATTGGAACATTGCGGTTTGCGGTGAAGTCGGGAGGAAAAATACTGTTGGTTCATACATTTTTTTGGACCCCATTTCGCAACATGAAAATATTATTAAAGCCTCCTGAAAAACCAACTTTTAATATAAAAATAAACTATTTACCTTTTTTTCTCCCCTACGCAAAATGCTTCCGGTTGTTGGTTCTCACGGCTTTTGAAGGTGATTTTTAAATTACTCTAGTTAACACATAATTTAGAGTATGAGTTAACACATTACTCTAGTTAACACATAATTCATGAAATGTCGGAGCGATTTTTCTTCTGCAACGAAATCGCCTGACATTCATCGATTTTCCCTGCCTGTGGAAAAACGGCACTTTAAGCCCGCCCCCCTCTGAAAGGCGCCAAAGTCGCGCACACGGGGAGCAGCAGAACTGCAGCGCTGCTCAAGGTAAGTTTTGTAACATACCTATTTCTATGTTTCTATGATCATGGCTGATCATCCCCAATCAGTACCCCATTCCTGCCTTCTCCCCATATCCCCTGACTCCGCTATCTTTAAGAGCCCTATCTAGCTCTCTCTTGAAAGCATCCAGAGGACCTGCCTCCACCGCCCTCTGAGGCAGAGAATTCCACAGACCCACAACTCTCTGTGAGAAAAAGTGTTTCCTCATCTCCGTTCTAAATGGCTTACTCCTTATTCTTAAACTGTGGCTTCTGGTTCTGAACTCCCTCAACATCGGGAACATGTTTCCTGCCTCTAGCGTGTCCAAACCCTTAACAATCTTATATGTTTCAGTGAGATCCCCCTTCATCCTTCTAAACTCCAGAGTATACAAGCCCAGCCGCTCCATTCTCTCAGCACATGACAGTCCCGCCATCCCGTGAATTAACCTTGTAGCACTCTTGTCCCATTTCATCTTCTGTACTGGCAAAATAAATCAGTTGACAACATAATATCCTCATTTATTCCATATGTAGAAATTATTATAGGGCAGAAGGTAGACACAAAATGCTAGAGTAACTGAGCAGGACAGGCAGCATCTCTGGAGAGCAGACAATAGACAATACACAATAGGTGCAGGAGTAGGGAGGACTGCCCTTCGAGCCAGCAATGGGTGACTTTTCGGGTTGAAACCCTTCTTCAGACTGATGTCAGGGGAGGGGGCGGGACAGAGATAGAATGTAGTCGGTGACAGTCAAACTGGTGGGAGAACTGGGAAGGGGGAGGGGATTGAGAGAGAGGGAAAGCAAGGGTTATGTTAGAGAAGTCAATGTTCATACCGCTGGGGTGTAAACTACCCAAGCAAAATATGAGGTGCTGTTCCTCCAATTTACGCTGGGCCTTACTCTGACAATGGAGGAGGCCCAGGACAGAAAGGTCAGATTGGGAATGGGAGGGGGAGTTGAAGTGCTGAGCCACCGGGAGATCAGGTTGGTTAAGACGGACTGAGCGGAGGTGTTCAGTTAAACAATCGAAAAGCCTGTGCTTTGTCTCGCCGATGTAGAGAAGTTGACACCCGGAACAGCGGATACAGTAGCTGAGGTTGGAGGAGGTGCAAGTGAATCTCTGCCTCACCTGGAAAGACTGTCAGGGTCTTTGGACGGAGTCGAGGGGGGAGGTAAAGGAATAGGTGTTGCATCTCCTGTGGTTGCAGGGGAAAGTAAAATGTCATCGCACTAATATAGTGCACAAACCAACCTCTTGTCATCTTGGAAGTAGCATAGCTAATATAGTTTGGAAATACTGCATGGAAACTTCGTCCCACCGAGTCCACGCCGACCATCGATCACCCGTTCACACTAGTTCTACGTTATCCAACTTTCGCATCCACTCCCTACACACTAGGGGCAATTTACAGAGGGTCGATTAACCAACAACCCAGCATGCCTTTGAGGATGTGGGAGGAAACGGGAGCACCCGGAGGAAACCCACGCAGTCACGGGGCGAACGTGCAAACTGCACACACGGACAATGCCCGAGGTCAGGATCGAACCCTGTTTTCTGGTGCTGCGAGGCAGCTGCTCTACCCGCTGCACCATGGTGCCGCCCTTATACCTTTTTCTGTTCTTCGTGCAATCGGATTGAGCATAATTGTGGCCCATTCTCTGCTTTTATTTACATCTCGCTCGCAGTCTATGCATGATATTGTTCTTCGCTCTGTTGCTCATCATGACTGAGTTTAGAGAACGATTCAGCTATGAAGTGCATCATTTCAGGTTAATTTAACATCACCAGAAGCAGTGTGTGTCTTTATCGTGTTTTGATTGCAAGAAATTCCACATGTAATTGGTTGTTAACACCTGCAAAAGATAAAAGCATCCAGACTGATGCCTTCTGTTCCTCATCCAGAGTCGATCTGGATCGAGTGGCTCCATTCAAACCTGAAGAAGGGTCTCGTCCCCCAACGTCACCCATTCCTTATCTCCAGAGATGCTGCCTGTCCCGCTGAGTTACTCCAGCCTTTTGCGTCAGCTCCATTTTCAATGCTGCTTTGAAATGTTGCAATGGTGTTATAACTTTATATGTACCTAAAAGAGGATAGTGGGTGCCTGGAACGCGCTGCCAGAGGTAGTGGTGAAGGCAGGTACGGTCGTGGCATTTCAGAAGCTTTTAGATGGACGGACCTGTAGGGAATTGCGTGGATATGGATGACATGCAGGGAGATAAGTGATGGTCTCAGCACAGACATTCTGGGCTGAAAGGCCTGTTCCTGTGCTGTACCGTCCCATGCTTGATCGGAATGAGAAATTTCTTTGAATTCTTACACTTTAGACTTTAGAGATACAGCGAGGAAACAGGCCCTTCGGCCCACCAATTCCACGCCGACCAGCGAGCACCCTTTACACTAGAACTATCCCACACACTAGGGACAATTTTACAACTTACCAAAGAAAATTAACATGCAAACCCGTACGTCTTTGAAGTGTGTGAGGAAACCGAAGATCTCGGAGAAAACCCACACAGGTCACGGGGAGGACGTACAAACTCCGTACAGACAGTACCCGTAGTTGGGATCAAACCCGTGTCTCCGGCGTTGCAAGGCAGCAACCCTACCGTGCCGCCCATTTTGTGTCTCCCGTGAATTTAAAATATGTCCATTTGGTCATAGTTTCATAGAGTGATACAGCGTTGAAACAGGCCCTTCGGCCCAACTTGCCCACACCGTCCAGCATGTCCCAGCCACACGAGTCCCACCTGCCTGCGTTTGGCCCATATCCCTCCAAACCTGTCCTATCCATGCACCTGTCTAAATGTTTCTTAAACGTTGGGATAGTCCTGGCCTCAACTACCTCCTCTGGCAGCTCGTTCCATACACCCAAGACCCTTTCTGTAGGTATGTTACAAAACGTACCTTTAGCGGCGCTGCACTTCTGCCGCTCCCCATGTGCGCGACTTTCGCGCCTTGCAGAGGGGGGCGGGCTTAAAGTGCCGTTTTTCAACAGGCAGGACAAATCGATCAATGTCGGGCCATTTGGTTGCTGAAGAAAAATCGCTCCGACATTTCATGAATGGTGGTATTTTTAAATTACTCTAGATTATTTATTAACTAGAGTAATTTAAAAATCACCTTCAAAAGCCGTGAGAGCAGACAACCGGAAGCATTTTCCGTAGGGGAGAAAAAAAGGTAAATACTTTATTTTTATATTAAAAGTTGGTTTTTCGGGAGGCTTTAATAATATTTTTATGTTGCGAAATAGGGTCCCCAAAAAATGTATGAACCCCCAGTATTTTCCCCCCCGACTTCACCGCTAACCGCAACGTTCCAATCCACCGCATTCCACTAAAACCCACTCGCTAGTTGATTTAAATGGCCATTAATTTACAGGAATCAAACACTAAATTCCTTCCATTTGGCCCAGAAATTCATGAAAATTAGATTTAAAAATCATGTTATATTGTGGATTATTGTGTGAATGTTATTTGGACACTTAGGCAATTTTTAAAAAGTTTATCTTTTCTTAAGAAATTGATAGATGTTTAGATCTACTCATTGAATTTTGTAATTAGCTACAATTAGATAACTAACTAATTATATGCTTTAATTTCAGGTAATCCAAGTAAGATTGTTTAATATTTGTTTCAGAATGCTTCAATCTATAATAAGTGAAAATTTCATTGAGTTCTCTTAATTTTTAAGAATGTTATGGACTTTTAACTTTTCCAGATCACAGCTTTTGAGTTAAGTCAATTGAAAGGCAATGGGAAGCAAGATGCTCATTTCCGAGTATGAAAATGGCCATAACTTTCTTAATACTGAAGATATGAAAGTAAATTAGGTGTCAAATTAAACTTCCTTTTATGCTTTATCTGAAGGGATAAATTGCAGACTTGATTATTAAAATCTCAAAATTTTGTAACATTGCTACTTTCTGTGTAAAACGTTACCCCTCAGATTCCTATTAGATCTTCCCCCCACCCCCCTCACCTTAAACCTGTGTCCTCTGATTCTCGATTCCCCTACTCTGGGCATTATTTGGTCTAAAGAACAGAAGATCACTGCAGCCAGCGGAATAATCTTCCAAAATTGGATTTTCGCTGGGACGGTAGATGAGAGAGCGCAGTAAATGGAGGACGATTTGACGAGTTACATTTCCAGCAGTGAACAGAACAGAAATGTAGTGGCAATTTATTCTCAACTGTGGTCAGTGAAGTTGGTTCTGACCAGAGGTTCCTCCTGTTGTCAGTTGTATTAGTTCCACCAACAACAAATATACTCCTCACTGCCCTCGAAATGTGACCGTGTTGTAAATGTCCGCTCCACTTTATCTCACAAAGAGCGCGTTGCAATTATTTGAATATAGTTATTTCCCCCAGCAGAATTCCAGGACAAGAAGGGTCTCGACCCGAAACATCACCCATTCCTTCTCTTCAGAGATGCTGCCTGACCAGCTGAGTCACTCCAGGGTTTTGCGCCCATCGTAGAATTACAGACCATTTAGCTTTATTTTTTTAACTTAGTTTCGTTTAGTTTCGAGATACAGCGCGGAAACAGGCCGTTCGGCCCATCTTGTCTGTGCCGACCAGCGATCCCCGCACACTAACACATGCAAGGGACAATTAATACGGGCAGCACCCGTAGTCAGGATCGAACCCGAGTCTGTGGCGCTGTGAGACAGCAACTCTACCACTGCGCCGCCGTGTCATGCCTGGTGCATGATTTCACTGGAACATTGCAGCATTCCATTCTCTAGAATGCTGATCAATTCAAAAGTAGATGATTTGGCTCAATAAAATTGAAACCCCAGTATAATACATTTTAAAGCTCCGCCTCCAGTCTCTGGAGGTTTCAACATGTGGAGATGTGGTAGCTCGTGGAACCATGAATGATAAGAGTAATGTGTGGCACGGTGGCGCAGCGGTAGAGTTGCTGCCTTACAGCGCCAGAGACCCGGGTTCGATTCCGACTACGGGTGCTGTCGTACAGAGTTTTTACATTCTCCTAGTGAGACCCCAGTTTTGGTCCCCTAATTTGAGGAAGGACATTCTTGCTATTGAGGGAGTGCAGCATAGGTTCACCAGGTTAATTCCCGGGATGGCTGGACTGTCATATGTTGATTGAATGGAGCGGCTGGGATTGTATACGCTGGAATTTAGAAGGATGAGAGGGAATCTTATTGAAACAAATAAGATTATTAAGGGTTTGGACACGCTAGAGGCAGGAAACATGTTCCTGAACCAGGGGCCACAGTTTAAGAATAAGGGATAAGCCATTTAGAATGGAGATGAAGAAACACTTTTTCTCACAGAGAGTTGTGAGTCTGTGGAATTCTCTGCCTCAGAGGGCGGTGGAGGCCAGTTCTCTGGATACTTTCAAGACAGAGCTAGATCGGGCTCTTAAAGATAGCGGAGTCAGGGGATATGGAGAGAAGCCAGGAACGGGGTACTGATTGGGGATGATCAGCCAGGATCACATTGAACGGTGGTGCTGGCTCGAAGGGCCGAATGGCCTACTCCTGCACCTATTGGAATAATCAAATTAGAACAAAGAAGAGTCCTTTTTGATTTTCTCTTCTACTTAATTGATGTTGAATATTTGAACCTTTGTCTCGAATGTGTGAGAAATTAACATTGACCTGTGCTGAGCTCAGCTAAAACAAATCGCTAATTGGTTTCAGGATTTAACTGGATGGTCTTTCTTTGAAAGATGAAGTAATTTAATTAAGTAGGACACATTTATCTCCAATTTTAATTTGATCTTTTTCCTTTCGTTGCTTCCTCCTTTTGCCACTAAAGGGCCTGTTTTCGGCGACTTGCCGGCACCCGTCATAGTCGCAGCAGCAGGTCGCTGAAAATGTTCAACATGTTGAAAATCCAGCGGCGACCAGAAAAATGTACGACTCTTTGGGCGACTACTCACGACCAAACAGGCGTCACCATGACCATACAGGAGACATGTAATCAAAGGTGGACAAAAATGCTGGAGAAACTCAGCGGGTGAGGCAGCATCTATGGAGCAAAGGAAATCGGCAACATTTCGGCCCGAAACGTTGCTTATTTCCTTCGCTCCATAGATGCTGCCTCACCCACTGAGTTTCTCCAGCATCTTTGTCTACCTTCGATTTTCCAGCATCTGCAGTTCCTTCTTAAACACGCAATCAATGGCTTAACTTCCACTGAGAAAGAGAATTGGTAATCTAAAAGATTCATTGGTATGCGAGAATTTCCCGAACAGTCTGTGGCCCAGAGCGCTGTGGCCACAGTGCTACGTGTAAAGCCCATAGCGCTGCAGCCGACAGCTCTTTGTTGAAATTCCCACGCGTTAAACTGACAGCATTCGGTTTAAACCTTTGAGCGCCAATCCGGCAGTGCTGTGTGCATTACCTTTACGCTCCTTCGCGGGCAGGATGCGAAAATTTCCCGAAATTATCCCATTCCCCTAAATTACCCGAAGGCAACCACAATTTCCCGAAGTTCGGGTAATTTCCTTCAAAGTGGAAACACGGGCTCTAACCCCAATTCCTCTCCTTCTAAGATTCAGTTGTAGTTCAAAGATACAGCTGGGAAACAGGACCCTAGATTCTTACTGGCAGTGGCATGATGGGCCTGCAAACACGCTCCTCATAGTTTTCAATCAGCAAAAAACAAATCTCAATCAATAGAAAACCCAAATATTTGTGCAAAATGCCAACTTGCAGTCTGTAAACACGGTACTCATGGATAAATATAATAAGCAAAAAAAATTAATTCAATAAATAAAATACCCCAATATTGGTATAAAATCCCCAAAGTGCTCAGTGCAACAAAGGCAGGTCGTAAGATCATGTTCTAGGGGCCCTTCTCCTTAGGTGTCTCCAGGGTTGGAGTACGCCTGTGCGTGACTTTGTTTAACGTGGGGAGACTGGTGCACAGACAGCCACCCCACGGTCCTTGACAGATCTGGGTCAGGATCCAGTGGCATGGAGTCCAAGAAGACGGGAGACCATTTTCTTGCCAGCCGTTGTGACGCTCCACTATGGTCAGCTACCATCCTCCGCCTGTTCTACCGTTGAGGTCTTGGTTGGATTGCTCTTTGTCAGAGACCTCCCCCTCGACCTTACCGCCATGGGTGGCCCTACCAGGAGCATAGCTCCAGACGGCATCGCTCTCAGGATCTCAGGTCCACACAAGCTTCTCCACCACGACAAGGTGACAATCCACGGAGCAGTGTTCTAGGCGCAGAATTAGTTCATGGCTGATCAATCTCTCCCTCCTAACCCCATTCTCCTGCCAAGAAACTATCTATCTCTGCCTTAAAAATATCCACTGACTTGGCCTCCACAGCCATCTGTGGCAATGAATTCCACAGATTCACCACCCTCTGACTAAAGAAATTCCTCCTCATCTACATCCTAAAGGAACATCCTTTAATACTGAGGCTGTGACCTCTCGTCCTAGACTCTCCCACTAGTGGAAACATCCTGTCCACATCCACTCTATCCAGGCCTTTCACTATTTGAGTTCATAGTTTAGCTATGGGTTGTAGTGTTCAAGTGTCTGATGGTGGTTGGGAAGAAGCTGTACCGAACCTGGAGGTCACGATTTTCAGGCTCCTGTACCTTCTTCCCGATGGTAGAAGTGAAATGAGAGTGTGGCCAGGGTGGTGTGGGTCTCTGATGATGCTCGCTGCCCCTGATAGTGGGGAGGTCAGTACCAGTGATGGAACGAACAGTGTCCAAAACCTATACTCTCCTTCTACTAGTCACCAATCAGAATGATTAAAGGGGGTTACACAAAAAGCTGGAGAAACTCAGCGGGTACAGCAGCATCTAAGGAGCGAAGGAGATAGGCAACGTTTCGGGTCTAGACCCTTCTTCAGACCCTTCAGGAGATAGGTGACCCGAAACGTCGCCTATCTCCTTTGCTCCTTAGATGCTGCTGCACCCACTGAGTTTCTCCAGCTTTTTGTGTAACCCTCGATTCTCCAGCATCTGCAGTTCCCTCTTTAACAGAATGATTAAAGGGCCTGTCCCACTTTCACGACCTAATTCCCGACCTCTGCCGAGTTTGCCTTTGACTCATACTCGCAGCATGGTCGTCACGAGGTCGTAGCAGGCCGTGATGCTAGTCGTAGGTACTCGTGGCATCAAATAGGTCGCGGCGTTTTTCTAGCCTGATGAAAAATGTCCACGAGTTAAAAAGGTCTTGAATTAGGTCGTGAAAGTGGGACAGGCCCTTAAGGGACACCTTCTGCACATCTGAGTGTAAGGCCAGTAATACTTGACAATCTCATCTGAGAGGCATAGATAGGGTAGACAGTCATAACATTTTTTCCCCAGGATGGAGATGTCATTAGAGGCCAAAGTATACTGTGACAGTCAATGTTTTAAGGATTGAAACAAAGTGCTGGAATACTAACCCTAACCCTGACCTCATTGGTGACCCTCGGACTATCCTTGACCGGACTTTGCTGGCTTTACCTTGCACCAAACGTTATTCCCTTATCCTGTATCTGTACACTGTAAATGGCTCGATTGTAATCATGTGTTGTCTTTCCGCTGACTGGATAGCACGCAACAAAAAGCTTTTCACTGTACCTCGGTACACGCGACAATGAACTAAACTGTGACTCAGCGGGTCAGGCAGCATCTGTGGAGAACATGGATAGGTGACGTTTCACAGAGTGCTGGAGTAACTCAGCGGGTCAGGCAGCATCTGTGGAGAACATGGATAGGTGACGTTTCACAGAGTGCTGGAGTAACTCAGCGGGTCAGGCAGCATCTGTGGAGAACATGGATAGGTGACGTTTCACAGAGTGCTGGAGTAACTCAGCGGGTCAGGCAGCATCTCTGGACAAACATGGATAGGTGACGTTTCGGGTTGGGACCCTTCTTCAGGTTGATGCATTGTAGCACTACCACAGATCGATTCCCCTACGTCCATCGGAAAGAAAGAGCTGCTTACATTCAAATGGTTGTGGATTAGTTTAGAGATACAGCGCAAAAACTGGCCCTTCAGCCCACCGAGTCAGTGCCAACCAGTGATCCACGCACATTAGCACTACTCTACACACACTGAGGACAATTTTATGTTCATACATTTACACCGAGCCAATTAACCTACAAACCCTTTACGTCTTTGGAGTGTGGGAGGAAACCGAAGATCTCAGAGAAAACCCACGCAGGTCACGGGGAGAACGTACAAACTCTGTACAGAAGCACCTGTAGTCAGGATCGAACTCGGGTCACTGGCGCTGTGAGGCGGCAACTCTACCGCTGCGCCACCGTGCCGCCCCATGATAGGATATTAATGGAAAGCAAATGCTGATTAAAACATATTTTTTAATTCTCAGGCAATAATTTCCCTCTAATCAAGATATAACGAGTTGTAATTAGCTTCTAATTGACCTCATGACATGCTAATTATGACAAATCAGCTTGTATGTGTATCATTTAATACTCTAAAAGTTGACATACTTGATTATCATTACTTGAATGGAAAAATAACGTTTACTGGCTGCTTGTTGTGGTGCTTGTATTTTGTTTTATAAATATGTATTACATTTGTCTTTCAAAGAGTAATGAGAAGTCAGGTGAGGGTGAGGGAACATCAGGGTAGGTATTGGCCATGCTAAAGAGTCATACAGTGCAGAAGGAGGCCCTTCGGCCCAACTCGTCCAACATGATGTCCCATTTAAGCTGGACCCATTTGCTCAAGTTTAGTACGATACAAAACGCTACGATACGATAGAACTTTATTGATCCCAGGAGGGAAATTGACCTGCCCACTGTATCCGTTTCAATCTAAATCTTAGATAGACACAGAGTGCTGGAGTAACTCAGCAGGTCAGGCAGCATCTCTGGAGAACATGGATAGGTGACATTTCACAGAGTGCTGGAGTAACTCAGTGGGTCAGGCACCATCTCTGGAGAAAACAAATAGGTGACGTTTCAGGTCCAAACCCTTCTAACCACTTCAGGCAGTCACAGTGGCACAGCGGTAGAGTTGCTGACTTACAGCAAATGCAGCGCCGGAGACCCGGGTTGAATCCCGGATTACTGGTGCTGTCTGTACATAGTTTAAACGTTCTCCCCCTGACCTGCGTGGGTTTTCCCCGAGATCTTCGGTTTCCTCCCACACTCCAAAGATGTGCAGCTTTGTAGAATAATTGGCTTAGTAAATGTAAAAATTGTCCCTAGTAGGTGTAGGATGGTGTTAATGTGTGGGGATCGCTGGTCGGCGTGGAACCAGAGACCCGGGTCCGATCCTGACTACAGGTGCCGTCTGTACGGAGTTTGTACGTTCTCCCCATGACCTGCGTGGGTTTTCCCCGGATGCTCTGGTTTCCTCCCACACTCCAAAGACGTATGGGTTTGTAGGTTAATTGCCTTCTGTAAATTGTTCCTAGTGTGTGTGTAGGATAGTGTTAGAGTGCGGGCGATCGCTGGTCGGTGCGGACTCGGTGCGCCGAGGGGCCTGTTTCCCCGCTGTATCTCTAAACTCAACTAAAATATAATTGCTACATGTAGTGAAAAATGCTATTTTTCCCATCATAATGATGCTGAGAGAAATTCCAACCGCAGATAATATTAAAAAAAGCATGTTTATTCTTGCATTGTGACATTTGAAATTTTGGTATCTACAAAGCACTTCATGCTGTTGAAGATGAGATGTCAGAAGTAATAGCTATTTGCTGACAAAAGATTGTGGATAATCACTGAAAACAAGCTCTGCTGCGCCAAGCAACCTTCCACGCACTTTATTTTGACGTGTGTGAATTACTTTGCTTCTAATCTGAATGTTATGTTCAAGAGGCCTGGGCAACAGGACTTTCTTTACCAGAGTTATTCTTCACCAAAGACAGACACAAAATGCTGGAGTAACTCAGCGGGACAGGCAGCATCTCTGGAGAGAAGGAATGGGCGACGTTTCGGGTCAAGACAAACTGGGAAGGGGGAGGGGATGGAGAGAAAAAGCAAGGGCTATTTGAAGTTAGAGAAGTCAATGTTCATACCGCTGGGGTGCAAACTACCCAAGCAAAATATGAGGTGCTGTTCCTCCAATTTGCGCTGGGCCTCACTCTGGCCATGGAGGAGGCCCAGGACAGTAATAGCCCTGTCCCACGGTACGAGTTCATTCCAAGAGCGCTCCCGAGTTTAAAACAAATCAAACTCGTGGTGAGCACGGAGAATGAACGTAACGGGTAGGTCGGAGCTCGGGAACGTCTCTTAGCGGCTCGTAACGCTAACGGCAGGTATTTAGAAAGACTCGCTAACGGCAGGTTAGCGTGGGAAGACTCGTGAAGATTTTGCAACATGTTGAAAAATGTCCACGAGAGCCCTGAGTACCGACGAGTGGCCATTACCGTAACTCTCCGAGTTCGAATCAGGGCAAACTCGGGAGAGCTCTTGGAATGAACTCGTACCGTGGTACAGGGGTTTTAGGTCAGATGGGAATGGGAACGGGGAGTTGATGCGTTGAGCCAGCGGGAAGATCAGGTAGGTTAAGACGGACTTAGCGGAGGTGTTCGGCGAAACGATCGCCGAGCCTAGCACATGGTCTCGCCGATGCAGAGAAGTTGACAGCTGGAACAGCGGATGAGACTGGTCCTTGATTATCACAGCTCGCTGACGCTGTTTGGCTCTGTTGATTTCTTCCAGTGGATTGCTTGGATCCGACATGCTCAAGTCACGGAGTGTGTGCCCATGGGGACTGTCACTGCAACCCAGGCTGGGGAGGATTAAACTGTGAAATTCCTCGCGCACAGTGCCCGGACCAGTGCACGGGGCATGGCACCTACATCCTGGAAACTGGCCTCTGCCGCTGTGACCCCGACTGGATTGGCCCAGACTGTTCAATCGGTGAGTAACGCAACTCTGCTCTTTCTGTGCATGTAATTACTAAACGATTCAACCACACTTTATGTTTCAGAAATAACTGCAGATGCTGGAAATATCGAAGGTAGACAAAAAATGCTGGAGAAACTCAGCGGGTGAGGCAGCATCTATGGAGCGAAGGAATAGGTGACGTTTCTTCAGACGAAGTCACCTATTCCTTCGGAATGTCACCTATTCCTTCGCTCCATAGATGCTGCCTCACCCGCTGAGTTTCTCAAGAAGAGTCTCTACCCAAAATGTTTCTGAAGAAGGGTCTCGACCCGAAACGTCACCTACTACTTCGCTCCATAGACGCTGCCTCACCCGCTGAGTTTCTCCAACTTTTTTTTGTCTACCAACAATAGTTTATTCTCACATGTACCTCGCTGCAGTGAAATTCACTCATATTACATACAATCCGGTGCAATCATACACGGCGGCACGGTGGCGCAGTTAGAGTTGCTGCCTCACAGCGCCAGAGACCCGGGTTCGAACCTGACTACGGGTGCTGTCTGTACGGAGTTTGTTCATTCCGCCTCTGATCTTAGTTTAGTTTAGACATACAGCGAGGAAACTGGCCCTTTCGGCCCACCGAGTCCGCCCCAACCAGCGATCCCCCGCACATTAACACTATCCTACACCCACTAGGTACAATTTTTTTTTTTAACGTTTACCAAGCCAATTAACCCACAAACCTGCACGTCTTTGGGTTGTAGGAGGAAACCGAAGATCTCGGAGAAAACCCACCAGGTCACGGGGAGAGCGTACAAACTCCGTACAGACAGCACCCGTAGTCGGGATCGAACCCGGGTGTCTGGCGCTGCATTCGCTGTAAGGCAGCAACTCTACCGCTGCGCCAGACTTGAATAAACTTTTGGGTTCTTAACATTTGACATTGAATTTAGTTTATTGTCACGTGCACCGAGGTACAGTGAAAAGCTTTTGTTGCGTACTAAACTGTCAGCGGAAAGATTATACATGATTACAATCGAGCCACCCACAATGTAAAGGCAATAACTTTTAATTCAAGGTAAAGTCCAGTAAAGTCTGATCAAAGATAGTCCAAGGGTCTCCAATGAGGTAGATCAGGGGTGGGGAACCTTTTCACGTTGGAAGGCCGCATTAAATTAGCTGTAATCTAATAAGGCCGCATCCAAGAAACTTCAATTACATAAAGATCATTTTGTTGAATCTTCTTTTACCCATTGGTATTTTAAATACGTTCATTTTAAGATTAAAATTAAAATAATAAAAGACGACAAAAACATATTAATAATTTGGATTCATTCAAAAGGCCGCACTTAATGGCCTAGAAGGCCGCAAGGGGCCTTAAGGCCGCAGGTTCCCCACCCCTGAGCTAGTTAGTAGTTCAGCACTGCTCTCTGGTTGTTGGTAGGACGATTCAGTTGCCTGATAACATCTGGTAAAAAACTGTCCCTGAATCTGGAGGTGTGCATTTTCACACTACTGTATATCTTGCCTGATGGGAAAGGGGAGAAGAGGGAGTGACCAGGGTGCGACTGGTCCTTAATTATGCTGCTGGCCTTGCTGTGACAGCGTGAGGTGTAAATGGAGTCAATGCAAGGGAGGTTTGTTTGTGGAGGATATCTTACCTGGATGAGACTGTATATGACAGTAGAGTTGTGAACCTGTGGAATTCTCTGCTACAGAAGGCAGTGGAGGCCAATTCACTGCATGTTTTCAAGAGAGGGTTAGATATAGCTCTTAGGGCTAATGAAATCAAGGGATATAGGGAGAAAACAAGAAAGGGGTACTGATTTTGGATGATCAGCGTAGGTTCACAAGGTTAATTCCTGGGATGGCGGGACTGTCCAATGCTGAGAGAATGGAGCGGCTGGGCTTGTACACTCTGGAATTTAGAAGGATACGAGGGAATCTTATTGAAACATATAAGATTATTAAGGGTTTCGACACGCTAGAAGCAGGAAACATGTTCCCGATGTTGGGGGAGTCCAGAACCTGGGGTCACTGTTTAAGAAGGGGTAAGCCACTTAGAACGTAGATGAGGAAACACTGTTTCACACAGAAGGTTTTTGAGTCTGTGGAATTCTCTGCCTCAGAGGGCGGTTCTCTGGATACTCTCAAGAGAGAACTAGATAGGGCTCTTGAAGATAGTGGAGTCAGGGGATACAGGGGGAAGGCAGGAACAGGGTACTGATTGTGGATGATCAGCCATGATCACATTGAATGGCAGTGCTGGCTCGAAGGGCCGAATGGCCTACTCCTGCACCTGTTGTCTATTGTGTATTGTCCAAGTACATTCAAGGGCAGTGCAGAGCCAATGCTTCTATGTACCGTTGGACCGTGGAATGACTGGGGTCATTATCTTCTCCCTCCAGAGGTCTGCTCAGTGGACTGCGGGACGCACGGAGTCTGCATCTCGGGGATCTGCCGCTGCGAGGAAGGATGGACGGGGCTGGCCTGCGACCAGCGGATCTGTCATCCTCGCTGCGCCGAGCACGGGAGCTGCAAGGATGGAAAATGTGAATGTCGCGAGGGCTGGAACGGAGAGCACTGCACCATTGGTAAGGACACATGCCTGATTATTCCATGTGTAGGAAAGTTAAGTCAAGTCACTTTTATTTGTATAGCACATTTAAAAAAACAACTCTCGTTGACCAAAGTGCTTTACATTGGTGGAGGTACTAACGTTATACAACACTGGTTCATAGATTAAGTACATACATAAACACATACATATAGTCCTCCCTCAGAGGACGTCAAGAAAGGATTGAGTTTTAAGTCTCGACTTAAAAGAGTCGATGGAGGGGGCAGTTCTGATGGGAAGAGGGATGCTGTTCCACAGTCTAGGAGCTGCAACCGCAAAGGCGCGGTCGCCCCTGAGCTTATGCCTAGACCACGGGATGTTCAGTAACACCAAGTTGGCTGATCTGAGGGACCTGGAGGTGGTGTGGTGGGTAAGCAGACTTTAGATATAGGTGGGGGCGAGCCCGTTAAGGGCTTTGTAAACATAAAGAAGGATCTTGAAATTTATTCGGAAACAGCTGCAGATGCTGGTATAAGTCGAACGTAGACACAAAATGCTGGAGTAACTCAGCGGATGAGGCAGCATCTCTGGAGAGAAAGTCTGAAGAAGGGTCTCGACCTGAAATCCAAAGTGCAGCCACACCCACTGAGCTACTCCAGCATTTTGTGTCTACCTTCTGATTATTCCTTTCTCAGCTGCCTCATATCTCAAGGGTGATCGAGGTTCACGGATTATCCAAAGATTGAACAATCATTTATTGAACGATACCTGTGACGGGTCACAGTGAGATTCTTAGTTTGGTATGCAAAGGGTCGCTACATAAAGGGCACCGACAACATTACAAAGTATCCCATTTTAACACGGAGTCCGCCAAGGGCGGCACGGTGGTGCAGCAGTAGAGTTGCTGCCTCACAGCGCCAGAGACCCGGGTTCGACCCTGACTACGGAGGGCTGGCTGTATCGAGTTTGTACGTTCTCCCTGTGACTGCGTGGGTTTCCTCCAGGTGCTCCAGTATCCTCCCATATCCCAAAGACGGACAGATTTGTAGGTCAATTGGCTTCTGTAAACTGTCCCTAGTGTGGAGGATTGTGTTACTGTACGGGGTGATCGCTGGTCTTGCTGGGCCGAAGGGCCTGTTTCTGCGCTGTATCTCTCAACTCAACCCCAATCAATTCAACTCAACTTAACTCAACTCAGTTGCTTGTCGTGTCCGCAAATATAGATGAACATGTTCCACACTTCTGTATCTGCCACATAGCAGGTCTGAAGAAGGGTCTCGACCGGAAACTAGCGGAGTCAAGGGATATGGGGAGAAGGCAGGAACGGGGTACTGATTGGGGAATGTCAGCCAAGATCACATTGAATGGTGGTGCTGACTCGAAGGGCCGAGTGGCCTACTCCTGCACCTATTGTGTATTATCTATTGAAACATCACCTATTCCTTTTCTCCAGAGATGCTGCCCGACCCGCTGAGTTACTCCAGCCTTTTTGGGTCTTTCTTCTTTACGAGATAAGGGCACATGGAACCTCTCAAGGTGCGTCGAGGTCTGTGGTCCTTGTTTGGAAGTTTTTCCTAGACTAGTGCGTCTGACGGGAAAGAAAACAGTTCCTCCAGACCTCTGCGCTCTGCTTTAATCAAAGCCAGCCGCTGATATAAGTGGGCTCCAGTCGGGGAGCTGGCAGTAGCTTTTTACACGTTATAATGACATTTCTTTCAGACTGAAGACACCTCAGTGATTTGCAGCGATTGTGGTCACAGTTGTATCTAAGGAAGGTTTCTCAGATGAGAATGAGTGTTGGACAGTTACTGGTGCGGGTGGCAATTTGTAACAGCAGGGTCCGCGTTGGAAGTTTTATCACAGACTTCATTGGTTCAAAGTGGCGGTGGCCCTGATCATTACAGTGACGTGTGAGCGTGGGGGGTAGGGGGGGTGGATAAATGACAGCAAAGAAACCCAAAAGGCCAGCGTCATTATAATCTCTCCTTTCATTTCCTCCGCGATGGATAGCTTGTCAAATTGGCAGCCTGAGCAGGAACCGTGGTGGGAAAACGAGTGGCAGAAGCGTTGAAAGATGGGATTACACCTTCATGTGAAGAGCCGTCCGGCTCAAACAGATTCCAATAAGGGCGGGATCATGGTGGCGCAGCGGTAGAGTTGCTGCCTTGTGGGCCTGTCCCACTAACGCGACTGCTTCGGCGACTGCCGGCACCCGAAAATGTTTAACATGTTGAAAATCCAGCGGCGACCAGAAAGACGCTACGACTCTTTGGGCGACTGAGGAGACGACTCACGACCATACAGGCGACATGTCACGGGATGAAACCTGAATGGTCATGAGCAGTCGACCAAAGAGTCGTACCTTGTTCTGGTCACTGCCGGATTTTCAACATGTTGAACATTTTCGTAAACCTGCTCCGACTGTGACGGGTGCCGGCAAGTGGCCGAAAAAGTCGCGTAAGTGGGACAGGCCCATTACAGTGCCAGAGGGTAGAGCTTTAATATGAAGGAGGCAGATTTTAGGAGATGTGCGGGGCAAGTTTTATTTTACACAGAGGGTGTTGGGTGCCTGGAATGCACAGCCAGGTGGAGGCAGACACGATAGTGGCGTTTAAAAGGCTTATAGTTAGACACATGGATGTGCAGAGAATGGAAGGTTATGGATCATGTACACACAGAGGAGGTTATTTAACTTGGCACATGTTCAGCACCGACATTATGGGCCGAAGGGGCTGTTCCTGTGCTGTTCTATGTTCCAGGTTCAATACCAGTTTACTCCGTTAGTGCTGGTACGTAGGCAGTCAAAATTAAAGGGCGGCACGGTGGTGCAACGGTAGAGTTGCTGCCTTAAGGGCCTGTCCCACTTTGGCGTCATTTGCACATCACGCAGGTGGCGCACGAAGATTTTGTGAATCCCAAAATCCTGGGACGCTGCGCGCGACCGCGCGTCACTGCCTACGCCACCAGGTCTCACCACGCACCATGCACGCGTAATCCACACCATGCAAGCGTCACGTGCGCGTCACGATGCAGACGGAACGCGTAAATGATGTCGTGTCATGCGTCACAACGCGTGAATGATCTCGGGTAAATAACGTGCAAATAACGTCCAAGTGGGATAGTCCCTTTACAAGGCCAGAGACCCGGGTTCTTTCCGGACTTTGTACGGAGTTTGCACGTTCCTCCTGTGGCCGTGTGGGTTTTCTCCGGGTGCTCCAGTTTCCTCCCACACTCCAAAGACGATTTGTAGGTTATTTAGCTTCTGTAAATTGTCCCTGGAGTGTGTAGGATGGAACTAGTGTAGGTGTGATAGTTGGTCAGTGGGCCAAAGGGCCTGTTTCCATGCTGTAGCTCTTGAGTCTAAAGTTCATATTACTGTTGAGCAAATCATTAAATTATTTCACAAACTACCTCCCCCTCTTAATCTTGTGTCCCAAAACTAAACTAAACTAAACTAAACGGAACACCTTTGCCGAGAGAGGAACGGTGAAGAATCTGCAGATTTGCGCACTGCACTTGAGCAGAAGGCAAGATGAAAAGCCAAACAGTGAAGGGAGGAGAAGCAAGAGTGTAAGCTGCGGGGTAGAGCTTCGACGATGAGAGTCAGGGCTGATCTTCAACTAGATGCCAAAGATAGACACAAATAGCTGTAGTAGCTCAGCGGGACAGGCAGCATCTCTGGAGAGAAGGAATGGGCGATGTTCAGACTTGAGCCTTGAGGCCTCGCCCCGAAACCTCACCCATTCCTTCTCCCCAGAGATGCTGCCTGCCCCGCTGAGATACTCCAGCATTTATGTGTCTATCTTCGGTTTAAACCAGCATCTGCAGATCCTGCCCACACATCAAGTAAACGCCGCCTGGATTCCAAGCATCATTAACGCCCTGTTCCATCGACACGCTCCTGTTTGCGTTCCCTCTGTCAGCCTTCAGTTTAGCATGGCACACGTTGCTAAACTGGAAAGATAAAAGGTTTGCCGTTTCAAAGTTGAGGCTTTATAGAGTGTTTCTCCAGCACAGCGGCGAAGGCGACATTTCTAGGTCTCATCTGTTTCTGTTCAATGCAGGTATATTTTTCTTCTTTAAGCATGATCTTGTGTAAAGATGTGACGGTCTCCATTTTTTAAAATCTGTCCAAAAGAAGTTTTATATTTTAAAGGAGCAGTTTTATTCTTGACAGATTGGAGAAAAAAGATCTCCTCAAAGGAAAGCTGCAACCTAGCGTCTCCATTAACTTATAAGAAGGAACTGCAGATGCTGGAAAATCGAAGGTAGACAAAAATGCTGGAGAAACTCAGCGGGTGAGGCAGCATCTATGGAGCGAAGGAAATAGGCAACTTTTCGGGCCGGGCCAGAACGTTGCCTATTTCCTTTGCTCCATAGATGCTGCCTCACCCTCTGAGTTTCTCCAGCATTTTTGTCTATTCTCCATTAACTTGGTTTTTATTTAAGTTTTTTGTTTGTGACTGAATCTATGTAGATTTTTTATTAACTAGCAATACAGCTGCTGTACTGTGTTTAGAGATGCAGTGCCAAAACAGGTCCTTCGACCTACCGAGTCCGTGCCAACCAGTGATCCCCGCACACTAACCGTATCCTACACACACTGGGGACAATTTTCAATTTACCGAAGGTAATGAACCGACAAACCTGCGCGTCTTTGGAGTGTGGGAGGAATCCGGAGCACCCGGAGAAAACCCACGCAGGTCACAGGGATAATGTATAAACTCTGTACAGACAGCACCCGTAGTCAGGATGGAACCCGGGTCTCTGGCGTTGTGAGGCAGAAACGTGAGGCCCTAATTAATGCGAGTTTTTTTTTCAATGTGTGACACATTTCTGTCTTAGCATCTGTAAATAATTGATACGCTGCCAAAAAATATGTGTTTAACTCAGCAGTCTTTCAGAGCACATAAGTAAATTTGATCTTTAAGAATCAGCCACAGAAATAACAGCCTGTGTTTCGATATTCAAAGCGAGTTGGAACTAATATTTTCATTTAATACATTTAATTCCATGCAAACAGCACCACCAACTGCAAGCACCAACCAGCAAAATTGGTTTCACGGGTGTAAGTGGTTGAGGCAGGTATAATAACAACATTGATGACTACATTTACATTCATAACAAGAGGAGTTGAGTATAGGAGCAAAGAGATCCTTCTGCAGTTGCACAGGGCCCTGGAGTATTTTGTGCAGTTTTGGACTCCTAATTTGAGGAAGGACATTCCTGCTATTGAGGGAGTGTAGCGTAGGTTCACCAGGTTAATTCCCGAGATGGCGGGACTGTTATAAGCTGAGAGAATGGAGCGGCTGGGCTTGTATACTTGGGAGTTTAGAAGGATGAGAGGGAATCTTATTAAAACGTATAAGATTGTTAAGGGTTTGGACGTGCTAGAGGCAGTCGACATGTTGCTGATGTTGGGGGTGCCCAGAACCAGGCCACTGTTTTAAGAATAAGGGTTAGGCCATTTAGAACGGAGATGAGGAAACACTTTTTCACACAGAAAGTTGTGAGTCTATGGAATTCTCTGCCTCAGAGGGCGGTGGAAGCCGGTTCTCTGGATACTTTCAAGAGAGAGCTAGATAGGGCTCTTAAAGATAGCGGAGTCAGGGGATATGGGGAGAAGGCAGGAACGGGGTACTGATTGGGGATGATCAGCCATGATCACATTGAATGGCAGTGCTGGCTCAAAGGGCCGAATGGCCTACTCCTGCACCTATTGTCTATTGTCCTGCACCTATTTTCTGTTTCTATGAGATAATCAAACTCGTCAGTTGGTCAACTTAATGACACCAACATCAGTGGCCAGACCTTCAGTCTGAGAGTCACCAACTCTTGAATCCTTACAGTAAACGTTTCCCCCTTCCCTAGGTATCATCCATCCTTTATGGCACTGTGGTCGAGCATTTCACCAAGACTCATTCTATCCCCTTCAATTGTTCCATAACACATTTTGTTTGATAGAATAGTAAGATTAAACGAGAACTTACCAGTTTGAAGTTTGATCGTTATTTTATGAGGAGTTATGATGAGGGATTACGTGAAGAAGCCCCGCCAGGCGCATGCGCGTCATACTTCAAAGCAGCTGCGTGAAAACACAGAAAACGATAGCCGAAGTAACATAGTAAGTGCTTTAGAAGACTAGAACTACCAGATGATCCTTTCGATTATGAGGGCTGGGAGCGGAGGGCATATAATCCCTCATCGCAACTCCTCATAAAATAAGGATTAAACTTCGAACTGGTAAGTTCTCATTTAAACTTACTATTTTACTTCGGAGTCACGTGAGTGAGTACACGAAGATTTCAGAGCTCTGTGATTTCATGCCGTAGATGCACTCCATACGACACACTGCTTCAGGTGACACAGTAGTGAATAAATAATGTGTTGAACATTGCTTCGAATTATCCAATCATTTTTTTTTAATAACAATACAGTAACAACCCCTCTATCCCAGGGGAAATTACAAATGAAATTTATAAAGACAAAGCAAATCAAATCAAACGGAACCCAAAACAGCATGCCCAAACCCTGGCACTGTCAGGACAGGTTTATCATAATGTTAGAAAAGTTGATTCCTTAGACCATCCTGCGGCCTTGCTGCGGATGTTGATGCCGCCCTGGTGGAGTGAGATTTAAACACATGAGTGTCTACTCCAGCGGAATCCAAAACCTGTTTTACCATTTAGAAATAGTTTATACTGACACCTTTTATGGGTTTTTTTGTGACTGATGAGCATTGCTGTCTCAGAGCCTCTGAGACTCTAAGTTATCTCGATATATTGACTCAGGTGCTTAACTACACATAACCTTTGGTCAACAGGGTATGCTTTAAAACTTACTTTGGTTCCAGCCATTCCTGGCCTGGTTTGTTTGATTAAACCATACACATAAAACGTAATGTTATCTGCAGAAGAATACATGCTATCTAGTCGTAACTTTTGCAATGTTTGCACTCTTTGCACTGATACTAGAGCCATGAGCTTAACGACTTTAAATGTTAACTTCTGAAAAGACAATAATGTAATTGGAGCCCATTGCCGAAGCAGTGTGAGAACTATACTGACATCCCAGATCTCTGTATATCAGGTTTAGGAGGATTTTTGTTACAAAATTCCTCTCATGCATCGGGACACTAATGATGAGACCCGATAGATTGTTGTTCTGAAACTGCCCTAAATAGGAGGACACAACACTCCGAGCACTATTAATGGCACTATAACTCAAGTGTTCATCAAAAATGCAACATAGCAAGGACTCCAATACATCCGGTATGCTTGCAGGATGATAAGATATATCTGACTGTAAACAAAACATCTCCCATTTCTTACTATGACACACATATTGTTTCTTAGTGCTATCTCTCCAAGCTGCAGTTATGACATCCATGGTTGTATTTGGCAGTCCAAAGCCTTGGAACGGGCTGGTCAGAACCTGCAGATCAACAAATGAATACGATCATGTAACGGATGACGAGCAGAATTAGGCCATTCGGCCCATCAGTCTACTCTGCCATCCGATCATGGCTGATCTATCTTTCCCTCTCAACCCCATTCTCCTGCCTTCTCCTCGTAACCCCTGACACCAGTACTAATCAAGAATTTCTCAATCTCCACCACTGACTTGGCCTCCACCGCTGTCTGTGGCAATCGATTCCACAGTTCCACCACCCTCTGACTAAAGAAATTCCTCCTCCTCTCCTTTCTAAAGGTCCATTCATTTATTCTGAGACTGTGCTTTTGAACTAGTGGAAACATCCTCGCTATCCAGGCCTTTCATTGACATACTTTAGTGTCACGGAGTTAGGTCTGACCATTCCTACTGCTGAATTAGTAGGAACATTGTTAGCAAATTAGGAGCATCATCTAGACACCCTTAACATCCCAATCACCAGTGAAGTATGGTTGTTTGAGCAAGATTTCAGGTTTATTATCTTCACGTGTACTGAGGTACAGGGAAAACTTTGGTTTTGTATAATATGCAAACAGGTCGGATAATACGATACCTAAATACAATTGAGTAAAACTCAAGTACAATAGGTAGAGCAAAGGGGAAGACACGGAATGCAGAATATAGTTCTCTGCTGTGTTCCATGGAGAAAGTCCAATGTCCACAATGGAGACAGTGAATTGGACAGTACCGCAGCTCATGGAAGGACCGTTCAGAAGTTTGGTAACAGAAGGGAAGAGGTTTTTTGATTTCCATACATTGAGAACTAGCCCAACTCATGATACTAAACTAAGGAGCGTGAGAGGGGGGAAGAAGATTTAATAGGAACCTCAGCCATAACTTTTTTACACAAAGAGTGGTGGATGTATGGAACGAGCTGCCGGAAGAGGTAGTTGCGACGTTTCAGAGACATTTGGACAGGTGCATGGATAGGCCAGGTTTAGAGGGATATGAACCAAACACAGGCAGGTGGGACTAGTGTAGACGGGATATGTTGGTCGGTGTGGGAAAGTTGGGCCGAAGGACCAGGTTCCACGCTGTATCTCCCCATGACTATGACTCTATAACAACAGAGAAAAAATTAGTCAATGAAGTTGCATTTGTCAAGGGTCATGAGTGCACACATCATCAATTGCTCAGTTTTATCTAATTACTTCCTGTTAAGTTGTGGCGAAGAGGTTGAAAATTGCCACTTAATAAGGCAACCTATTAGTGTTTGAAAATTGGTTAACCTGCTTCATCAGTCATTCTGAAACGGATCACCTTGCGGTCAAAGGGCTTCACATTGGAGGTGTTGCTCAGTGAATGCTAAAGTCTGTTTTTTAGCATCAAATCGTTGAACAGCTTTGGCTGCGGAAGGTTAGATTCGAACACTAATCACCGGCAGATGCAGAATAATCCCTCTGATAGACTTGGCTCCCTCAGTGGGTTTTATGGGTTTCTGCTGCAAAAAGCACCAACAGGTATTTTGGATCTTCGTGGACGATTGTCATTCATAATTTTTTCTTCAAATGTCATTTTTTTAATAACAGATGGCTGCCCCGATCAGTGCAACAACAACGGCAGGTGCACCCTCAGCCAAAGCAGCTGGCATTGCATCTGCCAGACAGGTTGGAGAGGCATTGGATGTAATGTGGCCATGGAGACGTCTTGTACAGACGGCAAGGACAATGAAGGAGGTGAGTCTACCGCAGCATGTTCCGTCCCATCAAAGAAATGTCTGTGGAATTCTCTGCCTCAGTCTGTGGAATTCTCTGCCTCAGAGGGCGGTGGAGGCCGGTTCAACATGCTGACAAATGCCCGCAAGTAAAAAAAGGTTGCCATGGAAAAAACTAGTAGGTCGTAGCAGGTCGGCATGTTAGTCGTAGGTAATCGAGGGTAGTCGAAGGTAGTCGTAGATAGTCTCCAACATAGTCGAAGGGAGGTCTTCATTCTCCACTATTCGGTGTTACATTTTCCCGAAGTTAGTCGTAGCTAGTCGAAGCTGGTCTTCAACATGACACTTTTTTAAACTCTCCTAAACTCTGCTAAACTTGCCAAATAGGTCGCTGCAGTGGGACAGCCCCTTTATTATCTAAATTGTGTCAAGTAGGGAAAAGGGGAAGTACAACGGGATCTGGGGGGTCCTTGTCCATCAGTCAATAAAAGTAAGCATGCAGGTACAGCAGGCAGTGAAGAAAGCGAATGGCATGTTGGCCTTTATAATGAGGAGTTGGCTATAGGTGCAAAGAGGTCCTTCTGCAGTTGTATAGGGCCCTAGTGAGACCACACCTGGAGTATTGTGTGCAGTTTTGGTCCCTTAATTCAAGGAAGGATATTCGTGCTATTGAGGGAGTGCAGCGTAGGTTCACGAGGTTAATTCCTGGGATGGCGGGACTGTCATATGTTGAGAGAATGGAGCGGCTGGGGTTGTATACTCGGGAATTTAGAAGGATGAGAGGGGATCTTATTGAAACATATAAGATTATTAAGAGTTTGGACACGCTAGAGGCAGGAAACATGTTCCCAATGTTGGGGAGTCCAGAGCCAGGGTCACAGTTTAAGAATAAGGGGTCGGCCATTTAGAACGGAGATGAGGAAACACTCTTTCACACAGAGAGTGGTGAGTCTGTGGAATTCTCGGCTACAGAGGGCGGTGGAGGCCGGTTCTCTGGATACTTTCAAGAGAGGGCTAGATAGGGCTCTTAAAGATAGCGGAGTCAGGGGATATGGGGAGAAGGCAGGAACGGGGTACTGATTGAGGATGATCAACCATGATCACATTGAATGGCGGTGCTGGCTCGAAGGGCCGAATGGCCTACTCCTGAACCTACTGTCTATTGTTTATCAAAGAAATCTAGAATGAAATGCTGACCATTAGGGCAGCACGGTGGTAGAGTTGCAGCTTCACGGCGCCAGAGACCCGGGTTCGATCCTGATTACTGGTGCTGGCTTTACGGAGTTTGCACGGTCTCCTCGTGTCCGTGTGGGTTTTCTCTGGGTGCGCCGGATTCCTCCCACACACTCCAAAGTCCTGCAGGTTTGTAGGTTAATTGACTTTGGTAAAATTGTGAAAACCCTGATGCGTAGGAATGAACTGGTGTATGGGCGATCGCTGGTCGGTGTGAACTCAGTGAGCCAAAGGGCCTGCTTTCACGCTGTATCACTGAAAAAAAGAAAAAACAAAATCCTTTGAACCCATCATGATAAATTGGAAACTGAAATGCATTTTATATTATAGTCTGTAGAAGGCATGGAGTGCTGGAGTAGCTCAGCGGGTCTGGCAGCATCTTGTATTATAGTCAGATGCTTTTATGCTGTAGAGTCCACAATTTATGTCACTCTTTCTCTCAGCAAGGAACTGGAAGGACATTCTTGCTATTGAGGGAGTGCAGCGTAGGTTCACCAGGTTAATTCCCGGGATGGCGGGACTGTCATATGCTGTTAAAGTGGAGCATCTGGGCTTGTATACTCCGGAATTTAGAACGATGAGAGGTGAACGTATTGAAGCATATAAGATTATTAAGGGTTTGGGCATGCTAGAGGCAGGAAACATGTTCCCGATGTTGGGGGAGTCCAGAACCAGGGGCCACAGTTTAAGAATAAGGGGTCCACCATTTAGAACGGAGATGAGGAAATACTTTTTCAAACAGAGAGTTGTGAGTCTGTGGAATTCTCTGCCTCAGAGGGCGGTGGAGGCCGGTTCTCTGGATACTTTCAAGAGAGAGCTAGATAGGGCTCTGAAAGATAGCGGAGTCAGGGGATATGGGGAGAAGGCAGGAACAGGGTACTAATTGGGGATGATGAGCCATGATCACATTGAATGGTGGTGACTGCACATGTTAGTCAGGGATACTGCCCCTGACTAGCATGTGCAGTTCCTTGTCCCGACATAGAACTAGTGTGAACAGGTGATCGATGGTCGGCGGGGACTCGATGGGCCAAAGAATCTGTGTCCTTGCTGTGTCTCTAGTTTAGTTTAGTGATACAGCGCGGAAACAGGCACGACGGCCCACCGAGTCCGCGCCGACCAGCGATCCTCGCACATGAACACTATCCTACACAGACGAGGGGCAATTTACCAATATACCAAGCCAATTAGCCTGCCAACCTTGGTGTGTGGGAGGAAATCGGAGCAGCTGGAAGCATGTCAAGGGGAGAACGTACAAACTCCGTGCAGACAGCACCCGGAGTCAGGATTAAACCCGGGTCTCTGGCGCTGTGAGGCAGCCACTATACCGCTGCGCCACCGTGCCGCCGTCGAAAAATAAAAGTGACAATAACAATGAGTGAGATTTTTTTATCTTTCATGCCCAGGGTATGCAAAGGGATGCTGTGTAAAGGGCACCAACAAAGTTACACAGTATCCCACGGCGGGTCCTCCTTTGTTCTCACCTCCCCCCACCACCTCCCCCGCCCCCTCACGCCGGTTCCCACATTGCCAGGTCCCCCCTTTGTTGCTCCCCCCCTCCCCCTGCCCCTCCCCTCACGTCAGTTACCCCATTGCCGGATCCCCCCGTTGTTCTTCCCCACCCCCCCACCACTCAACGGCCCCCGTTGATCTACACAGCAGCGACGAGTGACTATTGACAAAAGCTTCACATTAAACCATGATGATCTACACCTGCAGTGTAAAGAACGCGGTGAAAACAGGAATGGGAATGTTTGCGCCGACAAGTAATGGCCGCGTGTCAATAGACAATAGGTACAGGAGTAGGCCATTCGGCCCTTTGAGCCAGCACCGCCATTCAATGCAAACATGGCTGATCATCTCCAATCAGTACCCCGTTCCTGCCTTCTCCCCATATCCCCTGACTCCGCTATCTTCAAGAGCCCTATCTAGCTCTCTCTTGAACCGGCCTCCACCGCCCTCTGAGGCAGAGAATCACAACTCTCACCACTCTCTGTGAGAAAAAGTGTTTCCTTGTCTCCGTTCTAAGTGTCAATAAGAGGCGGACGTGATTGATTGAACACCTCTGTAAGTCAGCTGTTGGCGCTGTCTAAGGGTGGTGGTGGTGGTGGGTGGGTGGGTGGTGGTGGTGGGGGGGCACATTTTCAGCGCACGGCTTCCTGAAGTGGCAGCTCTTCACAGTATTGTGGCCACTTGATTGTTCTGCAAGATGAATGTGGTATTGAGTGGCAGGTTAATTTAGTGGAGGTGGTGGTGCGACTGTGTTTCTGATGGGGCAGGCTGACAGATGGCTGTGCTTACGTTGACGGATGGTCTCCGTGGAAAAACTTCATTTGAATCTAACGGGCAGATGAGCAGTCCGCTAAGTATCTTGCTGCATGAAACCTGCACAGGCTTTGCCCAGTAATAACAACCCAGAACTAAAATAACGCCAACACCAACCATTTTACTGCCTGGATCCATGAGATTCATGGACGGCCTGAAGTCTGATTTTTAATAACATCCGCTGCTCTAGATGTCAGCTGATCTACATCGGTGAGCCCAAGCGTAGGCTTGGCGATCGTTTCGCCGAACACCTCCGCTCGGTCCGCAATAACCAACCTGATCTCCCGGTGGCTCAGCACTTCAACTCCCCCTCCCATTCCGAATCCGACTTTTCTGTCCTGGGCCTCCTCCATGGCCAGAGTGAGGACCACCGGAAATTGGAGGAGCAGCACCTCATATTCCGCTTGGGCAGTTTATACCCCAGTGGCCTGAACATTGACTTCTCCAATTTCCGTTAGCCCTTGATGTCTCCTCCCCTTCTCAGCTCTGTTTCAGCCCTCGGGCTCCTCCTCTTCCTTTCTTTTTCCCGCCCCTCACCCTACATCAGTCTAAACAAGGGTTTTGGCCCGAAACGTTGCCTATTTCCTTCGCTGCCGCAACCGCTGAGTTTCTCCAGCACTTTTGTCTACCTCTAATTTTTAACTACCGTTTTGCACCACCTTATTTACAAGGTCTATCTAGCCTATTTTAATATTTCGATATTTCCAGTCCAGAACCAGGGGACACAGTTTAAGAATAAGGAGCGGGCCATTTAGAACGGAGACGAGGAAACACTTTTTCTGACATAGAGTTGTGAGTCTGTGGAATTCGCTGCCTCAGAGGGCGGTGGAGGCAGTTTCTCTGGATGCTTTCAAGAGAGAGCTAGATAGGGCTCTTAAAGATAGCGGAGGCAGGGGATATGGGGAGAAGGCAGGAACGGGGTACTGATTGGGGATGATCAGCCATGATCACATTGAATGGCAGTGCTGGCTCGAAGGGCCGAATGACCTACTCCTGCATCTATTGTCTATTGTCTAAATTCAAGAGTATTTCATTGGGTGAGGCAGCATCTATGGAGCGAAGGAATAGGTGGCGTTTCGGGTCTCGACCCGAAATGTTGCCTATTTCCTTTGCTCCATAGATGCTGCCTCACCCGCTGAGTTTCTCCAGCATTTTTATCTACCTTCCATTTTTCCAGCATCTGCAGTTCCTTCTGAAACAAGAGTATTTCATTGTTCAGTGCGGGAAGAAACTGCAGATGCTGGTTTAAACCGAAGATAGACATAAAAGTTGGAGTAACCTAGTGGGTCAGGCAGCATCTCTGGAGAAAAGGAATATGTGACGTTTCGAGCCATGCCGTCTGAAGAAGAGTCTCGACCTCTTCTCCGGAGATGCTGCCTGACCCGCTGAGTTGCTCCAGTTTTTTGTGCTCAATCGTTGCATGTACCGACAGTGGAACAATGAAAGTCTTATATAAAGCAGCATAACAGGTCTCTAACACAATACACATCGATGAGACACAATAAACAAGAAATATAAATACATTTATCACCTAGTGCAAGGTAAGAGCTCGAGGTCCTTAGTGCAACCACAGACAATCCATTGTTCACCAGTCAGTGTTGGTAATATTCAAAAGCCCAATAGTTGTCGGGAAAAATCTAGTCTTGAAACAAATTGTTTCAAAACCAGTTCTTGGGCCCCCTTCAGTCATGGCTGACCATGGGTGTCTCCAGGGTTGGAGGACGCCTGTGCGTGACTTTGTTTAACGTGGGGAGACTGGTGCACAGACAGCCACCCCGCGGTCCTTGACAGATCTGGGTCAGGATCCAGTGGCATGGAGTCCAAGACGACCGGAGGCCCTTTTCTGCTGCAGCCTTCATCCGCCTTCCCAGCCGTTGTGACGCTCCACTAAGGTCAGCCATCGTCCTCCGCCTGTTCCACCGTTGAGGTCTTGGTTGGATTGCTCTTTGTCAGAGACCTCCCCCTCGACCTTACTGCATAGCTCCAGACGGCATCGCTCTCAGGATCTCAGGTCCACACAAGCTTCCCCACCACGACAAGATGACAATCCACGGAGAAGGATTCAAAACTAGTACACTAGTTTTATCCTACACACTAGGGACAATTTAAGAAGCCAACTAATCTACAAACCTGCACGTCTTTGGACTTTGTACGTTCTCGCTGTGACTGCGTGGGTTTTCTCTGGGTGCTCCAGTTTCCTTCCACACTACAAAGTTTGTAGGGTAATTGGCTTCGGTAAAAATTGTAAATTGTCACTAGTGTGTCGGATGGCGCTAGTGTACGGGGTGACTGCTGGTCGGCGCGGACTCGGTGGGCCGAAAGACCTGCTTCCACATTGTATCTGTGAACTAAACTAAACTATCTAAGCTAAAATGATGCTTTTCATTCGGTGAATCTGTGGAATTCTCAGCCAGTGGAGGCCGATTCACTGGATGCATTCAAGAGAGAGTTTGATAGAGCTCTTAGGGCTAGCGGAATCAAGGTGTACGGGGAGAAGGCAGGAACGGGGTACTGATTGTGGATGATCAGCCATGATCACATTAAACAGCGGTGATAGCTCGAAGGGCCGAATGCACCTATTTTTTTATGTATCTTTGTGAATTAGAACTTCAGAGACTGAATCTGTTTCACACATTCTCTGCAAATAGCTAATTTAACACTTTCATTGGCAGAAGCTTTGGTGTAAGTCACGTAAGACCTCTTCAAACACTCTGGTGTGTCAAAGAGGCACTCACACTAAAACGACATTTTATCAGCTCTCCCTGATTAATTCCAAAATGCCTGGCTTATCCACAACCAGGCCGCATCAACAGTTATGACTAATTAAAGTTGTTTTTCCACAGATGTGGCAAAACTAGAAAGAGTTCATTGCTGTAGCTGCAATAAGCTGGGTGGTCTTTAAGATACACCTGAAGTTGAATTCAGAAAGTTCCTGAAGAGCCCAAATCTTTTATGACATGCAATACAAATTTCAACATCACTCTGGCATTCCAAATAATGCCTAGTGCAACAAGGAACTGCAGATGCTGGGCTTACAATAAAAGACACACGGTGCTGGAGTAACTCAGTGGGTCAGGTAGCATCTCTGGAGAACATAGACAGGTATCATCAATGGAGAACATGGAGAGGTAACATCTCTGGAGAACATGGACAGATAGCATCTCTGAGGATGATGGATAGGTAACTTCTCTGGAAGACATGGATAGGTGGCATCTCTGGAGAACATGGACATGTAGCATCTGTGGAGGGCGTGGATGGGTATCATCTCTCGTGAGATGCTGCCTGACTCTCCTGAGATGCAACCATCACTTTATGTATTTTTTTCCAAATAATGCTTGATTCACATAACATCCTGCCCCCTGCACAGTTTTTGGGCGACATTACAAGGATGTCTCCCTCCTCAAAAGCATTGGACCAGTCAAGGGGCTGTCCCACTTGGGTGAACTAATTGGCGAGTTTAGAAGTGGTTGAGAAAATGACATGTTGAAGACCTCCTTCGACTAAGTAAAAGACCTTCGACCTCCCTTCGACTATGATGAAGATTGTCTATGACTACCTTTGACTACCCTTGATTACCTACGACAAACTTGCCAACCTACTACGACTAAACCTACGAGTAAAAAAATATAGATTTTTTTCCATGGCGACCTTTTTTTACTCGCGGGCATTTTTTAACATATTGAAAAAAACGCCGCGACCTAGCTGAGGCCTCAAGTACGCGGAGACCACTCTCGAGCATGAAGGAGAATAACTAAGACCTCCTAGGACCTCGTGTCGACCATGCTGCGAGTATGAGTGGAGGGCAAACTCGCCAGAACTTGCGGATTAGTGGGACAGGCCCTTTAGTGATGCTTAAACTGGGTTGATAATTGTTGATCTATTCATATTAAAGAAAAGGAAGGCTTTTAGAAGAACTAATCATATACCATTAAATGTGCTGTGACTGAGCTGATAATCCATTCACACATGGGAAGCCAATCTTAGAAAGAGATGAATGAATGAATGAATTAATTAATTAATACGTTTATTGGCCAAGTATGTTCACATACAAGGAATTTGCCTTGGTGCTCTGCCCGCAAATAACAACACAACATACAGTAAACAATTAAGAATGACACATAAAACATTAAACATTAATAATAAAACATTATAGTTTAAACATGTGAATGAAACAAAATACCAGAGTAAAAGGAGGCTACAGACTTTTGGTTGTTGAGTAGAGCTACTGCTCGTGGAACAAAAGCTGTTTTTATGTCTGGCTGTGGCGGCTTTGACAGTCCGGAGTCGCCTTCCAGAGGGAAGTGATTCAAAGAGTTTGTGGCCAGGGTGAGAGGGGTCAGAGATGATCTTGCCCGCTCGCTTCCTGGCCCTTGCAGTGTACAGTTCATCAATGGAGGGAAGGTTGCAGCCAATAACCTTCTCAGATGATCGGACGATTCGCTGCAGCCTCCAGGCGTCGTGCTTGGTGGCTGCGCCAAACCAGACCATGATGGAGAAGGTGAGAACAGACTCTACGATGCCCGTGTAGAATTGGACCATCATTGCCTGTGGCAAATCTTGCCATTGCGAAACTGAATTTGAGATGCATTGGATTAATGTATTCTTATCTGTGTTATGTTCATGCAGACGGACTGGTAGATTGCCTGGATCCTGACTGCTGCCTGCAATCCACTTGCCAGTCCAACCCTCTTTGCCACGGCTCTCACGACCCCCTCGATATAATCCAGCAGAACCAATGGGCACTTCCCAATCAAGTTGTGAAATCTTTCTACGATCGCATTAAGCTTCTCGTGGGCAGAGACAGGACTCACATAATCCCCGGGGCTAACCCCTTCAACGAAAGGTAAGCAACCGTTGCTCTTATTGATTTACATTTACAACTCTTACATCCCCTCTCTCTCCGTCCCTCCCCCACCCAAGTCGTATCAGCTTCAAATTTGTCTTGCTGAGTCTCATTGTCTGTAACTCGTTTTCACCTAGCCCACTGCTAACAATGGCCTGTTTCCTTTATCATCGTTACTTTTTTGGGTATCTTTCATTCATTTCTACGACAGTATATCTCTCGTTTCCCTTACCCCCGACTCTCAGTCTGAAGAAAGGTCTCGACCCGAAACGTCACCCGTCCCTTCTCTCCAGAGATGCTGCCTGTCCCGCTGAGTTACTCCAGCATTTTGAGTCTATCTTCGGTTTAAACCAGCATCTGCAGTTCTTTCCTACACATGTTTACAGATCTGTTGGCTGCTGCAAGTAAGAATTTCATTGTTTCGTTTCGAGACACATGCCAATAAAACACTCTTGCCGCTCGACTCCCATGGAAGCAGTCAGAGACAACAGCATTCAAGGTCTGTAGAAGGGTCTCAACCCGAAACGTCACCCATTCCTTCTCTCCAGAGATGCTGCCTGTCCTGCTGAGGTACTCCAGCATTTTGTACATGGACTTGCGTCTATCTTCATCCGTCTATCTGCGTATCGTCCAGCACCTGCAGTTCTTTCCTACACAAGGAACTACAGATGCTGTATTATAGCCAAGATAGACACGTCCATGTATATACTTAAAGCCCTGTCCCACGTTACAAGTTCATTCCAAGAGCTCTCCTGAGTTTGCCCTGATTCGAACTCGGAGATTTACGGTAATGGCCACTCGTCGGTACTCGAGGCTCTCGTGGGAAATCGTGGAAAGTACATGTTGCAAAGTCTTCCCATTCTTGCCAGCCGTTAGCGAGTCTTCCCGAGTACCTGCTGTTAGCGTTACGAGCCGCTAAGAGCTCTTGGAATGAACTCGTACCATGGGACAGGGCTATTAGGATAGACTCCAAGTGCTAGAGCAACTCAGCAGGTCGGCCAGCATCCCTGGAGAAAAGTGTCCTTGAAGAAGTTCTCCAACACGGAACGTCACCTGTTTCTTTACTCTAGGGATGCTGCCTGACCCACCGAGTTGCTCCAGCACTTTGTGACTGTCCACTTATCACCACCATCTCCCTTCTCAACCCTTATCAGTCATCGGCCCGAAGAAGGATCCTGTCTAGAATCGTTCTCCACAGATGCTGCCTGAAAATTAGATTAAGCTTCCTCTCCTTGAGTTTGGATTCCCCAATAGGCTTTTGGAGATGAAGGGGATAAAGTGTTTAGTTCAGTTTAGTTTGTTACCGTCACATGTACTGAGGTACAGTGAAAAGATTTTTGTTGTGGGCTAACCAGTCAGCAGAAAGACTATACATTTTAGTTTAGTTTGGAGCCAGAGCGTGGAAACTGGCCCTTCAGCCCGCCGAGTCCCCACTGACCAGCGAATCCCACACATTAACATTTTACACTTACACCAAGCCAATTAACCTACAGACCTGTACATCTTTGGAGTGTGGGAGAAAACCAAAGATCTCAGAGAAAACCCACACAGGTCACAGGGAGAACGTACAAACTCCGTACAGACAGCACCCGTAGTCAGGATCGAACCCGGCACTGTGAGGCAGCAACTCTACCACTGCGCCACCTTGCCGCCCAAAGTGATTCCAACAAGATGTCCACAGTGTACAGATACATGATACGGGGAATAAAAGAGTGGAGCAGTTGGAATAAGTGATTGCAATCCTGCTTCTGGGACCAGTGGCACAGATTCACAACTCTCTGGGTGAAAATGTTTTTCCTCATCTCAGTCCTAAATGGCCTACCCCTTACTCTAATGGGCCTGTCCCACTCACGCGACTTTTTCGGCAACTGCCGGCAACCGTCATAGCCCGTTGCAGGTCGCCGAAAATTTCCAACATGTTGAAAATCCAGCGGTGACCAGAACAAGGTACGACTCTTTGGGCGACTGAGGAGACGACTCACGCCCGTACAGGCGACATGTCGTGGGGTGAAGCCTGTATGGTCGTGAATAGTCGCCCAAATAGTCGTACCTTGTTTTGGTCGCCGCTGGGGTTTCAACATTTAACATTTTCGGTGTCCTGCAACGACCTATGACGGGAGCCGGCAGTCGCCGAAAAAAATTGCGTAAGTGGGACAGGCCCTTTAAAGATGCATCTTTGAATCTTTGTGAAGAGATGTGGTATTGGAGCAGGTTAGCGGCATTAATCTTACTCAGCCGCAAAACAGAAATGAGGAGCTTAAATGCTTTTCTGTTTCTTATGTGGATTTTTTTTTGTGTAAATTTGATTGGCAGCGTTCTCAGGATGGATTTTAACTGGTTTATCCAAATGGGGGGGTTTTCCCCCCCGTTATTTTTACGAAACATTTTCCCAGTCGGATTCCAAATGGGGGAACTGCCTAAAGCATCTGACAAATGTTAAACAAAGCGGATCATCTCCGTGAATGTTGACAAAACGCACCAGCTGGAACTCGCATTACGGTTCGGAGCAGTATTTGCAATTGTTATTTTCTGCTTACTTGAAAAGACAACTTGAGTTCGATGACTATTATTGTGTCGTTGCGATATTCATTTATTCCTTTACCATTCCGCAAATGTGTTTTGTCATTTAGAAACACGCACTGTGCCATTGAATCTAAAAAGCATCTCGCGGAGAGAGATTGACTTGCCTGTTTCTGTGCGTTGCGGGAAGATTGGAATTAAAATTAGGGTGCTGGCAGATTGCAGATACTTAAGTGAAAAAGTAAAAATTAATTGGAATTGAATCAAACCAAGTTTTAATTGCGGAGAATGATCTTTTCTCAATTACTTCTAAGAGGAATAACACTTTTCCCTGAGAGTTTGGGATTAGGTTTATTATCGTGGCGTGTGGTGAGGTACTTTGTTGTGCCAGCTATCATGTCTATCAGATAATACTATGCATCAATCCATATACATCCATCTTAAAGATAGCGGAGTTGGGATATGGGGTGAAGGCAGGAACAGGGCACTGATTGGGGATGATCAGCCATGATCACATTGAATGGTGGTGCTGGCTCGAAGGGCCGAATGGCCTACTCTTACACATATTGTCTATTGTCCATTGTCAATCAAGCCTGACTCAAGTGCAATAGGTAGAACAAAGGCAAAGGTGCAGAGAGTTTGGTTTAAACAGGCCCTTCAGCCCATTGGGTCCACGCCGACCATCGATCGCCCACTCACACTAGTTCTATGTTATCCCACTTTCACATTCACTCCCTACATAAGGGGGGTAATTTTACAGAGGGCCAATTAACTTGTATGTCCCCGGGCTATGGGAGGAAACCAGTGCACCCAGAGAAAACCCATTTACAGTCACAGGGAGAAGGTGCAAACTCTATGAGTGCAGAATACTGTTCTCAGCATTGTAGCGCATCAGTTCCATAGACAAAGTCCAATGTCCACAATGGGGTCGAGGTGAATCGGACAGTACACACTTGTCAAGGAGTTACATAAAAATAGATGTACGCAGCACAGGAACAGGCCCTTCAGCCCAACTTGTCCCTGCTGTCCAAGATGCTGCCCATGCCAATTCCACCTGCCCATATCGCTCTAAATCTTTCCTATCCGTGTACCTGTCCGTATGTTGTAACTGTCATTATGCTGCCTTTAAACATTAATATAGTGTTGGAATATATTAAGAAATACACGGTGGCCTCACAGCGCCAGAGACCCGGGTTCGATCCTGACTACGGGTGCTGACTGTACGGAGTTTGTACGTTCTCCCTGTGACCTGCGTGGGTTTTCTTCAGGATCTCTGGTTTTTTCCCACACTCCAAAGGCGTACAGGCTTGTAGGTTAATTGGCTTCGGTAAATTGTCCCCAGTGTGTGTAGGACAAAGCTAGTGTACAGGGTAATCACTGGTTTTCTCCTTCCCTCCAAAGAGCGTTCAAGTTTGCAGGCTAATTGGCTTGGTATAATTGCCTATTGTCCCGAGTGTGTGTGGGATAGTGCTAGTGCGCGGACTCGGTGGGCCGAAGAGCCTGTTTCCACGCTGTATCACTAAACGAAACTAAACGCACAGCAAGTTAAAAAGGGCAGAATGGGGCTCTAGAACATAGTTCCAAGTCGTGTTTCAGTTGTTGCATGCAGTGGCGCTAAACTCCAAACTTTAAACCTCCTGAACACAGTCAGTGCACGGATCCATTCCAACCATAGCCACCTCCCCGCAGAGTAATTGGAGCACATGCTCAGAAGTGCTTTCATAGTCAGTTGCCATATCGCTCTCGGCTTCATTGTCCATCAAAGTTGTGAAAGGTTTTGCATCTTTGCAAATGTCACCTGCATGCATCAATGCTCAAAAGTCATTCAAAATTAATAACACCATTAAAATCTTCAAGTCAATGGAGTGCTGGTTCAGACAGGAGAGCGGCTGGAAGATTGTCCACCTCCACTGGCCACCATGAGACATTTGACAATAGACAATAGGTGCTGGAGTAGGCCATTCGGCCCTTCGAGCCAGCACCGCCATTCAATGTGATCATGGCTGATCATCCCCAATCAGTACTCCGTTCCTGCCTTCTCCCCATATCTCCTGACTCCGCCATCTTTAAGAGCCCTATCTATCTCTCTCTTGAAAGTATCCAGAGAACCGGCCTCCACCGCCCTCTGAGGCAGAGAATTCCACAGACTCACAACTCTCTGGGTGAAACTGTTTTTCCTCATCACCGTTCTAAATGGCCTACCCCTTATTCTTAAACTGTGGCCCTGGTTCTGGGCTCCCCCAACATCGGGAACATGTTTCCCGCCTCTAGCGTGTCCAATCCACTGCGTGTTCACTGTATATATTTGTTGCTGTCATTGTGTGGGAGAGAGGAGAGCAATGGGTCGCGGTTATGAAATCACGTCTTGGCTGACCACAGCTTGGAGCGCGATGTTTGCTGTCTCGGCATTTAGTTGAAAAGAGCATCTTTAATCTCACTCCAGCCTTCTCTTTGCCTCACAGCTTGGCTTCACTGATCAGAGGACAAGTCTTTACCAAGGATGGAACCCCGCTGGTGGGAGTAAACGTATCTTTCGTCAAGTACCCAGAGTATGGATACACCATCACACGTCAGGACGGCATGTGAGTCAAGTGGCGTCAAGTTGGGAAAAGGGGAAGTACAACGGGATCTGGGGGTCCTTGTTCATCAGTCTATGAAAGTAAGCATGTAGGTACAGCAGGCAGTGAAGAAAGCGAATGGCATGTTGGCAAAGAGGTCCTTCTGCAGTTGTACAGGGCCCTTGTGAGACCACACCTGGAGTATTGTGTACAGTTTTGGTCCCCTAATTTGAGGAAGGACATTCTTGCTACTGAGGGAGTGCAGTGTAGGTTTACAAGGTTAATTCCTGGAAGGTGGGACTGTCATATGTTGTGAGAATGGAGCGGCTGGGCTTTTATACTCTGGACTTTAGAAAGATGAGAGGGGATCTTATTGAAACATATAAGATTATTGAGGGCTTGGACACACTAGAGGCAGGAAAAATGTGCCTGATGTTGGGGGAGTCGAGAACCAGGGGCCACAGTTTAAGAATAAGGAGTAAGCCATTTAGAACGGAGACGAGGAAACACTTTTTCTCCCAGAGAGTGGTGAGTCTGTGGAATTCTCTACCTCAGAGGGCGGTGGAGGCGGTTCTCTGGATGGTTTCAAGAGAGAGCTAGATAGGGCTCTTTAAGATAGCGGAGTCAGGGGATATGGGGAGAAGGCAGGAACGGGGTACTGATGGTGGATGATCAGCCATGATCACATTGAATGGCGGTGCTGGCTCGAAGGGCCAAATGGCCTACTCCACAGACTCACAATCTGAGCTTGCGAGAATTCCACAGACTCACAACTCGCTGTGTGAGAAAGCTTTTCCTCATCTCCATTCTAAATGGCTTACCCCATATTCTTAAACCGTGACCCCCTGGTTCTGGACTCCCCCAACACCAGTTGGTCGAACCACTGGGAGATTAGAAAAACACCTGCCAAATCTTCAAACTTTCCTGACTAATACCAATTAACTTCCAATTGATCTCACTTTTTTTAAAGTAGCAATCAGTCTCTGCCACCTTGAAGGAACGGCAATACATGGCATTATACGATACTATAGAACTTTATTTGTCCCAGGAGGGAAATTGATCTGCCAACAGTCATAAAACACCAGATACATGAAACATGAGATTAAAGTGACAAGTGGAAAGGATTTGGGGATGTTCAAAGATTGGGAAGGGGAGGGGAGGGGGGAGGGTAATCAGTCTCAGTCTCAGTGTACCCCACGACAGAAGGGGGAGAAGTTGTACAGTTTGATAACCACAGGCTGCATCTTGGTGAAACCAGTGTGTCACGGAGGGGGTGAGCTGTATTAAGTAACAATTAGGTTATACCACACAAGTTTCCACAAGCATCTCTGGCAGTGCGTTCCAGAGTCACGCAGCTTCCGCTGTGTAAAACACAGCCCGCGCTGGCTTCTGCTAAAAGTTGTGCCTCTCTGCCATCGTCCCTCAGGTTTGATTTGATTGCAAATGGCGGCGCGTCGCTGACTCTGCACTTTGAGCGGGCTCCGTTCCTCAGCCAGGAGCGCACGGTGTGGCTACCCTGGAACACCTTCTACGCCATGAACACTCTCGTGATGAAGACGGAGGAGAACACCATCCCCAGCTGCGACCTGAGCGGCTTCGTGCGTCCGGAGCCGATCCTGGTGTCTTCTCCGCTCTCCACCTTCTTCAGCTCCACACCTGGGCAGAACCCCATCATTCCAGAGACCCAGGTACGCACCGCGTGAAAACAACTGGGGGAAAATCCCGTCAGCATTGCAGCATTCCAGGACCAGGGGCCACAGTCTTAGAATAAAAGGGAGGTCATTTAAAACTGAGGTGAGAAAAAACTTTATCACCCAGAGAGTTGTGAATTTGTGGAATTCCCTGCCACAGAGGGCAGTGGAGGCCACGTCACTGGATGGATTTAAGAGAGAGTTAGATAGAGCTCTAGGGGGCTAGTGGAGTCAAGGGATATGGGGAGAAGGCAGGCACGGGTTATTGATTTGGGACGATCAGCCTTGATCACAATGAATGGTGGTGCTGGCTCGAAGGGCCGAATGGCCCCCTCCTGCATCTATTTTATATGTTTCTATGTTTCTAAATGGCTTGAACATACGTGTATTATTACGTGTGACGTGTGCAGGTCCTTCATGAAGCTGTGGAGATTCCGGGCAGCAGCATGAAGTTATGCTACCTGAGTTCACGCACGGCTGGGTACAAGTCGCTCCTGAAGGTCACCATGACCCAATCCATCGTGCCCATCAACCTGATTAAGGTTCACCTGATGGTGGCCGTGGAGGGACATCTCTTCCAGAAATGGCTCCATTCTTCCCCAAACCTGGCCTACACCTACATCTGGGACAAGACCGATGCCTACAGCCAGAAGGTCTACGGTCTCTCCGAAGCTGTCGGTATGTTCATTATATGCTCATTTTTTGTTTTTTTGTGATGGTGTGTGTTTTTACCTAAAACTGGAGAATATAGTGTTCGTTTATGTTGTGTTATTGTAAACAATTGACATTGGGCGGTCACAGTGGCGCAGCGGTAGAGTCGCTGAATCACAGCCCCACGGACCCGGGTTTGATCCTGATGGAGTTTGCACGTTCTCCCTGTGACCTGTGTGGGTTTTATCCGGGTGCTCCAGTTTCCTCCCACACTCCAAAGACCTGTAGGCTTCAATAAAAATTGTAAATTGTCCCTGGTGTGTCGTGCGTGCTACTGTAATGGGGATGGTTGGCCAGCGTGGACTCGATGGGCCGAAGGGCCTGTTCCCGCGCTGTATCTCGAAAATAACTAAAAATTGCTACATGGATACGACAGGTTTAAAAGGGATATTGGCCAAAAGCAAGCAAGTGGAACTAGTGCAGATGAGATGTGTTGGCCGGTGTGGGCAAGTTGGGCTGAAGGGCCTGTTTCCACACTGTATCACGCACTGACATTGTTGCAGTAATGGATCTATCGGGTGAAAGGGGCGGGATGGTGTCTGCTTTTACCGATTATCTGCTGTAACCGAGTAAGGGATTATCATTGAATAAGTAGTAAAAGCAAGGAACTGCAGATGCTGGTTAACACAGGAAAAGAACAGAAGACGCTCGAGTAACTCAGTGAAGGTAGACAAAAATGCTGGAGGAACTCAGCGGGTGAGGCAGCATCTATGGATAGATCGCGTACTTCTTCTCTCCATAGACGCTGCCTCACCCGCTGAGTTTCTCCAGCATTTTTGTCTCCCTTCGATTTTCCAGCATCTGCAGTTCTTTCTTAAACAGGAGTAACTCAGTGGGTGAAGTAGCATCTCCGGAGAACATGGAGAGGTGATGTTTTGGGTCGGGACTGATCCAGTCTGCTGAGTTACTCCAGCATGTTGTGTCGTTTCACCACTCAACTAGGCCCCGCTATTGTGCTGTACTGTTCTATGTGTTATGATCTATTTTCTCTTACTTTATACAATGCCAATACCTTTCTCTGCACAAAAATGAAAACATAAAACAAGATACTCGTGAAAGGCTTCATTTGATCGTAGTCAACCCCATCAGACATAATCCACTGTTACAATGCATGTTGTAGGGTATAGAGCTAATTGGTGGTTATTTCGGAAGGAGATGAGGAGGAATTGCTTTAGTCAGAGGCTAGTGAATCTGTGGAATATTTTTAAGGCAGAGATAGATAGATTCTTGATTAGTACAGGTGTCAGGGTTTATGGGGAGAAGGCAGGAGAATGGGGTTTGGAGGGAGAGATAGATCAGCCATGATTGAATGGCAGAGCAAACCTATAGTGCCGAATGGCCTAATTCTATTCCTACAACTTATGAACTTATGAAGACGATACGTTCTTCAACTAATTGTGAGAAAAGCTCCTAATACTTATGACCTTATAACTAAAATATATTTCACAGTGTATTACAGATTCAGACTTTCTGCGTACTGTAGATTTAGTGATATCTTTGCTCAAAGCTCTGCTTTTTTGTGATGGGCTGCCCAGGTATGGCTCCTAATTTAATTAATACACTTTTTTGCACGCCTTTGTAACCATTTCGTTCATATTCAAAATTGAAAATCTAGATATTAAATTTTTAATATTATAATAAAAGGATTATAATGTTTAAAAGCTAAAATGTATTAATTAAGTTAGGTGGGTCTGGCCCTTAAACAGCCTCAGCAGCTTATAGGACTCGGATAGATACCAAAGTGCTGGAGTAACTCAGCGGGACAGGCAGCATCTCTGGAGAGAAGGAATGGGTGGTGTTTCAGGTCGAGACCCTTCTTCAGACTGAGAGTCAGTCACCAGGAGCAAGGAACGATGTGTGTACCGCCATCTTTTCGTCAACAAAAGACCACCACGCCAGGAATCACGGCAACGGAAAGGCAGCACGGTGGTGCAGCGGTAGAGTTGCTGCCTCACAGCCCCAGAGATCTGGGTTCGATCCTGATCACTGGTGCTGTCTGTACGGCATTTGGACGTTCTACCCGTGACCTGCGTGGGTTTTCTCCGGGTGCTCCGGTTTCCTCCCACACTCCAAAGATTTGTAGGTTAATTGGCTTTGGGAAAAATTGTAAATCGTCCCTAGTGTGTGCAGGATAGTGCGTAGGATCGCTGTTCGCGTGGGCTCGGTCGGCCGAAGGGCCTGTTTCCGCGCTGTATCTAAACTAAGCTAAGAATTCCTGTACAACCTGCAAAATGTAATGAAACAACCAAACTGTGACTGTATTTACTTACTCTGATGCATCACTTCCAGTGAAGAAGTTTAGCAGAGACTGAAGGAACTGCAGATGCTGGTTTACAAAAACAGACACAGTGTCTATTGCAGCAAGGTGGCGCAGCGGTAGAGTTGCTGCCTTACAGCGCCAGAGACCCAGGTTCGATCCCGGCTATGGGTGCTGTCTGTACGGAGTTTGTACATTCTCCCCGTGACCCGCGTGGGTTTTCTCCGGGTGGTCTGGATTCTTCCCAAACTCCAAAGGCGTACAGGTTCGTCGGTCAATTGGCTTCGGTTAAATTGTAAATTGTCCGGAGCGCCAGAGAAAACCCACGCAGCTCACGGGGAGAACGTGCAAACTCCGTGCAGACAGCGCCCCTGGTCGGGATCGAACCCGGGTCTCAGGCGCTGTGTCACTGCAAATAGAGGGGGAAGAAAAAAGTGGTGGTGGCGGGGCGGGGGGGGGGGGGGGGGGGGGGAGTTATTTGTAAGGTAAAGGTAAATTCCCGTACAAATTAACGGTGAGCTGGACAATTCGCTGTTCATACCGTTAGGTTATTAGAAAGAAGTACATAGCCAGCTGTGAACAAAACGACAGGCTGGAAACACATCACTGTGTCGCCACATTCGTCTACACATTGTCCTAAACCCAGAGATGAGTCAGAAATCTTAAAGGACAATTTGTGTTGGCGGCTGCTGCCAATACGTTCCTGAGGAGAAAGCTATTGTGGGAGTAATTGAAAGAGGAATGTTGCCTGCTGTGATGGCCTTGCTCACACCAGTACAACAGGGGCTATCTTGTCGCACAATGCTGACAAGCAACGCAAGGCCAGCCACTGTTCTTGCACATCTTGCTTTTTATTCACTTCAGACACGTGCCAAAATATCCAATTTAAAAGATCGTAACACTCCGCGAATTTCAACCACCTGAATTTTTAATTGATGTTTTTAGTTCAGTTTGAAGAAGGGTCCCGACCCGAAACGTCACCCATACCTTCTCTCCAGAGATGCTGCCTGTCCCGCTGAGTGACTCCAGCTTTTTGTGTCTATCCTAGGTTTAGTTTAGTTTACAGATAAGCACAGAAACAGGCCCTTCGGCCCACTGAGTCCGTACCGACCAGCGATCCCCGCACATCAACACCATCCTACACACACTAGGGACAATTTACATTCATACCCACGATTATCCCACGAACCTGCACGTTTTGGAGTGTGGGAGGAAACCAAAGATCTCAGGGAAAACCCACGCAGGTCACGGGGAGAACGTACAAACTCCGTACAGTCAGCACCCGTGGTCAGGATGGAACCCGGGTCTCCGGCGCTGTGAGGCAGCAGCTCTATCGCTGCGCCACAGTGACGCCCACATACTTGTTTTTGTTTAAGAACAGTTCTCCCGAACCTAATTGCTACATTTTGAAGCAACATATTTGTTTATCATTTTTAAAACTACAGATTTCATTGGCAACATTTTTGTGTAAGTTATTCCATTTGTTTCAGCTATTGCAAAGTAAAGGTGTTAACTAAATGGCAGCAGAGTCAAGAGTGTTTTACTGACAGAACAATGAAATTCTTACAGCATAACAGCCCTGTAAACACAATAAGCTGTAATAATTTATAATAAATTAATAAGTCAATATATTAATAACTACAATGCTCGTGCAACGAAAGGCAGTACTAGTCCCAATTGCCTGTGTTTGGCCCATATCCCCTCTAAACCTTCCGTGTCCATGTACATGGCCAAATGTCATAGTCATACAGTGTGGATACAGGCCATTCGGCCCAACTTGCCCATACTGACCAACATGTCCCATCTGCACTAGTCCCACCTGCCTGCATTTGGCCCATATCCCTCCAAAACTGTCTTATCCATGTACCTGTCTGATTGTTTCTTAAATGTTCCAATAGTCCCCACATCAGCTACCTCCTCTGGCAACTCGTTCCAAGCACCGACCACCCTCTGTGTGAAAAAGTTACCCCTGTGATTCTTATTAATTCTTTTCCCCTTCACCTTGAACCTTTGTCCTCTGGTCCTCAATTCACCTACTCTGGGCAAGAGTTGCTATTCCTCTCATGGTTTTATCCACCTCGATAAGATCATCCCTCATCCTACTGCGCTCCAAGGAATAGAGTCCCAGCCTGCTCAACCTCTCCCTGCAGCTCACACCCTCGAGCTGAAACATGTCTTACAAATGTTGCTATAGCTTATAGGACGGTGATCCACTTTGCCTACAAATTAAATATTAGTTTTATGTCTCTAACTGTGCATCAGTTTCTCTAACCTCTGCTGGTCTGGACCTCACCTTCAGTCAAACCCAGCCCACATATGGGTGGCACAGCGGTAGAGTTGCTACCTCACGGGGCCAAAGACCCGGGTTCCATCCTGACTACGGGTGCTGTCTGCACAGAGTTTGTACATTCTCCCTGTGACCTGCGTGGGTTTTCTCGGAGACCTTATGTTAAAGACGTACAAGTTTGCAGGTTAATTGGCTTGGTATAAATGTAAATTGTCCCTAGTGTGTGTAGGGTAGGGTTAATGTGTGGGGGATCGCTGGTCGGCTCGGGCTCGGTGGGCCGAAGGGCCTGTTTCTGCGCTGTATCTCTGAACTAAACTAAGACGTAAGCCCATTAATACTCTCAATGTTCCACCTTGCCAGTCTTAACTATTCACTTAACTGAAGACCACTTGGCTTTTTTATGCTAATGGACTCTCGTGAAATTATGTGTTTGTTTTGAGGGGATAATAACAGCCAAATGTAATTATGGATTGAAAGTGAAATTGTTAATCGGCTTGCATTTAATAACAAATTTAACTGCGAGTCAATTTGCCTGGCACGTGTCAAAATGATGGAATTTTTTTTCTTTATTGCACAGACTGTACTGTGTATTCTTCAGCTGCTAAATCAATCTTATATCCCCCTCAGCATAGCTTCACACAAAGGTCAGACTAGTTACAAGAAGCATTAATGGAAGTCAGTCTTCTTTCTCTTGCCTTGATTTTGGCAGCGGTGGCTGAAACTCAAACTCGTACTGCCACCTTCAGTTTGTGGCGTAAACCACCTCTCACTCTCACTGTCGCTGGAGTCGAGCACAAAGACTGTGGGATTCGTTCCCGGAGCAGAGTTAGGCCATTCGGTCCACTCCGCCATTCAATCACGGCTGATCTATCTCTCCCTCCTAACCCCATTCTCCTGCCTTCTCTCCATCACCCCTGACACCCTTGCTAATCAAAAATGAGTCAATCTCTGCCTTAAAAATATTCACTGACTTGGCCTCCACAGCTGTCTCTGGCAATGAATTCCACAGATTCACCATCCTCTGACCTAAGAAATTCCTTCTTAGCTCTTTTCTAAAGGTACGTCCTTTTATTCTGAGGCTGCGACCTAGGCTCTCCCACTAGTGGAAACATCCTCTCCACATCCACTCCATCCAAGCCTTTCACTATTCGGTAAGTTTCAATGACGTCCCCCCCCCCCCACCCTCAACCTTTTTAAAACTCCAGCGAGTACAGGCCCAGTGCCGTCAAATGCTCATCACACGTTAACCCACGCATTCCTGGGACCATCCTGGGATGAACCACATTTAATCATCTTCCATCTGCTCTTTCAGTCGGAAATTTAAGTTTGTTGCCTTTAATTTCAGACAGTTTAGTTTAGTTTATTTTCACAAGGTACAGTGAAAATCTTTTATTGCATGCTAACCAGTCAGCAGAAAGACAACACATGATCACAATCGAGCCCTTCACAGTGCACAGATACATGATCAAGGGAATAACATGAATAACGTTTAATGCAGGATAAGGCCAGTAAAGTCCGATCAAAGATAGTCCAAGGGTCTCCAATGAGGTAGATAGCAGTTCAGGGTTGCTCTCTGGTTGTGGTGGGATGGTTCAGTTACCAGATGGGACAAGAACTTATTTCTACAGGGAGCTCGATACAGAATTGGGTCTCATTGGGTCAGGCAGCATCTGTGGAGGGAATGGACAGATGGCATTTCCGGTTGGGACCGCTTAGTTAATATTTATAATAATTTCCTATGGGCCTGTCCCACTTAGGCAACTTTTTGGGCAACTGCAGGAGGCTATGCGGTCGCCACATGTTCGCGGGTGGTTGCCGGGGAGTTGCCTTCATGGTCGTGAGGAGTTTCCCGCATTCTGGGAACTAGTCCCGGCCTCATTATGGTCACCGCGAATTTTTCAACATGTTGAAACATTAGCGGCGACTAGAATGAAACCGCCATGGAGAGTAGCGAGAATTCACGTGCTGTACGTGGGTTGCCAGGAGGTCCTAGTGGGTTGCCAGGAGGTCGAAGATTCTCGGAGGGTCTCCTAGGTTGTAGCCGGTGCTGACCGGTGAATTTCATTGGCTCGTTGGGGGAAAAAAAACGTAAGCAGTAATATTCAGAACCAAGGATAACCGACCGGTAATGTTAAATGTCCGCCGAGCTTCACAGCCGTGTATCTCTGGCTTCTTAACAGTTGTCTCCACTCCTTCTCCCCCCTAATCCTCCACCCCCCCCTTAAAGGATTTACCATACACTGTGCTTTCATCGTCTTAATTGAACCTTCCTGTTCATTGCGGTGTGTGTCAGTATCACATTGGCTTTGCACCGTGTGAATTTCACTCGGACAACGCTCCCCCCACTTGCCCTGTCCCCCGCCTTTGCGATGTGTTTGTCTGACAGCCGGTTTTTCAGGCGACTGCCGGCAACTTGACAGTCGACGGTAGACGCCTGAAAAATCACCAAAGTGGGACAGGCCCATTAGTGAACAGGAAGACACCTATATGGTGAGTTCCTAACGCACTTGCTGACGGTGATATCCAGCACTGCTCCCCGACAGCGGTCATCCTGACTTTGGTAACCGAGGAAAGCAACCAGTAGACTGGTTCATTAACTCTGGAATCTTGATAATGGCTAATCAATAATTCTGCACAATGTGACCTTTCACGCCTATCAATGCGAATGAACTTGTAGCAATGGGGTTCCGCTCCTGGATTAAAGAACTAAACTGAAGATATCAACATCTGTAGTGGTCGTAGCATCTTACTGTGTGGAAACAAGCCCTTCGGTCCAACTTGCCCACACCACCCCCCCTCCCCTCTCTCCCCCCTCTCTCTCTGCCCCTCTCCCTCTGTCTCTTCCCTCTCTCTCTCTGCCCTCTCTCTCTACCCCCCATCCCTCTCCCTCTCTAGACACGCCTGCGAGTTGGGGGCTATGTGTGAGTGGATAGGGCGGGGATTGGGTAAAAGGAGCGAACAAATTATATTAATATAATATCAAGGGGAGTGGTTAGTGTGTGTTTCGGGTCGAGACCCTTCAAGGGTCTCGACACGAAATGTCTCCCATTCCTTCTCTCCATAGATGCTGTCTCGCCCACTGAGTTACTCCAGCATTTTGTGTCTACCTTCACTCGTAAGGCTCCTGGCGCTCGCTGTTTTTTAATGTACGGGATGTCACGGCTAAATTGTGGCCGCAAGCTCCCACAGCCAGGAATCTTCTTCTTCTTCTTCTTGCGTATGGCGTGCACAGGGCCTGTCCCACTTGGGCGTAATCTGCGCGTCATTTATGCAACATAATTTACGCTTCACAAAGCACGACATGCGCATTGTGACGCGCACGTGATGCACACATGGTGCGCATTATGTGCACATGGTGCATGGTGAAGTAGGCGCGGCGCCCCAGAATTTTGGGATGCACAAAATCTTCGTGCGACACCTGCGTGACATGCAAATTACGCCAAAGTGGGACAGGCCCTTAAAGTTGCAGGACAACTTGTTCTGTTTGATCTCATTCGTCGAAACAGGGCGGACCACGTGAAAGTTGCAACCTCCCACCCCCACAGCCAGGAATGTGATCTCGTGAACAGACAATAGACAGACAATAACTCAGTGGGTCAGGCAGCATCTCTGCAGAAAAAGGATGGGTGATGTTCTGGTTGGGAACCCTTCTTCATACTAGAATCATACTAGAATCCATATCATAAACAAGCACCCGCAGTTCCTACCTACACATAATGAGCAGTCTGTGTTGCAGTCATACCGTAAGGAAACAGCCCCTTCAGCCGATCTTGCCCATGCCGGCCAAGATGACCCATCTAAGCTAATCCCACCTGCCTATGTTTGGTCCACGTCCTTCTAAACCTTTCCTATCCACGTACCTGACCAAATGTCTTTTAAATGTTGTCATAGTACCTGCCTCACTACCTCCTCCAGCAGCTCATTCCATAGACCCAACATGCTCTATGTAAAAAAGTTCATATTAAATCTTTCCCTTCTCACCTTAAACCCTATGTCCTCTGGTTCATGATGCCGCTACCATGGGAAAAACACTGTGCATTCACCCGATCCATTCCTCCCAGCCCCTCATATTTCACTTGGATAGTTTACACCCCTTATGAACATTGACTTCTCTAATTTTAAATATCCCTTGCTTTCTCCCACCTTCCCCTCTCCCTTCCCAGCTCTCCCACTAAGCCTACTGTCTCCGCCTCTTCCTTTCTTCTTCACGCTCCCCCCCCCGAGATCAGTCAGAAGAAGGGCCTCGACCTAAAATGGCGCCTATTTCCTTCTCTCCATAGATGCTGCCTCACCCCCTGAGTTTCTCCAGCATTTTTTGTCTACCTTCGATTTTTCCAGCATCTGCAGGTCTTTCTTAAAAACACCTCTATCAGATCACCCCATCATCCTCCTGCGTTCCAAGGAATAAAACCCTCGCCTGCTCCACCTCTCCCTGCAGCTCCGGCCCTCGAGTCCTGGCAACATCCTCATAAATCTCCTCAGCACCTATTTCCAGCTTCATGACATCCTTCTGGGGGAAACTGCTGGAGACGGCCTGTTTGTGACAGAGTTGCCGTCTTACAGTGCCAGAGACCCGGGTTCGATCCTGGAAACCTAGAAAATAGGGGCAAGAGTAGGCCATTCAGCCCTTCGAGCCAGCACCGCCATTCAATATGATCGTGGCTGATCATCCAAAATCAGTACCTCGTTCCTGCCTTCTCCCTATATCCCCTGATTCCATTAGCCCTAAGAGCCCTAACATGCCGACTACGGGTGCTGTTTGCACGGAGTTTGTACGTTCTCCCCGTGACCGCGTGGGTTTTCTCCGGGTGCTCCTGTTTCCCCCACAGTCCAAAGACGTGCAGGTTTGTAGGTTAATTGTAAATTGTTCCTGGTGTGTGTAGGATAGTGTTAGTGTGCGGGGTGGTGCATGGTGGTGCATCGCATGGTGGTGCGGACCCAGTGGGCTGAAGAGCCTGTTTCCACGCTCTATCTCTCATGTCTAAATTTCCTCTACCGGCACGTGATCCACATCCCGCCATTCCCTGCATATCCATGCGCCTGTCTAAAAGCTGCACAAACACCACTATTGCATCTGCCTCCACCACCACCACCCCCCTCCTGGCAATGCTTTCCAGGTACAGTGGCGCAGCGGTAGAATTGCTTCCTTACAGCGCCGGAGACCGGGTTCGATCCCGACCGTACGGAGTTTGTACGTTCTCCCCATGACCTGCGTGGGTTTTCTCCGAGATCTTCGGTTTCCTCCCGTACTCCAAAAACGTGCAGGTTTGTAGGTTAATAGGTTTGGTAAATGTAAAAATTGTCCCTAGTGGGTATAGGATAGTGTGCGGGGATCACTGGTCGGCGCGGACCCGGTGGGCCGAATGGGCCTGTTTCCGCCCTGTAACTCTAAACTAAAAGAACACATCTCCTTTAAACTTTGTCCCCCTAACTGTAAAGCTCTGCCCTCTAACCTTTGACATTTCCACCCTGGGAAATAGGTTCTGACTGTCTATGCAGTAGTAATCTTTGCAGGCCGTATGACTCTATGATTCTATGAATGAAATAAGTGTCAATGTAAGTTTGGTTCCATGAGAATCAGAATGAAGAACGGAAACCAACAATGTCATTGAGTGTGTGCAGGAAGGAACTGCAGACGCTGGTTTACACCGAAGACAGACACAAAATGCTGGAGTAACTCAGCGGGACAGGCAGCATCTCTGGAGAGAAGGAATGGGTGACGTTTCGGGTCGAGACCCTTCGACAGACACAGCTCATAGGGCTAAAAGAACCACGGGAAATGGGAAAATGAACTACAACAGACTTATTATTATTATTGCATGAT